>JAWWEW010000033.1:3823602-4070895 GCA_035583185.1 Anabacerthia variegaticeps | reverse complement strand
CTCAATTTCAAAGTCTTTTTGTGTTAACCCATCTCTAACTGGGAAACAAAAAACTGATTTTCTTTCTTGAGATAAATGGGAGCCACTCCTAAGCATGACAGCAGAACTTTGAATCCATCTTCCAAAATTGCCTTTAATGCATGTTCCATCAAAATAAATACTTCTGTTATATTCTGTTGCTCCACCAATGAATAAAGCAACCATGCAGGTTTATAATATCAATTCACAGGGTTCTTTCTGCTTCAGTGAGCTGTTACTGAAAGGTTCAGAACAAAGCTACAGGCAGATCGGACAAAGCTGCTCTAACAGGATTTACATTATACTCCAACTGATAAGAGCACATCAGAGAACTGCTCAATCTTCAGCACCTCTGCTCGCACTGGCATGAGGGCTCTGAGGATTTTGGCTCTCAGCACCCCGTCACAGCATCTCCATTACACCCACCAGCTTAAATGCTGATCCAATCTTACAGCGGGAGGATCATTTGTATTTCCTCTTTTTCCTTTCCCTCTTAGTCAAGTGCACTGGGATTGTGATAAAATGGGAACCCAGGGAAGCTACAGCAATACTGAGTTATCTCCTGGACTCATATAGTTAGGAAAAGGAACAAGGTACTTACATACTAACATCTACTGAGGTCTAGAGTAATTAAAACATTCTCTATCCATATAATGAGCTGACACTTCTCGGTGGAAGGAGGGAGACACAAGGAGGAAGGTCATATCCCAAGGGAAGGCAAACATCATGCTCAATAAATAATTAATTAAATGCAGCCAGGTGAAGTCACTGCCCTGGTTTTCTTCTTTGTGCAGACTTGGCTATGCTCACATTTCTGAATATCCTTCTGCCTCAAGTAACTGCTCCACTTCAGGTCTTTCCTTCCTTTCCCCTCTGCAGCCCACAGTGCTGATGCCAGCCTACCCCAAAAGAATCTTGGTTTCACTGTTGCCATTGGACATGCAGTAAGCATTCACATGGAAAACATTGGTGCAGGAAAACAAACCCAGAGCTTTAGCTAAATCAAGCACAAAAGCAAACAACCCAGACCATAAGGCTGCCATCCTCGAGATGTGTGATTTACCTGCTCCCAGGCAACCCCCTCCAAGCTCCTGGCTCAGGGCAGTCCCTAACACAGCTTTTTTGCATCCCCAGCACAGAAGGCCCTATTACACCTTTGCTGGCAGCCCATGACGCAGCCTTTCTGACTTAACAAGCCCCAGCACTCCTCGAGCAACAGTTCCAAAAGAAGAGGAGCAATTAAAATGCACCTTGCTTTTCATGTCATGAGCACCATGGCTGCGCTCCCCGGGGAGCAGGAGGGGAACTGCTCTGGGCCAGGCTCAGCACTGAGTCCTGCTGCTACCACTGCTGTTTGCCTGAGCCTTTGGCACCTTTGATCACTCACAGGTTTGGGGCTCTTATTACCTCAAGCAAACCTGGGCTTTTGAAAGCCCAGTTTCTTCCCAAAACCTGAAACAGAACTGACTTGTGATGTACAAAGCTCCTGACTCAGCAGGACAAGAAAAAGCAAAGAAAGAAAGAACAAAGAAACATCTTTACCAAAGTTAGTGGGAGTCAAGTGTTTGGAGAAACTTGGCTTATGGGAATGAAAAACCAAAACTACCAAACACACTAAACAGTAGGAATTCGAACATCTCATTAACAACGTAGCCCATCACCCAAATCTAAGTCAGCAGAATATTCACAGTAGTCTGTAAGTGCTGGTTAAAACAGCATCTTATTTGCCTATGGCCTGGGAATGAATTTCTGCCCTAAGAAAAAAATGTGTTTTTAACAATGTGATACCCATAAATGATGTGATTTGGTACTAAATTGTTTGCTCCCTAGTGATTCTTGACACAAAAAAAGAGGTTTGCTCTTAAATGTGGAGGGAGGCTGCTCCTGCTTCAGAGGGAGGTTTCAATGGCTTGTGCTGAGCAACTTCCACTCCGGCTGCAAACTTTGCTGTGGCTGTATGTTCTTTGGCAACACCTGGTGGAATTTGGATAAAACTACAATAATAATGTAAAAAGTTATGGCAACTCCAGGACTTTTTGTCTAAATGCTGATGAAGTTATTTAAACTGCTCACAAAACACAAACGTCAAGTTAAGAGGAAATAGTTTCTTGGGTTTCACAAAATATCAGTGGCTATTTGTGTAATTTCATATGATGACAACTACAATATCTAGTTTTAATCTTGAGATGAGCAGTCAGCTTGCTTTGCACTATTATAGGGAGAAAAGAACAACAAATAAACTTTTAAAATGCCATCTATTAAATACAACCCAGAGAAAATAAAAAAAATCATATTTACAATAGATTAACTGTCAGTCACAGCAACAAATTGAGCAAACTAACATCTCTACACAGAAAAACACAACGAAATAAGACATGTTTTTAAAGACATTTTAGAGACCCAATCTGACCACATTTTGTACTTTCTCTGTTAATGACTGCTAAAACCTTGTCCATTTAGTCATTTACCATTCCAACTAAACAGAGAACCAGCAGGTGATTAGGTATTATCTCCTGGTGGTGCTGACCCTCCCAAATTATCATCTCCTCTCAGAAGTATTCCCTTGGGGGAGGAGACTTCTCCTCCAACTGTTACTACAGCAAATATTCAGCACAGCACCAGAGAGGGGCTGTCAAATTAGTCTCATTTGAAATACAGTAATTAAGAGAAGGGACCCAATGTACTCATCACTGTCAGCCACTTGTATTCAAATTACACTCAAGAGTTCCGAGGCCCAGAAACAGAGTTCTTGTTTTTCTTTATTTTTGTCCCCCCTACCAAAACACTACAGCACAGCAGCATTTTACCCCAAGCATTTGATATATATTCTCTCTTTATACAGCATAGGAATAAACTAATAAAGTAAACTACTGACACAGGTGAGTGCATCTTTTAAGGAAGACTCTCAACTTATTAAATTTTAGGTTAAATAAAACACTGTGTTAAGAAGTAACTGTGCCAATGACCGGCTTTTATTTTAGTACCAATCCCTTCTACTGAAAACAATTTTGGATTTTGATGTTTCAAAATGCACTCTCCTTTGTAATTTGACTTTGAGAGTCAAACATGTTTGGCAAGCAGCGTTCAGAAATCCAGCATGAGATCCCTTAGCAGATCTGCAATACCTTACAGACCACTGCTCCCCATTCCTGCCTGTCTTTGATATATTCATTTTACAAACAGATATAACGCTGCCAAGCCAAGATGAGATGCTACTAAAATATTGCCATGACACAGAGTTTAGATGTAAAGCAAGTAAGCAGAGATGTAACACTATCTCTTTAAAAATAGATCTAAACTTTAAACAGTGGGACTGGTGCCTTTCACCTGAGCACTATAAAGCCCTTGGTAGTAATTAAAAAACAACCCCCAAAGGTCTGAAGGAGAGGAGGAGTATCACTTAAGCCAGCCCTGAAATGCAGCCACCCTTTAGGTGAAGCAGAGATGCACCAGGACATCCTGCAACTGCTTTTGAAAGAAAAGGGAGGTGAAAACGTGTCCTGTTAAAAAAAAAATAATATGATTTACACCTGTAGTGTCCTGGGGTGTGTGTGACGTCTCATAACCCAAAGCAAGTGTGACTTCAGCATCCTGCGGTGACAGAGCACCTGAGATAAAACTTTCAGCATGTTTTCTGCTCAGCTGGAAACTCTGCAAAGCTCTCATCAACAGCGGATGCTTTCCTGACCCAAGACAAGACGAGACTGATTTCAGACTGGGGACTGCACACTCACACCACACGCTGAGGACAGAGTCCGTCCCCAGGACTGCAGGTTTTTATATGTTTCTGACATTCAAAAGATACCCCTTTACCTTCTGCAGCTCAGAATGGCCCAAATCTGAGGCAAACACATTTTTTTAACTAACAGATTTAGGCTTTTTTGTTGTTCTCAGTTCAACTACATTAGGAAAATGGCTATTTTTCTAATTTTTCAGTGCCATTTTAACCTCTCATAATAAACACGATTGGTGCAATTTAGATCATGCATATCTTTCATTTACTTTAGCCCTGCCATCAGGAAAAGGCAGAAAGGCAGGAGACAAAAGGTCCAGCACGTGAAGTACAAGATTCAATTCCCTTAAATGCATTTTCTTGAAGGCTCTAAGAGCCAGGCTATAGTACCTTCCCAAACCATTCAGTTTCTGCTAGATTTAGCACTTTTGTCCCTTTGTATTCAGAGACTTCACATAGCTTCTCCCAGGCTGGCAGGCCAACATATTAGAAATAAAATGCAATTCTGGTATCTGACACTTCAATTTAGCTTCTTCAGTAGCAAAGATCATCAACTGCACTGCTTTCTCCCATGACAGAAGATCACCTAAATATCACTTAACTGATGTGAGCTCTGTTGGTAATGCATACACTGTCTCCTCACTACATTACCACCATGCTGCCTAGAACAAAAATCAATTTTTAATTGACTGGATTATTTGAGGAATGTGGCCCATCCACTGTGCACAGCTGATAGATTCTCCTAGTTTTAGTGTCAGCAAAGACTGTAAAATTTCAAGCACCTTCAATACAGTAATTCAGGGATTTATCCAGAAGCCACAGGAAGAGAACAACAGCACAGTTTTGCCAGTGCTACCCCGCCGTCATTTCTTTCCTGGCTAGCCAAGTGATGTGCCTAAACCACAGTACAAATGAAAAAACACTGACATAGGAAAGCTGGGAGGTTTTCACTGAAATGAAAGTCATGCAAAGGATGCAAATGAATAAAGAACACAGAGGACTAGAACGAACTTGCAAAATTTCTTTTGAGGCATGCAAAGCAAGCAGTGGATTTCACTGCAGAGTATCAAATCTGCAATACCTGGCCCCAGCAGCCCCCCAGGTGTGATCCCCCAGCTAAGGATCACTACTGTTCTCAGTTAGCACTGCTGCTGTGAGAGACAAAGGCAGGCAGTTAAGGCAAAGGGTTGACATGAAACAGAAGTGTCACAGAGATGAAAATACGGAGGTGAGCAGGTATAAACCACTCGACACTTTCGCAGTAAATATTGCAGTAAGCAATTTTATAAAACGCAGCGTAAGCTATTCACTGACTACCAAAGTCTCTCCCACTTCCAGGACTTTTCTGACAGGTTAGGTGGATAATCTTGCTACCTTTTATCTCTCCCTTTCTTGCTGCTGAATCAAAAGACAACGGCACTGATATACAAACAGCAGATTCTGGCCTCATGGCACTGCCCTTTCCAGCACACCCAAGTGCCACAGCCTGCGCTGTACCTACGTGAGTACAGATTAGCCACTGTCTATTTTTCTACCCAATAAACTAGAACACAAAGATCACAAGGGCATTTGTGCTGCCTTTATGAAAGCTGGGAGAAGACAAAAATATCTGATCCTGCCTATAGTCAGAGTGGCACAGTAAGAGAATGCCTGATTTGGGTGAGACCTGTCAGTACAAAGGGAGCGTGGTGAAGTTCCTCTCAGATCAGCACCTGGTACACCCTGTTAGCCTGGCATTTCTGATGCACTACACAAAACTTTGCTCTCCCACTTGAACAACAAGCAAAAACTTTGGTTCTTTTCAGAGCTCTATCCACTTTCAAGCTGCTCCATGAGCAACTAGAGTAGAACACAGAAATATTGCAAGTGATTTTTTTATTTCCTGGTGATTCATGGCAGTGACATAATCAAAGATTAACTAGGTGTCAGATAAAAACAACCCCCTTCCAAATATGCAAATTATTGCAGGTCTCTGAATATTTCAGTAATTATCAATCATTATTCCAAAAGAACTGTGTATTTAAAACTATAAAGTTATGCTTTGAAACTAGACAAAAGCATGATTAAAATTACTTCAAAATACCATTTAAAAATTTCAGTAAACCATTGCACCTTCCTTGTCTTTCAAATCAACCACGGCTTTGGTCCAGATTGAAATACATCTTTCTTAAGCTACTAATGTCCACTTCCAATACACTTGTGTCTTTATCCAAATACTCTTGAACTGCAGGGTGAAACGACTATGATGTCAGGAACACAGGATGAGTCTAGGCCATGGCAAATTTCTACTACTGTCTTTTAAATGCATTCCAAAGAGTGTTCTGTGACTCTGGAAATACTGTCTCATAGGAAGTAACTCAGGAAGGAACCTTCTTAATCCACGGATTTCACACAGACTTGGACTTTGTGTTGTCCAGCTCCCATGCAAGCAGAGGACAAGGCTTGTGGGATGTGCTGCTCTGGCTTTCCTCATGTCCTGTCGCCAATTAGCTGAGCTTAGTAATTGCAAAAGCAGGAGTCATTGAAATCGGTGCTTTCCACAGCCTGTGCTCACAGAAAAGGTCTCCATCTCAGTGACAAGCAGTGAGCGAACTCTCCACTATCTTCTGGGTGCCTTGCCCTCCTGCCTAAGTGCAACCAGCTCCAGAGGCTCCAGTGTTCTATTCAGCCTGCAGGGCTGCTTCCCTCTTACACAGAACATTGCCTCTCTTCATCCCATTTTACAAGGAAAGGAAAAAGGTATAGGTTGAAATCAACACGTGCAAAGATTACTTGAATTGCTGCAGATTGACTGGTTTCCCTGAAGAATGCATCACCTCCTAAAATAAAGCCCGTGTGTCTCAAATCTGGCATCCATCTGCTGAGACATCTAAGAAAACAGATTTCCTCCAAGATAAAGACTGCACAATAAAGCTTCTACCAAAAGCCACAAGTCCTGGTACTTTGGATTACCTTTGGACCTCTGCAGCTCCAGCAGCTGTACAAGAATTCTGACCTGGCACTATTTCAGATTAGAGAGCAGCCCTTTGGTAAGTGCTAAAATCCAGGGAGGCTGCATCTGATTTGATGAAGTACCTGGAGTAAAACAACAGTCTGAAGGTTCCTGCTGTTCTAAGTCATGATGGTGAAACCAGGAGTGAACAAGGAACATGCCACAATACAGCAGATTCACATTCCTAAAAGCTAAACCCTTCAGATTAAATCTCAATTTTAAAATCACATTTATATTCTTTTACAACCGTGCGGTGCATATAAAGCACTTGTATAAACTATTAATATTCTTTATAGCTAATGACATAGGACAATAATTAAAGCATCACTGAGCTCTCTCTGTGTTTCACAGTCCTAGCTGTTGCACAGAGGAAATTTTGAAGACATTTTTGTCAGCTATTAACAGACTCTTCCACGCAATTTTCCAGCTACACGGTTTGGGTCTTTGTATTGTATATTAAATTTCTCTTTTACAGTTTTCTAAAACACTACTTCAAACAAGTAATGATGGAAAACAGTATCTGCCTCTGGCAACTTGCAGGCTGTACTCTGGCTTTTTAGCTCACACACACACACAGATTCCTTCACCCTATTTTACTTACATCCTATTTAACTGTTTCTGATAGCAGGTTTATGTCCATCCTTGCTTTACAGAGCCATAATTCCTTCACAACACTCCAAATGTTTTTCTTTAGCTGCAGTCTCTACCAGCCACACAGTTCCCCTCCATCTTACTGCTTTACACTATAAACCCTTATGAATTTAATTCAGGCATATACACTGGTAAAAATATTTCGTATAACTCAGACATTTAGTCTTCTTCGTTTCAAACATTCATTTAATAACACCAGTCTATTAATCTGATAAATGCTAAGTACAGGACAATGTGCAGATACCTAATTTTACCCAGAGGGAAACAAAACAATTTCCAAAAAGCCATCACTACTACAGCTCTCTGTTGATATTTCAGGAATGCATTTGTCCCTTGGATATATTCAGCAAGCATTCTACAAGCCTGCAAATGCATCTTTTTTAATAACAGTACCACATAATTCTTCAGTGCTACATAGAGATGAGAAAGTGCAAATGTTTTATCTATCCCCAAAACAAAGGTAATAAGCCTTTGTCTTTGCTTTTTTGTGTGTGTGCTTTAAGCATTTACCTTAATGAGCTTTGTTCCTTTGTACCTCTGGAGAATAGTATTCTGCCCAACAAAACAATTTATTGCCCAAAATGTTACTACTGCTGATAAAATCTTAGCTTCTCCAATACTTCTGCCTTGACAGCTAATACCCTAATGTTTCATTTACAGCTGAACAAAGCAGCTTATCTCTACTAAAAGGGGAATTAGTCAGTAGTAAGAAATAATTTCAATCATCTGTTCTGCTTCCAAAGTAAAGTGATGACTTGGGCATTCTTGCTTCTATCTGATGACAGGTGTGTTGCAGTTCCTGGAATACAGAACAGGTCTGTCACATGAGCTTTGTAATTCCTACAATGCAGCTACAAGGATTAGGGAAGAGTCAGGTCTTGGCTGTCAAAAAAAATCTGCCATCAGCAGTGTGCAGCAGTCAGCACTTTCACTGTACAGTTAGGCACAGACTGGAGGGCAAAAATCACTTCTGATCAATGAAGAGCATCCTTTTCTAACTGTTACTTTATGTAATAGTCCAACCAGTATATGGAGATGTGAAATTCCCTATTAATAACAGAATGGATTTTGTTGACACATCACATGCCTTATGGCCTGTGCTTTGTAAAAATGGCTTTGATTATCACCTTGCTGTGTAACTACCTAATTATTTATATCTCCAGGAATGAAAATCTACCCGGAGTTTTATCTACGTATCATGCACAGCGAGTCAGCTGTGGAGCTCCTCTCTGGAGTAGCTGATATGCACCTGGAAGTCTCCATGGCAAAGGACAAGGACTGATTTTTGCTTGATGTCTGAATGACCTTCTTATCCCAACATCACTTTTTCATGTTGGTACAGAAAAAGGTCACCTGAATACTTCAGGGAAAGCAACATAACATTTGCCCACAGTGTATCTTCTCTGTACTAATATTTTCTGTAAGTAATCTTTTATTTTTGCACCGAGTTTAAAAGAATTACAGAAGTGATTAGAACTGTAGTGCCATTCTTGAGTTGTTTAATATTAGGCTCTTCAATTAGACACCACAATTTATGAGAGCATAAGAATTTTTGCCTAATACTTTTTAAATTTAGTGCCAGTTTTAACAAAAAACAAACAAACAAAAAAAAGTTGAATTATGGCTTGCAGGTGAAATGCTGGTAAAATCCCGACTCATGGACTATTTCACTCACCACTAGACTACAACTGCCTGAGAGATACAAACATATTCTGCAAAAGGAACACCAGGGCACACAGTTCAAAAGGCACCAAGGAAGGAATGTGGCTGGCAGTGTTTCTCCCACAAAGGGCATGGCTGGACTAACCAGCTGCAGAAGTTGTTCAATCAGCAAAACATCCAAGACCATTCCTTGTCCAAGGTGTTGTGTTCTGTCAGGCTGTAACATCCAGCTAAGACAGCCACCAGCACAGACCAAACTGCTCGTTACTCATTCTATTCCATTTTCTGCCTTTTTACAATCTTTCCTTACTACTCATCCTTTCACAGTTCCACAGCTTTAAATGAAGCCATTGCAGTGGTTGAAATGAGCTGACAGCACAGAATCACCCAAAACACCAGCACATTTTCTTAATTTGAAAAGGCCAGAAAAAGAGCACATTGCTGCATCTTCTCCTACCTGTGTGTCCACCTTTTGTTTGTGTGCCTACATAGGTATCAATAGAGGCAAATGACTCATCTCACTTCTCTAACAAGCGTTATAGATAGAATAATGAAAACATGGACAGAATACTTCATATGTTCATATGAATCACCAAGGTACACACTGGCACTACATCAAGTGACTCGGGTGACAATTTAAAATGCTTATTTAGCCAACTGCTTAACATGAATAAATGCTAAAAAAGGCAAGGCAGGAAAATATAATGATTATTTAAGAGTGCCAGGAAAGGTTTCAGTCTGATAAAATAGGTGGAATAGAAGTACTTCTACCCAACCTGGAAAGGGCAATTTTTCTTTTTGCTTTAGTGACAACTCTCAATAAAAATGTAAAGGGAATATATAAGAAGGTGCAAAGTAATGCAGCTGGAACAATCATACAGACAGTTATATGTCCAAAGACACAGGGAGAGGCACGTAACAAACTTCAGGCACCCAGAATAAAAACTAATCAGGCTATGAATACATATTTACACAATGCTAAGTCCTGGAGTTCTTACTCACTAGAAAGATTCTAGTGAAGGAATATGATGAGAATCTTGGAGATCGCTCACAATGAAGCTGCATTTTATCCTAATTTATTTCTCATGGCAGTAATGACAATGTCTACGCACACAGGACCATAAGAGCTCCATTTGTCCTTAAGTTGCTTAATTTTTAGTGCAGGTACTGTGCTACTATGAATCTTTAAAAACAGCATCAATTTAACGATGCATGCATTAAAAGGATAAACACACAGCTGTACAAGGTTTAACTGCACTGGAAAAAGCAGCTCTGAGGCATCCCTTCACTGAGACTTGAACCCTGAAATGAAATTTGGCACAAAGCAGGGCTTCTGGAAAAGTAAACTACAGGCGAGATTTTATGAGTGAAAAATGTAATTAAGCAGTTGATTCTGCAAGCATGACTGTCTTCAGCCACAGTGCAGTTACTAATTCTGCCATTTAGTATAGTTTCAAACACAATCTTTTCTCCTTCTTTGCACTTACTATTAATAATTTTAAAAATATACGAATTTGACAGCATGCACAGAAAGATATGGAAACTATCCATTTGCTGCACACTGTGTCAGTTCAATTGTCCATAAATGCTTAAGAAAATGGAAAAACGGCAAGCACGAGGATTGCATGCACTGACTGTGGTCACTCCTGTTATTTTTTTCCACCTCATCACCCATTGCGTGAGCTGCATTCCCAATTAACCTTCCCCCCAAATGAGCTAACTTGCTACAGCCTGCACTTCATTTTCTTTTATACTGATACCAATTGTAATTCCTTTAGCACATAAGAAGATGGGCTATTGAAATTTATATAAAACCTTGCACTCAGCATCACAGAACAGACTGGTCTGTCCCTGAGGACTCTACAGAGCCAAAGAGACTCTCTGTGGGGGCAACTGATTGTCCAAACATCATAAATTTCAAAGTAAGGATTTTCTGTGGGTTCCATGCATGAAAGACAAGCTTTAGGAAAAGTAGCACCATCACCAAATATAGTAGTAACATACAAACTAGTGAATGTGGATGAGAAAACACACATTTCCTATTTTTCAGGGACAAATTTAGGTGGTTAATCCTATCAACTGCAGGGATTTTGGCAGTTGAAAATGCAGGAGCATCTGTGGCTCTGACTTTTCTTGGAAAGAAAGCAGAGCTGGAAGATAACTCCTGACTCAGTCAGTTGAGTCACCTGCTAGGAAGCCACATGATGTAATTTCTGTTAGGAAAGTGTAGAAATTCCATCTTAAAATTTGCTAACTGTTTGACCTCCCCTGGCCCACGTTCCAACTGGAATCCTGTTTCAGGAACTCCCTCATGTGCCTATTTAAAGGTTTTTTTCTCTCTCTCTCTCTAAATTATTATGGACAGCACATACCTATTTAGCTTTGTGCCTTTTAGCTTGCAAATGCTGTTCATAGCCCTGTTGTTTATTCCCGAGGAGCCACAGAGAGTAACAATATCCTCTTCTCACCCTTTTCTTGGCTTGACTAAACATGCTTAGCTCTTTCCTAACACCACCAGCGCTTCATTCCCCTCACCCTACTGGCCCTTGCGTGCACCTATTCCACTTTGTGTCCATCTGTCAGGATCCAACTGCACCATCTGCTTAGCAGAGGACGTTACATGGACCTGGAAGCCTTGGATATACCATCAGACTTGGAATTAGTTGCGCACTGGAGTCTGGGATATATAATTCCTAATATTAGCTTTGTGGTTTGGAGATATTCTATGATTTAACAATGACACCCCAGACACCAACTCCTTGAATACAAATCATGTGGGGTGTCAGGCACAAAACCACCAGGCCAGTAGTCTAGATTGGAAATGGGGCTGCATGTGTGGAAACACAGCAGTTTTTAAATGTCCACATTTGTTCCACATTAGAGTTTTTCAGCAGTATTCGCTTTGGTTTTCAACCTTTTGAGCATCATGCTTTGAGAATTTTGCTAGTAACAAGAAATAAACACAATAAATATCTGTCATTTTACTACCAGGTTCTGTGGTTACAGTATGCAAAAGCTGCTTAAATACCTTGAGAATATTCTTTTAAGTGTTTGCTCATACCCATATGTTATGTCTGGAGAGCTATTTTCTTTCTAAATACCTATCTATTCTCATGACCAGCAGTAATTAAAGACAAATTATTTTTTAATGAATACACTGGAGTTTCTTCCGGGTTTTTTTTTTGCCATTTTACAACAGGCTATAATACATATTAGAGCGATGGTGCCTTTGTTAGTTGGCCACTTTGGGATGAAGTTGTCACAACACATGGTAGGATAGGAGAAGAACATGACACAAAGAGAAAGCATTTCCTTGGATTCAATCAATCAGGACGATTTCCTAATACTATACCCCCACCCCAACAGCAACAGCCAGTCATCACAGTTTTAGAAAGTAATGGATAGAGAGCTTAATATAATGGAGGACTCTTTACTCACTATGGACTATGTTATGTCTGGTCCACCTGGCTCAATACTACAGGATATGGTGCTGCCTCGTGAGTGTGAGCTCATCAAATATATGAAACTGCTGCTGTGAGTGCATAGGCTTATACTGTCCTCATCTTCTTTGCCTAGCAAGAGATAGAAGTGGCACATTTAGCACTTGAGGTCAGCTCCTCAAGAGGAAGAACTTCAGTTGAGCTGTAATCACTTACAAAAGGGAAAGATCTGGTCTTGGGACTGTATCAAATGCTGTCCCTTATCAAAATACTACACTGCCAGAACTGACAGGAACAGTCAACAAGTGTGGCTTAACAACTCTTCCCAAAAATTCAAAGTGATTTTCATCACCTTAACAGTTTTAAGTGTTATATTTACATTACCTGTAAATCTTTTGACCAATGAGATATTGATCTCAAATTTATCATTAAACATAGCTAATATAGGAGCAACATGATCCAGAAATGTATCTCACCTACCAATATGAAACCACATCAAATTTCAAGCACATTTAGCTTACTGCATTATTCAGCAAGAATATGTATGAGTCTGGTTAACTGGTGTTGCTTACATACCAATTAATAAAATATAGACAATAAATATATATATAATATAAAGCATACAAGCTACTGTAAAACTGAAAAGACATTGTTAAATAAATAAGATGTGCCTGAAAGAAAAAACAATAAATCTTCTTTTATTTCCTAAATAACTTTTTATTTATAGGCATGTGGGTTTTTATAGGTTGGCAATCAATAATTAACACAAACAGAAATAAAAAGAGCACCGTTGAGCAAGCTTAGTGTAAAAAATTCTGTAACTATAAAAGATGCATATTTTACACTTCATAAACACAGGTATCTCCTAATGCAAAAATTATACAGATAAGCACTCTATAAATAGACAGAGATATACGTATAATGTATTTCAAGACATTTTAACAGTAGAATTTGAAAAAAAAAAAATATTACCAGATAAATTTGCCATCTAAGGTTAGCACACAATCTTACAGATGACTTATCAAACATGCACAACTACAAAAAATATAAGCAATTACAGGTACCTGTCAAATCAAATACAAAGCTGACTGCCAAGCTAGGCAAGTGTATGAGGCTACATACACAGTTCATATTTGACTCATACTTTGAAGAGTACAACTATTTTATTAGGTATCATCATCGCTAGCAACAAGAGTTTGGAATTTATTTCAATGATAACTCATGCTAAGCCATGTGGTTCCATAATGCAAAAAATACCGAGAAAAAATAAACAAACAGTAAATAAAGATATGCAGGACACAAATACCAAATATTTCAAAGTACAAAGTCCCTTTCCCTCTGCTTACATGTGGTGTTGGTAACACAGGTTACCTTCCCTCCCTCCCCAACTTTACTGGGTAGCCACTTCAGCAATACAAACCACTCTCAATCCACCAAAAGTGACACTACTGACCTTCAGGGAAATGTCATTTTTACTGATCTGCTGAGCACTTACCACCTCCAAGTCTATTTCTGCGTTTTTCACTCCACCCCCTACAGCCTCACTTTTAGCCAGTTCTCTGTGCCTTCCATTCTGCTCCAATTTCACCACAAGTAGCTTCAATTCTACCTCTCACAGCCTTGCTTGGCACTTGGCATGAGCAAGAGAATCACAGTGACATCCACAACACCTGGAAGGCACCGAAACCCAGGGGACAATGTCAAAGACACTCTTTAAACACATACAACTTCACACAACCATCTGAGAATGGTTGGGATTGGAAGGCCCCTTAAAGCCCATCCAGCTCTAACCCCCTGCCATGGCAGGGACACCTTCCACTAGCCCAGGTTGCTCCAGCCCCATCCAGCTTGGCCTTGGACACTCCCAGGGATGGGGCAGCCATAGCTTCTCTGCCCAACCTGTCTCAGTGTCTCAGCATCCTCACAGTAAACAATTTCTTTCTAAAATCTAATCTAACCCTGCCCTTTGCCAGTTGAAAGCCATTCCCTTGTCCTGTGACTACAGGGCCTTGTGAAAACCTGAGTGGGACCGCAGGTTTCTTCATACCCAGCTCCTACATCTGACCAGGTCAGAATGCTCACACAGAGATGCCCAGTTTGGTGGCCAATTTCTCAGCCTCTGGAGTCTCCTACCACACTGGAAGATTGCTGAGAGCTCTCACACACCAGGCACCAGGATCTCAGCAGAAGGAGCAGTGTTACTGCACCGAGGTCACCGACTGTGCAGCAGCACTACCAACATCCAATCGCTAGTGATGGAGCTCAAATTAAAGGGCCTCCTGAAGGTGAAAACCTCTATAACCTAGAGCTTTCCCTTACTGAACACCTTTGTCACTGTAAGGAATTTTAAAAACCTACATGAAAACGTCCCACACGGTATTTGCTTGCTGTCTTTGGACTATTGATAATCTTCTATTACCTACTGAAATCGAGATATTCTTCAAAAGAATAGTTAGTCCTTTACCCTACTTTCTGCAAGTGAATGTCTCACACAGCACTTGGAATCGAGTGATTAAGAACTGTTATTCAAAGCAGTTATCTTTCTTCAAAATTTTGCTTGACATTCTCTGAAATGTTAAGGAGACAGATGTATTAGAGAAAGATAAAACAGACTAGATCATGGGCTCAAATTCCATTTTTCTTCCTAATAACTTCTGACATTCAAAAATCTATTTGCAATATATTTAACATTTTAAATATAAATGTGACCACATTACATCATTATGCTAAGCTGTGTTAATCACATCTGAAAGTTGTTTGGAGGTAACCTCTTTGCAAATTAGACGAATAAAAGAAAAGCCAAATGTAAAAATCCACGTGTGTATGACAGAAGAGGAAAAGCACATGACAAAAATAAAATTATTGTGGTTTTTATAATGCATTAGGACAAATACTTGAAAACTGACCCAAAACCAATGTGTGCATATACAGTGAGTACATGAATGAAAGGCTTTGATTACTGATGAACAAAATATGAACGCAATTCTTGCTGTTGTATTCAAGAAGCAACTGAGCTGCAAAGAAGGGTAAAGTGTCATTGCGAGCGTGCCTTGCTGCTTGCTTGGTACCTGGAAGATGAATTACAGTTCTGTTAATTCCTGCTGGCAGATGGGACTTGGCAAGCCCAACACCGAGATGGCTCTCGCGACGTGTTGAGCGCAGGGAGCGTAACCCCCAGCGCTGCGGATAAAACAATTCACACATTGTCTGCCAGTTGTCTGCCTGCCTCTCTTTCTTTCAGAAATCAGGCACAACCCCCAGCTAGAACCAACCAGAACCAAAGCCCTTTCGGTGTGAATTTCCCCAAATCCTCCCAATTCATCTCGTGTCAGCACTGTGACAAGACCCTAACGGCGACAGAATTTAAAGGACAGATCCTACTACAATACTGGCATTAGAATCAGAACACCACTATCTCTGTGATACAAGTGTTTTATCAAAACATCAACAAAATCGTGAATCCCCTATACAGCTCATACGAATCCCATACTGTATATTCATTCTGATTAAGTATTTATTATCTGTGCAGTCTTTATAAATTTGGAAAGCTCTGCAGCAGGTACCTTAAGTACAAGACCTAAACTAAACTTAAGAGATTTGGGAGGCTTAGAGCTTCTTGGTTTAATTGCATTACATGTCTATAAGGAGAAAGCAATTTAGGCTGAAGTGGTACTTATGTATTATTCCTTTACAGCTTCTCAGCAACACTGCTGTTAAACTCTTACCATTCCACGTATTCCATTTTCATAATTTAAGTGGAAAAAATGAGGCAGACATTTTCATTATGTAGCTTAAGAAGTGTCCAGCAAGCATAAGATATTTTGAGTTTTACAATCCCTGGCAATGAAAAAGCAATTTCCCCACACTCACAACTGGCTTGTTGAATGGACCAGCCACTGTGTCATGGGGTTCAAGCTGTAGGTAACACCATGACTCTCTAACATTATATTATCTATATGCAGGAGAACTGTCACCAGTTAATCTACGTTAACAAGAACGCCAAGCACTTACAGTTAATTAAAGCTATACATCATGCTAGATAATTAGTAATAATTAAGAAGAATTACCATCGTAAATAAGGCAAATAATATTATTTCGACTGAAATTTGAAGTCTGAATTCCAAAACCCCAAACAAACTCCTGAGAATGCAAATACGCCATTATGCAAACTGTTTTCTTTAAGTATGATATAATTTATGTAATGAAATAAATCTGTGCTGTTAAAATATTTAGCAGAACTGAGAATAATGAGTAGAGATAGGATTAGTTTAATTAGTTTACTGAAATGGAGTTCTTATAGTGGCTAAGTGTGATGTATTAGCTTTTGTCACTTGGAATAAAAAAAGAGGTAATTAGTTCTCATTCAAATATATTGTTTTCTTTGAAGAAGGAATTGTAATATTTTAGCCTGCATAATAGAAAATAATACATGGAGCATAAAACTTATCATCTTCATCCAAGAGTACATCTACGATAAATCAGAAGAAAACAGGAAATACTTAAGCATTCAGGAATGGAGTCTTGAATAGATTTAACTTACACTGGTGCAACTCCACAGATTTAAATGAAATGACAACTCCTCAGACTGCCGAAGTCCAGTCATTATTTATCCCTGCCTAATTTAAGAGTTTGTAACAAATGTTGTCTCTCTCTTCAGTAACTACTTCATTCCTCAGAAAATCCTGCCCTGTTGTCCTAAATCATAGGTTTTATCAGATCGGTTCAAAAGGAACAAGAGAAGCTCCTTCCTCAACAATATTTACTATTGAAGCATAAACATATCCAATGCAAGGTCAGAATTGAATTTTATCTCTGCAAAAATAAGAAAAATAACACTAAGCATCCTTTTATAGACTAAGTATCACTTCACAGCCAGGGAACTACTTCATGGTAATTGTACATTCCTGAAGACAGCTGTAGGGAACATATTTAACAAGGAATAGAAAGACAATGGTTGCTCCACCTCTTCCAAGAACAATCTGATTTTCATCTATTAAGAATGGGGAATTACTGCAACCAAGCTACATGAATGTTGCTTAAACTACAATCTAAAGGCCCAAGAAATTAATCCTCTAACAACTGAGCATGCAAAAACAGAAAAAGAAACTGAGGTAACACCACGATGGGAGCAGCAGGAATTCAGAGGAGAGAAAGGCTCACAAAGCAATTGATTGATTTTTCAGTTAATAAAATGAAGAAAATATGAATGGACCAAATTTAATTTTACTTTAAATAAACACTCAGGAATGGGGAACCCTGAGCAGTAGCACACTGAAAATCTCAGGCATTAGTGCAGTAACAGGAGCCACCTATCATTTAATTTTGCTTTTTTTGGAGCAGTATTGTTGGATATGCAGGAGCTATTTAGTATCCTGGGATACAGAGTTTGGATGACTTCAGACACAACCTTAAAGAAACTCCAAAACTGAAATACAGCAAGTAATTCACAAAAAGAGATGAGCTCCCCCTTTTTTTGTATCTTCTAGACATACAGACTTACACAGAGCCAGAAGTTCATAGTAATTATGAGAATCTAAGAAATGCAGCTTGTACTTGGGTTCAGCTGCAGTCTTTCTGCTGCTTGTTTGCACTGAACAATCACACAGACAACTGAGCTCTGCAGGGCACAAGAAACATCAAAGTCCTACAAAGCCTTCACTCTCCATGTATTTGTCAATATTTCCTGCTTGGGTCTCACTAACCCCACACATCCCCCTCCCAGATGATTTTGCAAACAAACCCCATACTGCACAAAGGCCCAACTGGAGGTTTTCTAAAGGGTCATGGTATTCTTACATTAAGTGAGTTGTCATATTCCTGTTAAGGAAGTGGGTAGAGTTGTGATTTATGGATCTTAGAAAGCCATCAGTGTATTACTAATTGGCAAGTTGAAATATATAAAACCCCCTCATGCTCTGCTGATGTTACTGAATCTGGAAACAGGCTCATGCTGAACAGCTCAGACAGGGCCCAGAAACTGATAATCCAAGTATTACATTGATCTCCTACTGCTGGATTGTAAGGAAGCTGCATTACAGTAGTATTTGGAATTCTAAAAATCAAGATATTACTCATTGGTATCATAATGAAGACAGAAGGAGAACTATACAATTTGATTTGCATCTTTTAATTGTAAAGTCCGAACAGTAAATTCAAAAGAAATTAACTTGGTGCATGATCTAATAAAGATAATCAAATCAGAGATGATTTAATAAAACTAAAGCGCACACTTTGGTCCCCAAGAGACTGATACATAATTCATCAAGTTGCCACATTCGGTCATTAGGTCAAATATATTAAGTAAGTAGTAAGCTATTCTGAGAACTGGCTAGGAAGCTTAAACATGAGCAGAGAAAAAGCTTTTTGATTCATTTCTAAGCACTCAACTGACTTTTTATGATATGGTTTGTATGACACTGCAGACCAGACTGGAGACCACAGTGATGGTTCTGGTTTTGTGGACACACTTCCCCAAAGCAGTCACCTCTTGCCACTGCTCTCAGCTCCAAAGGGAAACACAGTGGGCTCTGGATATTCACAGTGAACACGCTGAAATCACTAGAAAGTGCTCAGGGTGGTGGAATTCCCTTTACAGTTCCCTGTTGGAGAGGCTGTGATACAATACATTACAGTTCCAGAGAGAACACTAATCCCTGGGTGCTGCCAGCAGCACCAACCCAACAAAGCTTTCCATGCTATCCATGGGAGAGATGGGGAGAGAGGAAAATGAAAACATAGAAAAAAAAATCACCTCCTTTTCCTCATGGAGCTTCACAGGGAAAAAGATGCACTTCAGAGTATCCAGAGTATCCAGAGCTCTGAACACAGAGGTGGCCAGAGCAAGTGGCCTATAGAGAAGCTCATTATCTGTCTATTAAAAGGGTGAAAAGTAAGCCTGGCCTGGAGTCACTGCAAAGCCAACACAGCACCACAGTCACCAGTCCTGACCACCACCTGAGGGGCAGAATTTCATCAGTCCTTTAGGAATTCCAATGGTCCAGAGACATTCTCACCTCTCTGTCCTCATAACCCCCCTGGGTGTGTATGCTTTGTGATGCCAGAACCAGCTCAACTTCTGTGTCATGCCAGAATGGAAAGTAAGGCTAAAATCCCTCCCTTAGCAAGGGTTAGGAAAGGAATAACAAAGTTGCAAAGACAGAACACAATGAATCTTCTCAAAAACTGTTTAAAATACTTGCCTGAAAGTTGCAAATTCGCTTTCAACACTTTTTTAGTGTAAAGAAAAACCATTAAATTTTGGGGGGGACATTCTTACCAGCTTAGCAGACTCTACTTGCACTCTCAGCACCTGCACCCACGTGTTGGAGAACATGGTCCTCTCTCCCAGGAATAAAACATGCTGCTTCTTAAAACAGATCACCTACATAAGCTATATTAGGCAGCTTGTCAACACAAACATTCTGGCTGTGTAAAAAGAACAACTTGTTAACCCTCAGGAAATCGACCCAAAAGTTTGGGCCTCAGAGGCACAAAGAGAAAGGGATTGCCTTGAGGGAAATATGTCAGTGTATTACAGAACCCCAACAAGTTTCTGCACTACCAGGAGCCTTTTAGCTTAATAAAAAATCCAGCATCATCCCATGTAATACAATTTTATAACAAGAAGGAATGTGATGATGGCCAAACTCAGCTGGGGGAACCTGGTCATGCCATCACAGACCAGTTCTCAACTGCACCTAAGTACAATAATGTACTTCATGGCTTGAAAAACCCAAACTGCTACACTCAGACCACAAGATGGCCATTCTGTGAACACATGTCAAAGTGGATGCCGACACAACACTAACAAAACAGTAAGTGCCTTAATTTAGTCAAGTTCCAGCAGAAATCCCATATAAAGAAGATACACTTTTTCAGTGACGTTTATTTATATTTTGTTGTTTAAAAACATAATAATAATATAATCACAGCAAACTCCAATGAAGTGTGCACTCTGTCTATAAATCTGCACACAGTGCAGACACCAAAAAAATATGTATTAAGTGTATTTTCATTACATAATTTCCAGCAGTCCGCTAATAAAAAAAGGTTAATGTATGTATGATACAGTGTGGCTGCTGGAACAAACTAAGTGGACTCCAAAGCCTTACTACCAGGCTCCAAGTCACACTTGAGTATTACAGTAGCCCCTTCTGGACTTCCAGTCTATGTGTTTTATGGAAAAAACAAAAGTTGAGCTACACTGAAATCACATCTCCGATCTGGAATTTATTCTGTATTCATACCCTTTCTTTTAGGCTCATGAAAGGAACTCAGAGAGCTCTTTTAATATCTGTTAAAACACAATTGCTCAAAGAATCCAATTTGCTGTGAGCGAATTGTACAATGAAATTCTGTGTAATGCAAGATGTGGCATAGTATCACCAAAGCTCTTAAATAAATAACCAGAATACTTAAATATCATTTTTTTTTCTCCTCTCAACTGCAGTAAGCTACACAAAAGCTGAGAAGAGATACCAAGTGCTAGAGGAACAGACTCAAGAAAACAAGCAATTCTCTCGGTAATGCAACTTGCATACAGAAGAGGAAATAATACAATTACTTTAAAAGCTTTTCTTCAGGCACAGTTCATGCTTCCCACTGTACAGTCATCAATCACACCACTCCACTCCTCTTTGCCCCCAGTTTTCAAGTCACTGTGTCCAAGAATGGATGAGACTCCCAGCCATGAGCATGAGACCAAGGGAAAGAAAACCAACTGGTAAATATGGGCCTCTTCAGAAAGCAAACTCACAGCTAATACAGGAAGATTTTAACTCTATGTTATTTCTTCTTTTTTTTTTTTCTTTTGTTTTTACTAAGATTTTCCAGCCAGCATATAGACATCTAAAAGTTCCATCAGCACTTGCTGGGGTACTTGCACATTTTTAATCATGGGCAAGTCTCATAATATAACCCCTCTGTCAGATATTACTTTAGACACTTTTACTTCCAAAAGCAACATGATACAAATGACTGATTTTCAAATAAAGCAATAATCCTCAGAATGACTAAATTATTAAAGCAGTTGTTACCAAAGCTTTAATGTCTGTGATAACTAGGGACATACTTAAAATGCAACCATGCCTGGCTGCTCTACTAAACTTGGCTGACTAGTAATTTGTTCAAAGCACAAACACACATCCTTTATGTGCTATTAAACTGGTCCATGTCACACAGTATTAAAATGTTTTTCTTACAGAAACTTCCTCTAATTGTTATATAAGAGTAAGGAAAATAAACTTTAACTGAGGCTCAGATAAGAAAGGTTAATGCCCCTTCAGGTCAAGAAACAAGGGGCCAATACACTCAATTTCAGCCCCCTAAGAAATGACATCATTATAATTTCTGTGTATAAGAAAAATAAAGGACAAAAAAAAAAAAAAACAGTTTCATGTTCTATATTTAGTTTTTAGCAACCTTGAGAAAAACTTATTTTTAGCATGAATGTTATTTATTCTGATTTAAATAACCTCCTCGTATAAATTAACCGAACTCAACTGGAGCAAATAAAAAAGAAACAGAAAGAGAACTAGTCCAGTGTTTTGCTGCACTACAGAGGCTTCTTGGGGACTGCCAGTGTGTCAGGAGAACAGCTAAGGGATCTCAGCAGAGCTTTATCTGAGGGCCATCCCAGACCCTTCTGAAATGAATCACTGCTTTTATAGCGCTGCCCAAGCGCAGAGAAAGTGCATGAGGGTGGTGCAGTGCCACCACATGTGGGCCAAGGCGCTCACACCTTCCAACAAGGCTGCTGGAAACGTCTCCTGCCCTCGACATGCATGCCTGGCTCCCTGCCCGCGCCATCTGCCCGCGCTGGCCCAGCGCCACCCTCCCAGAGCCTGACCCTCTCCGAGCAGCGCCGTCAGGAGACGAGAGGAAGAGTCCACTGACAGCTACACAGACAACAATATGTCCAAAATCACTCTGTGGACAGTCAACTTACCACGCTTGCAAGATACTTCTCTCCCAGGAATCAAACATGAAAAAAACCCCAACGAAACAAATAAAAACCCAACCCGAACAGCAACATGGATTTAACACACATTCAAAAACTAGTCTGCAAAGGTAGCCAGAAGTTTTCTAAAAAAAATCTCATTTGGCAAGATTTCTTTTTAATATCTGCCTTGTCTTCCAAACCCTGCAACTATGATTTGTGACGTCAGACTACAAAAGCAGAAAAGCTGAAGCCTGAGATGATTCAGAAGGGACAAAGTTGTGTTCCTTCCTTTCCTTGTAGGGCAGCACTTCCCAGGAAACCATGACTGAGGATCAGCGTGACTCTGGAGTCAGTGTTACAGGTGGATTTCTGCCTAGCCTGCAGAAATACCTCTTCTTAACAGCACCTAGTAGCTCATTTTAGGAGAGTTATTGCAAATGTTTCATTTGGTAGAGCCTCGCCAGCCATTGCTGCAGAAGCAGAAGCACCGTGAGTGTGAAAGCAGCCCGTGTGCTACATTTGTACCATCTGCAGCAGCACAGCCATGGAGAGCTGTCACTTGGGAGAGGCTGGCCTTTTGGGGTGGCTTTTCCTGGGAAGGTGTGGAGGCTGACAGTCTGCAAATGTGAGCATGAATGCAGAGACTAGAAACCAGCAAGGAGTGTTTGAGTAGAAAGTGCTTTAAAAAAAAAATGCCAGATAGCTGCACGTTCTGTGTGATTGCTTCAGAAGGAATGTCCTCAAGGACTGGGGTGTTCTGGAGAGCTGTTGGCTGGTTTGGGCAAGCTTTATTTACGACAGTATTTTGCTCAGCGTATTTATGGCTATGCATATGTGAAACTATATAAAGAGAGAATTTCAGGAAAACCACAGAAAATATAAACTTGGCAGACCAAAGTCAACATATAAATAAACAGCCTACGGTGATTTTCCTTTGGTTCACCCCTACAATGAGCAATCCTCACATTTTACCAGGTGTTTTTAGAGGTTTAGAAGTGCTGTTAAAACCTCAAATGAAAGGTCACACCACGTAAATGCCATAAATCACCACCTCTGGCGTGAATTTTATCTACATTATATCTTTAAGACAGACAAAAAGCAACACTGTTTTAAAGGCAAAGAGCTTTTAACTCCTGCACAATTATCTTGCATACACACCTAAGAACTCCAAGGAATAAATAAACATTTTTGATTTTCAAAACTTCAGAAAGCCTGCAATTGTAATTTAGCAGGGTATTATCTGCCAGCAGACCTGTTGTAAGTTGGCCATATACTCAAAGAATGTGCATTCTCATGTCTCTAGACCAGTATTTTGTCTAAGCTTACTAATATGCAAGTCCACATTGAACTTGTAAATTCAAAAGTTCTGAACCTTGAGGCAAAAAAATTCTAAGTCATCCTAATTTCATTACTCCAAAACCAAACTTAAATCTCTGAAGAAAACTATCTCATGAAGTCTCTGATATTCCTCAAATTAAATGCCCCACACTACAAAGAGCACCCATTTAGCATCAGCTATAGCTTTATTTCCAAGTGTAAAAGTAACAAGTTCCATGCAAGCTCAGCATAAAAATCCATTTTACATTTTGCTTCCTCACGTTAATAACTGGACTTTCCTTTTGCTCCAGCTACTCACAAATGTCAAATAACTAAATAACACAGTCACAATAATAGCCCCAAACCCAATAAAGAATAAAGGAGCCTTTCTTGCCTGTCAGAGGACCCCATTTCCTATTCTGAGCAGGCAAGCTGCAAGCACTGCTGCTCTGTCATCCCTTGACAGTTATAGACTGGCTCTGCACCTTATTAAAGATTAAGGTTTGCCCAGGCAGTCTCTTTTGGCCATCTCCTGTCTGCAGTCCAGCATTTATTACAGGGGAGCTGCACATCAGCACCACACACCCTGCTCTGAACAACACCCTGCCTGGCAATGAGGCTGTACAACCAACTGTCACCAAGCACTGGGGGGAAAACACACCATTTCACTCCATTTAGTCACACGAGACAGCCACATCCTTTGGGCTACTTAGACAAGTGGATTCTCTCATTTGGGGTATTTTTGGTAGATTCTAAAATACAGACTAAAACTAGTACCAGGATGGCTTTTGGGGATGAAAAAAGAGATTATTTTTTCATTCGTTAAAAAATTGATGAACACCATTATGCAAGAGTTATGTAAGGCTCCATTTGCTACCTGGTTTTGGTCTGATGCAAGCCTCTTACAGCAAAAATTGAGCAAGCTGAGCTACTGCATAAGAAATGCAGGATTTCCACAGAACACCACGTGCCAGACTGAAACAAAGAACTGCCAACATTTCTTACAGCTCATCATGAACAACCATCACCCAATTTTTACCCAAAAGAATTAGAAAGGCTACAGGAATCCATGGAAGAGCATTGAACGGTGCAGTCAGGACCACAGTCTGAAAAAGTGTTTTGGAAGATCAGCATTTTCAGGAGCACTCAACTGACATCCTAAAAATATTCCTTGAATATCATCACACATTCCCTGGCTACCATTTTGCTTCCCCTAGCTTTTGAACATTGCAAATGGTCAGGTGAGACAAACTGTAAATAAAAACGAACTTCTTTCCTTACAGAGAGCTAAAAGTAGAAAAATTAATTTCATTAATATATTATGATGGCTTCACATTAAAAAATTTGATGGCAAATAGAAAGTGTAAGTTCCTTGCACTTCAAATAGGAATTAAGTAGTAGAATATGCAATATGTTGCAGCAAAGTTTTAGATAAATAAAAACTTACAAAGGATACTGGAAAGGTTTAGCCTGCCTTCAATGGATGCTACAGCAGTAAATGCGTGATGATCAGAAACTTACTAAAATGTTCAAAATGAAGGCAGGGAGTTCTGTTTGCTCAATAGTATTGTATTTTTTTTATACCAGTAATTCATGGCAAAGTCTTCTCTCTTCAGCCTTTATACTGAGCGTTCTGTTCACTTAGGATCTAAAGCAGCAGAATTTCCCTGGCCTAATGAGCCCATCAATAGCTTATAAAGAATTAGACAGATTAATGTCAATTTTAACAAAGGGAACTTATCAGTCAAGTCCCAAACTCACAGGAGCTGGAAGAAGCCTGGAAGAAGGGACGCACACAGGTATTGATTGTGGACTCAGCCAGCCTCGGGTGTATGTGAGGGCACAGTCACTGAACCAGCCACGCTGCCAGCCTTCCAAAAAGCAAGATGCATCAGGAGCTCTAGATTTTTAACAACTTCCAGGGCTTAGGACCAGCAATGCCTTAAGAACTCTGTGGCTCTCCAGTTCCACCCACTGGGAGCACTGGAGGGTACTGGGCTAAGTGTTGTGGTGGAAAAGGATCCAAATAGTGATGGGTCACGACATTGGGGACAGGGTCTGTTTACTACTCAAACAGTAATTACTACTCTGAGATTCAATCTGCTTCATTATTTACTGCTCCTCATGACAAACACGCTGAAACATGAACACGGCAAGTTCATTTTTTACAGGACCTACACCAACAGACATCCAAGAGACTGCCTTCCTGCCTTCCAAATGCACGACTCTCATCAGAATATCTTTCCATTACACTTCTCCCCGGAGAAGGAAATCGATAGAGGCCTTTCCCAGCTCACAGTGGGCTGTAGGTTTCCAGGAAAGCACTTCCCAACACAGCGTTCAAGCCCCTCAAAGCTACACTGTAAAAACCACTGGTGACTGTGGTGTGCTGGGGCGGGATGGAAGAAGGTTAAACAGAGGAAGAAAAGCAAAGGAAAGGAGAAGAACAGTCCACAGTTCTATAACAATTATTTGCTATTGAGGTAGAAATATCATCGTTCTCAGTACGAGTCCAAATGCATTAGCATTCCATCTGCCAATGCTGCAGCAACCATTTTTCTCCATTTCTGTTTGACCTCAAGTCTTTTATGCATAAATGTCAGGGCTCTTTACAATTAATCATGTCTACCACAGATAATTGTGGACAACAGTAGTGCAATTAACACAAATTTGCTTCACATATTCATGAACATTCAAAAAGCATTCATTGACATAAGTGTTAGTTACCTAACCACAAAAATTGACAATTCTTTTCTTTTCTCTTCTCAAGCAGCCTCTGCATTGGGAAGCTGAGCACACCACCAAGGGTGATAGCAAGATTGGAAAATATACTACCCATTCTTAAACTCACTGTGACAAATACAGACTGGGAGAAAACACCAACTATGAAAGCTATTCCCCTTTTAATCTGCAGTGTAGGGTAATCCAGTGAATGTAAAACCACTGAAATGCATTTTGTGTAATAAAAAAGGTAATTGATAATTCTATCTAAATTATTACTATTATTTCTAAACCTGATTTAAAGGAAGTCTTGACACATTAAGAAACAATTGGCCCTGTATTTGCTGTTATGCTTCACTCTCAATACTGTGCCTGCTACTGTGTTAGTATCTCACCAAGGAACTAATGGCACAAGTCTGAAGCCCAGAAAGCTGTTTCTAAAGCCTGACCTAAACCCAGCAGATGTAGATGACATTTTTTTATTTTTTAATACATGCTTTACATTAAAGAATTTCTTGGACAGTTGTGCTATTTCTAATCAGGCCCCATGGCAAATATCCACCAACCCTCACAGGAATAAACTATTCTCACTTCAAACAATTGTTACAGTTTGAATCCAATTGACTCTAGACAAAAGTACTGAGATAATCAGCATATTAAAGCCAACACTATAACCATATGTTAATTATGTAAATGATTCATTTTAATCAGCTAGAACCATGTAAAGAGTTACAAGGAATGCAAATGTAGGGAGTTATTAAAAATCTCATTATTATTCATCTTGGTTCCGTGCGTGAATGTATCCATCCAAACAGATGAATTAATAGTTAGATGAAAGATGAAAGAGCTGGAGGGGAAGTCTGTGGGAAACCATCTGTCTTGCTTTGTATCCCTCCCAGGCTTCGACTGTGCTGCAAGAGCTACATGGAGAACAACCCCCGAGAAGGGACAGCGCCTGTCTCCACAGCACCTCGACCAGGAGGCAATGCTTCTAAAAAAATAATAAACCAGAAAAATCCCAGCTCTCCTCACCCACTCCCAAATTAGCACAGCACATGGAAATGGAAACGGGAATAATGAGTTCAGCCGAACTGCGCCAGGAACGAGTTCTGTGCTGACCACAAACACAGGGCAAATATTGATTGATACACAAGCTGTGCAGGGTATTAAAGACTCATGTGAAGAAAGCCCTCTTACAATTCTCAATTAGATGTTAAAAGACACTGAGGAGCTGCCGTGATTGGAGCTGTCTTAGTAACTAAACCGGTTCTTTTCATTGCAGCAGAAACCTTCTATGTGGGAAATACAGAAATCCTTTCAGTCTGTACTTTGTCTAGTTCTTCCAATGAGCGTGGAGGAATTGCAGTGAATAAAGGCTCGTTCCTGTAAGGGTTATTTTTCATTTCTCCCATTCTCCCAGTTGCCTGTGCAAAGAAAATGAATTCTACACACCGGACATTTGTATGAGGAAAAGACCCAAATGCCATGTCTGTTCCTGAGGGTGCCACGATGGGGATGGTGGAAGGAAACAAGGACTAGGTAGAAAGGTGGTGTTTAAAGCCACAAAAGGAATCAAAGGGTTGGCATGCTTCACACCAGTAAGCATAAATTAGGGCAAATCCTCACTGTAATTATTCTTACATCTTCAATAGCATTTTATTTAAAAACTAAACCACAACTTCTTTTTAAAACCCTTGGTCAAAGCCAGCTCCTACGACTCTGCAGACAAAACCCAAACCCCCCAAACAAAACACACAACACACACAATTCAAGTGCTTGGTTCAGTGCAACACTGACAAATATGTGCCTTCCCAATAAATCATTTTCCTTCCATTAGAAAGAGTTAACAGAAATAATTCTAGAAATATGTTTGTCAGTTTTCAGAAGCTTTATAAAGCTTTGTTCTTCA
Source organism: Anabacerthia variegaticeps (assembly GCA_035583185.1). NCBI lineage: Eukaryota > Metazoa > Chordata > Aves > Passeriformes > Furnariidae > Anabacerthia > Anabacerthia variegaticeps. Next base: position 4,042,512 of record JAWWEW010000033.1, on the reverse strand, counting down.
TACTCTAATTCTTTCATGTTTTCCTGCCTGATGTCTCCTAATGCAGTTTCACTGGAATCATTCTATTTTTGATCTTTAATCCTTTTATATGTTTTTTCTTTGCTTACTCTTGCATGCCTTTGTAGTTTATGTAATTGGGTCTTTGCACCATTTTAGCAAGGTTTAGCACTGCGCAGCTTGTCAAATTTAAGCAGAAGTGAGAATAATCTGTCACTGCTGTAATAAATAAGCGAGTAAATTCACATATCACCGACCTAAAGTGAATGTTTGCCACAAAAAAAAAAAATAAATTGTAAATGGCAACTCCTCTCATTCTGCAAAGGCTGGTAAAGCTTCTATATAAATTTTGTATTCCAGAAACAAATACAACTACACAGAAAGTACTTCAGACCCCGCAAAGTTTATTAAACACGTCTACACGTGCAGTGAAACAAGACTTCATTAATTTCTTCTTGAAGTGCTTGTGTAAATTCAACTTAAGGCCAAGTATTTGACAGCTTTGCAACTATTGACTGGTATTCTTCAGCAAAGCCCCACCGAGTACTGAGTGTGATTTAAGCACATCCTGGTGATAATACACAGAGCAAGTGAAAAAAGAGCATGTCCACATTAAGTGAAGAGTATTTTGGGCATGGTAATTTTTAAGCACCTACCAAATCTGGGCTGGTGTCAAAAACATTATAAATTCTACCTCACTGAGAAATTTCATGAAAATCTCCAAGAATTTTATTATCTTTACAAGTAGATATTGACATTTGACAGAAATACTCATACAAAATAGCTCATAATCTAGACACCACAGTCCTAAAAAACAGTGCTGCATCCTCACTATCCAGAGAATACAAAACTACACGTGTCCTTTGTACAAGGCTCTCAAATAACGTGCTTTAGTTTTATAACACTACCTCAAAACCTGTCTCTGAAAGAATGAAATCAACTGTGCTAAGTTTCATGAAATGAAAACACAGGATCCATGTTAGGTTACAAGAAAACCAGCCAGAAATCTTTCTGCTCTCATTAAATACACAGGTATCCCTACACACATACATGAGATAAAATATAAAACATATTAAGCCAACTAAAGAGAGTTTCCAGCCTCACACTGATGATTTTGTCCACATTACAAGGATCACTTCCTATTTATGCAGGCACTGATGCATAAACCAGAGCAGAGGGGAGAATGGCAAACCACAGTGTAAAAAAGAAACAGCAGAAAAATGATATTGATGGAACCACAGAATGGTTTGGGTTGGAAAGGACCCTAAAACTCATTCCAACACCCCTGTCGTGGGCAGGGCCACCACTCAGTGAGTCAGAGCCCCCTCCAATGTGACCCGAGGGCTGGGCAGTCCACAATATCTCTGGCCAATCTGTGCCAGAGCCTCACCATCCTTAGAGCAAATAATTCCTTCCTAAGATCTAATCTAAACCTCCCCTCCTCCTTTAAGGCCATTAATATGATAACATGGTGGTTTAGTTCATTATTATCTTGTTTGTCATTACAAACCTGAGGCAGAAGAACTCACAGCCTTACTGTTATAGTCCTCTCTGTTCTTCCATGAAATAAATGGAAAATTATATATAAACACTATAACTGTTTCTTTAAAAGATGCTCTGGCATCTGTATTTTGTGTCTGGGAGTGAGTCAAAAGGCACTCTTTCATCTTGATGCATTTCTTACCACATGTGGCCCTCTGAAGCTCTCCAGTAAGAGGGGACAAAGCCCTCAAAGCGCACAAGAAGAAGACTTGGCACTGGCCAGCTGGGGCCTTCAAGAAGGGCTGGGAGGTTCCACACACCTCCATCCCTCACTAAGCCCCATTTGCTCCCACGTTCATTTCTGCTGCACACACCTCAACACATTAACACTCCTGGGAATAAAGAAGGAAAAAATGCCTTTTCCAGGGCAAGAAGACTCCTTAAAGCAGAAATGTGGTCCACATGAGGGGGTTTTGAGACACTTTACACAAAACAATACAAATAAAAATGGCCAAATAAATCCCACTCTGCTAAGGCTCATTTATTTCACTTTACTTCTCTGTGTTTCTTCATCTCTCTGCTTTTCCATGACCCCTTCTCTGCCTTTTCCTGATCGCAGACTGTTCTTGATCCGTGCCTCAGAGTTTCAGATCCCATTATCAACATTAATACTAGGGGAAAACTTGAGAAAATGTGATTGTATTTACTGAGTACTGGGATCCTAATCCTGGAAAACACTTCACTATGTGCTTTCCTGTAATTTCAGGGCCTCCTTGAACAGGAATGTTGCAAACACATGCCAAAATGCCTTCTTTACTGGAGGCTGTCAAATGAAATAGGGATTAATTACAAATTTGTAATGTGACTTTACAGCACTGTGGCTTTAAAAGAACGGAAGAATACGTGTATTTATACAGTACATTCCATCAGTTCCCTTCTACGTATTTAAAAAATGAGAACTAACACATTTAAGACAATGATTCCCTAGAGTACAGAGATGATTACTGAGGGAAAAGTCAGGTCAGGTAACGCAAGGGTTGCCCACATGCATTTTGTTTCCTGTTTTGCCTTTAATGTACTCAGTTATCCCCACTAATAGCACATCTCAAGATCACTACCCATGGTGTGGAGGTTGTAGAGAAGACCATGTTTCCTTGTATGGAAATCACCTGTGGCTTTCTGCTGTGACCTCTGCAGCGGTGTCCCCTCAAACAGAGGGGTGATACAACACCACACCAGTGCCAAAAGCCACCCCGTGCACTGCAAGAGTTAAACCTGCCCTACCCTAATGTCAAGGCCATACAGGGAAATGAGGTTCCCTCACCATGGGCATTGGCACTAATGTAAATAAACATTTTTATTCCAAGTGGAAGGATGGGATGCTCCTGCTCTTTGGACATCCAGAGGCACAGATGCTTTGACAAAGCCATGTCCAGAAACTGGTACTGCCACACACACAGCAGCATCTCAAAATTCAGCCTCAGCTGAGCTGCTGGTGAAGAAGGGATATGCAAGGCTCAGTCAAGAGCCAGCCTGTGCTTTAAATGGTTTTCCTCCTACTTCACAAAATTTGACAGCCAAAAACGGCAGACAAGGCTTCAGAGTGCTGATTATTTAAATAGATTACTTTACAAATGTCACTCTTTGCAAACACATGGGCAACATGATTGCTGTTTCTTTCAGCACTGTATCAGAAATAGACTCAATAAATGGGATGTTTAAAAAAATCCAAACATTTACGAATCGCTTGAACCCACTGTACTGTGTCTTGCTTACTGCTGCTCTAGGAAGCTTTTCTTAAAATAACGTGTTAAATCTCAGAGGGATTATCCTGAAATGAAATTTTTAATAACAGCAAAATAAACTCATCCTTCACAGTGCTCTGAGTCTCATGACTTACTGTTAACTCTCACCTCTCCTCCCCGTTCTGCATCTGTATCTACTGGCAAAATTGTATTGCCACCTGCTCCCATCTCAGGTACCTGAAGCAGAGTTATGCTTCATGATGTTCTCCTCAAGGAAAGAAATTACATACCTAAATAATTCTGCACATCTAAAAATCTCATCCAGAGTGTCTCACAAATGTAGGAGGGTAAGAAAAACTCCAGAAGGGAAGACTGAAGGAATGAGCACTGCACAACCCAAGGAGAGACGGCCCAGGGTGACATCCCTGTCTTTAAGTAGAAAATGGCCCACTCTGAAAAGGTGGCAATAGTGCATTTCCTATGCCCACTCTGCATAAAACAACAGGGGGAAGTTAAACAACAAACTCAAATATTTTTAACTCAGACACTGGAGAAAAGAAATCCCTCCAGTGCAAGTGCAAAATGCTTGGAGAGGTCAGAGAGTCCCTGTGGATCGAGATGCAAAGAATGGGCTTGACAAATGTCTCTCAGGAATGACACAGGTAAAGCTGATCTTGCTCCCAGGCAGAGCAGTGGCTTATGTGATTCCACAAGGTTTCCTGCTTTCCTTGATGTCTCTGATACACATCTCCTCTAGGAGGTGGCACACTTCCTCATTTGTTGGAGGGTGTTTTGCATATTCAATCTTACCAAGAGAAAACACAGCAGGAACCAGTGGCCAGAAGCAGAAATGAAGGGAAAGGGAGCCCTGCAATGGCCCAGCTGCAAGGGTAATGAAACATGCACACAGTTCAGGAGGGGAGCACTGAAAGTGAAGCACCCAAAATTACTTGAAAACAAGGTTAAATATCTTCCAAAAGGCCTGCTTTGAGCCAGTCTCCAAGAGAAATTGCGTATATCAAGAGGAGAGGCTGCATTATCATAATGATCCTTTCTGGCTTGAACCTCTTGCTATGTGTGAATTGGAAATCCCTCTTCACAGCAAGAAATTTTTCTTGTATAAATGTATACATTCACATAGTAATAGTGAAAATAAAAATAAAACCCACCTCTAAAACAACAACAGCAAAAAATACCCTTAGGTTTTGTTACATTAGATAAATGGCTTTTGTTAAGGAGCGTGCAATCAATTTTTAACAAAAATGTTCTGTCCTGAGACAGAGAGAGAAAAAGGAACACATCATGTTCAGTTTGGTTTTTCTATTTCTGCAGTGGGTAATACATAATCAAAGTCTCCTGGCCTGTTACAGTACAAAACCTAACTATTAATCCAAACCACAAAATATGAACGTTGTTTTCTCCCAGAAAGGCGTGGAGTGTAATTAACAGTAACTACTTAATCTAATCCTTGAATCACAACTGCTATTCAACAAACAAAAACAATCAATAAGTTTAACTTCATTTCAAACTCTTATGCTCCCCTCCAAGGAAACACTGTGCTTAAGCAGAGTGATGTGCACACGCAGAATAACTAAGTGCTCAGTGTAACAAATATTGACAATGCTATCAGAATATCCACCCGTTAATTCCTCAGCTTCAGTCATTAGGTGAGGGAGTAAAATGGACAGCACTTAGAGAGTACACTGAGAACCACCTCAGGATCCAACAGGCATCATTGTCAAGAAATAATTCCACAAAGACTCTTAAGTGCTTGCTAGTATGCAGTGATCCCTAAAAACACATGTTGGATGTGTTTCTGGAGGTGTCTGATCCCCAGCTCCCCACCTATTTCTGTCATGTGCAGGCCGTCTCATATTTGTTTGCGAAGGAATGGATGAAGGATGAAAAGAAGATAATTTTAATTAATGAGATCCAAAAAGTTTAGTAGCAGAGGAATGTTCCAAATTACATTAAAAAACCCCATTTCTAAAGCAACATGGTGAGAGAAACAGCAGAATATTGCAAGTGAGAAAGAGGGGATAAAAACTAGAACAACAGTCTTCACGATGGTGTCAAGACGCTGGAAAGATTATTTGCTGCATCAGAAAAGAAATACTCAGAAACAACAAACCAAACTAAGAAATATGGGCTTAAATAAACACATAGTCTGGCTCTGAGCCAGAACAACTACTACGTATTTAAGGTACCTTATCCTGACTTCTTGGACTCAGGGGATGAAAATCCCTACGGAACATTCAACAGAGATCTCATCCCGTCCATCCAGAAGGAAAATGCTACACATTTATTAATATTTTGAAAGAATCCCTCCCATGCTAAATAAGATTCAAAGAATGTCACCAGACTACCTCTTGCCTTCTTGGTCATCCATTTCATATTGGAACCAAGAGAATAACACCAGCTTTCTCAGCCATTATTCTGCTGGACAAAGATTGTCATGAAAAACAAAATTAGTTTGATTCTGCAACTAATAATAACGCAAATGATAATTTTGCAGCCAGATCCCTTACACCAGGAATACACCAACCTCAAGAGGAGCACAGAACAGCATACCAAAAATGCATTTCACAGCCATTTAAACAAGACAACGTTTCTTGGGGACAAGCACAGAAATAAACACACTGCCACCACACGAGTTCACAGGCACACAGTCAATTCTAAGCACACACAAAGGCCATATGCTGTCAAGCAAGGTTCCAGGCACTGCTCAGAAGCCCATCACTTCCTGACGACTAACAAAGGGATTTAAGTCATTCTCTTTCTCAGGAACAAAGCATGTTTTCCAGGACAAAAAAAAAAAGAGTCCCATTTTTTGCCTTATGAAAGACAGGTAGCTGAGTCTCATCATGTGCACAGGAGACTCAGGACAAGTTTCACCCCCTTTCTGCCACGAGTAAAAATAATGGGAGATACTAAACCCAATTTATATCCAGCTCAAGAGGAAGTTAAAGGCACCATATGGAGAGCTAAGGCCAGAGAAAACCAGGAAAACAATATTAGAAGGTTTGTGTCTTATTACAGAAAAATAATACAAATAACAAGCAGGTGTGGTTTAGAATTCTCTTGCATATCTCAGTGAAATAACTGCCCAGAACTTACAGACTCTGTTTACAGACCTGGCACAGAGCTTTTTGCATTATTAAAAGACAGGCATTACACAACAGAAAAGCAAGGTCTGCCTTGCATTCCTGTGTCCCCCTTCCCCGTCCTGGAAAAAGAACAAACCCAACACAAAAGAAGACTGATATGAAATACCCACTGACATTTTTAGGTCAACACACTTTCATAGAGTCTGTCTAATATTCTGATACAACAAAAATAGTCAATCACTGCAATTTTCTGCCAGGAAAGCATGCTTTCCCAGAATGGCCAACTATAATGTGTTCAATTACAATAAAAATCACAAAATGTAAGAGCATTTGGTTCTCAGCATCTTTTTCAACAGTAGATGCTATCTCATCACTGGAAATGACAAATTCCACTCTCTGGATAAACATTTTATACACGATTTCAAAAGCCTGCAGTGCCTTCCTGCCTTCACTACCAGTATGCCTCTGAAATCAAAAAGTATCTCACATTGCAGACATAATATGCAAAAAAGACATCCCTGTAGTCATCATGAAGAGTTGCCATCATAAAGCTGATTACAGTGACAATTACACGGGATGTGGAACATTACAAGGCACAGTATCACAAGCTTTTTAAGTCAGTTGGCAACATTACACCCAATGCCTCTCAAAAATCAGATTTCAAGTGCTAGCATCCCTGAAATGCATATGAAATTTGCTCCTGGATTCCAAGTGTCACTTAAAGATATAGCTGTGTACAGAATGGCTGTCCCTTAAAGGTGCAGTGCATGGGGGCACAGTCCGAGCTGTCAGTCAGGCCCCCTCTGTCTTTCACACAGAGACTCTCAAAAAGCTACTGCAGATCAAAGTTGAGATAAACTTCCTTCCTTCCAAACCTGTGCTTCTCTGTTGGGAACACGGTCAGGAAACTTGGCTTAGGGTACAGGATGTATATACTGGGCTTAATTGTGCCTAACAATCGGCTTGGCCAGTGGAAGGCATTTTCAGATGGGAAATGTGTATGAACATCTGTTCCATTTCCCTATCCCTGATTTTAACTGCTCCTTCACGGAGGAAGGCATAAAACCAAAACCATTCCCTTCTGCAGTAAAAAGACCATCTCCTCACTTCAATCCAGCACAGGGTGTCAGTTAAAAATGGTACTTGGAGAATCCTGCAATGGATGGATTCAATTTCCTGTAACAGCAGCGTTCAAAAGGCTTGAGTGGGTTTTAACAACTTATGTCTCCAAAATAAGTCACCCCAGGAGCCAGGGAAGACAGTTTCCCAGCACACACTGACCAGTGCTATAATGAAAGCAATCCATCTATTTCTCTCCTTACAGAATGATCAGTTCTGAAAACTTCCTTTGAATCATCTCCAATTTCAGGTAACCTTTACAAGTATTCAGAACTAAGGCACTGCACACAATACTTACCTTCATTTGAGATTTAAGATTCTGCATGGATAAACAAACATGGAACTACACTGAGCCGCTTCTGCAACTGCACAGTATTCTAAAATGAACAGGAAACAGTCAGAAGGGAGTTGATGGGCAAAATCAAGTGGGAAGAGCAATTTGCCAAAGACTGGCTGGTCTTTTAAGAACCAGGCCTAACCCAGTTAGCCTTAAATCCTCTTCTATCTAGGTAGTAAAAGGTGAGAGGGAGAGTTATGTTTTAAATGGAAAGAGAAGACAAAGAGGGCATGGAAGGTGGATTTTTTTTTAAAGAGTTGGTCCCAGATAGGTTAAGATTTCAAGTTGGCTTCATTCTGATTTTAGACATTATAAGGCCAAAAAAGAGAGGGGAGGAAAAAAAACCCAAACAGGAAAGCTTGATGTCTGGATACAAGATTTTTTCAAAAGCAATAATTACAAGTGTAATTCTGTTCCAGAAGGAGGAGTGCTCCAAGTGCATTTAATTCCCCTTCTGAAAGGGAGGCTTGGGCTGTGTTTGCCACGCTCAGCTCCGAGCAGGCTCTTGCGTGACTTGTCACAACAGAGCACGTTACATTGTTCATTCTCCCTGTTGTGTCTCGGGCCAAGGTAGCAAAGATTGCTGCAGTTCTGCAGGGAGCACTGCCTGGAATGCAGAGCAGGAATCCGTGCCCTCAACACACACTGTTCCAAGGGAGGATGGCTTCCAGGTGCCACTAACTTCAAATCCACTCAGTAGTAATCAGGTGCTACAAAAGCGTAAGGAAATATAATTTATTTAAGATTTTAAGGATCAGGCCTTTTAAATAGGGCTCAGCCTCCACAGAATCAAACTTCTGAGATTCTGTTAACAATCCTCGTGGCTTTCTTAAGAATTGGGTTCTCTGGTTTGTATACAAACAGTATGCTCTTCAATCCTGGGGTTTATTGTTTTGGTTTTTTTTCATGGCTCTAAACCATATTTAGCTTTGGTGTTTTTTTCCTTAATAACTGAAGTGAAAATATTTTCATTCTAAGGTGTTGAAGTACAGTTGTAGAGGTTTACTTTCTCTCTGTAGCTCAAATGGTAGCAAGATCAAATTTCTTTTAAAAAAATAATTCAAGTAATGTTTTTCAGAACAATTCCGAGTCAAAGAGAGAGGAAAAAAGTTGCAAAAGTGAGTTTGCTTCCTTAAAAATAGACTGTTGTGTGTTCAAACTTTTAAAGATCTATCTCTATCTTTTTATTTTTTTGCATAGGCAAGATCTAATCCTTCAGAGGAACAAACAAAAAGCTACTAAAAAGCTGGTCAAACACTAAAGTCACTCTCACAAAAATCAAATAAACCCAAACCCTTTGCATGTAAAATACATATCCACCTCTTAGAAGATAAGGAAGCCTTCTGCATAAACACTTCAGCTCTCCTTTAGGCACCTGAAGCAGGTCCCACGTCACACAGCTGGTTCAGCACCCAGCTGAGCTGAGCCCAATTCCCTGAGCTGCACCGGCAGGGCAAAGCTCTCCCTGGGGAGTAAGGAAGGACTTCTCCGGTTGCTAATTCACTCAAGTCAGCATCACTCCGAGGCTGCTGGGGAAATACACAATGACTCCGGCTGGATTATCACCTGCAGGATCACTCCCTAAATGCAGGAAGAGCTGCTTTCCCTCACCTCTAGTCACCTTTCATTTCTCAACTACATGTCATCTTCCTTGCTTTTAACCCACTCCATGGCTGTAGCTTGCAAAGAGCCTGGCAGTGCTTCCTTTGAAACCTGCTCTTATTCTCTCTGGAATATTCACCCATGCTTAGGTGGGTGCACCCTAGGTGGGTGCTTTTCTCTGGAATGGAAGGGAAATGCTTGGAAATTCCCTTTTTTCTCTTTCTTGGTTTCAATTGTCAACATGATTTGTTCTCCAAGTGTTTGAACACGCTTGGACTCAGTCCCCCATCAGTGACAACAGACACAGCTGATGTGTACCTGCACAGTTGCTGCTAACTCAGAGAAACCCAGGTATTGGCATTTTGGCAGCCACTCTCCTGCCTGGGGTGGATGTCTAAGACGGCTGAAGATGCATTTTACTGAATTTGTGGTATATTGAAATGGTACAAAGAAAACAAGGTGCCGTAAACAGTTACCGTAGTAAACCAATATATAAACAAGCCACTATTTTCTCCCCCATGACTTTGAAATGCTATTATTACATGCTATTAATTAGCATACAGGAGGGCAGTAAATGCTTTACAAGTAGCATGGCAAAGGACAGAGGCATAACAAAAGCGTACTTCCAGCTCTACAAGATGAAAAAGCCTTGGGATAATACCCATTTAGTAATACTTTTCATCTCTCAGAATCAAAAAAGGCAATACAAAAATCAGCATAGTTCAGATCACTTGACTGCTTTGAGTGCCTTTAGTTTTACCTTAATAACAAATAAGTTGCTTTTACAGGAGGATATTTTCCAATAAAGTCTGAATAATATTTCCTTGAAATGCACCATGTTATATTTAATTCAAGGCCTCAAATAAAATCTTAAAAGGCAGAATATGAACCTTTCTGAGTCTCAATTATACAGGCAAGGGACTTTTTCTTTCCTCTCAGCTTGGTCAGCAATCAAACAATACATAGATTAAAAAGAAAAAAAAAATTACATTCTTTACTGACTTAATAAACCCATCAGGACTAGAGGATTAAGTCATCCTCCAAGCTATCTAGCTCATGGAACTCTGGCCGCTAGAGAAAGCAAAGAAACCAGGAGATCAGAATTTACCCTAATCCATAACAACCTGAATCTTGGGAAACACAATTAGAAACTCTTCACACAGAAAATTTCCCTGGATCAATTTCCTATTATCTGTTTACAGTCTTCCTGATCTGCCGCTACACTAAAACAAACAAACACACACACAGTTTTTTCAGATGATCAGTGAACCCTTTGGATGCTCCTAAACTTAAGATATCTGTCATATCTGACTGGCAAATACCTGCCAGGAGCGGCTCCATCACTCTTAGGTAGTCATAAAGCACTTCACATCCAACTACTTCAGCTCCAGGTATTTATACTTGAAACCATGATGTTCTTACCGTATTTTCTCCCCCAACCTGATCTACTGAAATAGACATTTGGTATGTCTTTACAACACCCTCTTTGAAACCAGGTCTGAGCAAACAGTTACCTGCGCACCTCAGTTAAAAAAAGCAAGCAAGGAGACAGGCCCAAAGAAGGATTTTAACAGGGTTTCTGATGTTAGCTCAGGTAACACAAGATAATTTTTCAGAGGGTAAATAGGTGAAATATTCAAGCCAACTCCATTAAAATGATTGTTCTATATTTAGACATAGAAGCATATTTTTACATCAGTTGTGAATCATTCTACTGAAAGCCAAAGAACTTCAAAGTTGTATCTCCTGTCATAATCTGGCCATCAGAAGTTTTATTACTGATGATTATGCATGAGTCAGAAAAGAAAGAAATCAGCTGAAATTCCACATCCTTGGAAACAGCAGTATCAGCTTGCTGGCTTCTAGTTGGGGAAGCCAAATTAAACAACGTGCTTTTACAGAGAATCCAAATCTTAAAAGCTGAAAAGGGAGGAACAATTAAAGAGAATTTACCCTAATGAAGGCTATTTCATCTACATAAATTATTTTGTTCATGCAACTTCAAATATGCTTGCATTTACTCCACTCAGAAACAGAAGCTGCAGTCAGAAGGTTACCCAGTTTCTGCCAGACTAAAACACTCTGTTGAAGTGCATTATCCAACACACAAGCTATTGACCATAATTACAGATCATCATGTCTAGAATTCACTGATACTGATATTACAGACCAAAGTGGAAAAGGAAAAAATGCTGCCTGGACAAGGACAAAATTCTGTCTCTTGGGTATCAGATGAAATTTTTTGCTCAACTCAGACAAAAGAGCCCTCACTATAAGACACTGGCTGAGCTGCCAGAAGAAGAGGTAATGCAGTGTCTCCTGACTCACTCAAATTATGTCACTCACTCATTTCCAAAATAAAGGCTACTGAGACAAAATTATGCAGATGGGAGGGCAGAACAGACACCTGCTTCTCAGCTCAACCACTACTAGTTACATAGGCTATCCTTCTTACTGACTTTCTGATCAGGGGGAAGGACATTCCGTGTCACTGCCCCTCCCTCTCGCCCCTCCAGGTATTTTATGAGAGCTGCACTTATTAGCAAGAAACAAAGGCAGGTTAAAAGCAAATAAACTATTGCAATAGCAAGAACCAAACAGTTTGGGGCTGTCTGCAGCCTCCTGAGCAGATGGCAGGTTTCACTGACAATGCATATTGGCTACACTGCTTGATCCATGTTTCGAAAGGAAAAACAGTTAAATCTGAAGTGGTCTGGAGCAGATCATCCTGAGTGCCATCATGAGGCACACACAGCACAATGAAGCAACCAGGCCCAGCCACCATGGGGTTAAAAAAGGCAGGTCCTACATGACTGAGCTCATCTCCTTCCAGGGTGACCTGCTCAATGGATGAGGGGAAGGCTGGGGATGTTCTCTGCCTAGACTTTGACACTGTTCCCACAGCATTCTCCTGGAGAAAGCAGGTGCTCCTGGCTTGGATGGGGGTGCTCTTCACTGGGAGAACACCTGGCTGAGTGGCTGGGTGCAGAGGGTGGTGGTGCACGGAGCTCCATCCAGCTGGGGCTGCTCACAGCAGGGGTCCTCCAGGGCTCAGGATGGGGGCCAGCTCTGCTTAACATCTTTATCCATGATCTGCGCAAAGGGATCCAGTCTACCTTCAGTAAGTTCATGGCTGACACTAGGTAGGGTGGGAATGTCCATCTGCTGGAGGGTAGGAAGGCTGTGCAGAGGGAGCTGGACAGCCTGGATCTCTGGACCACGACCACAAGCTCTAACAGGACCACGTGCCAGGTCCTACCCTTTGGCCACCATGAGCCCTTGCAGCTCCAGGCTGGGAGCAGAGTGACTGCAAAGACTCCCAGCGAGACCTGGGGGTGCAGGTGGACAGTGGCCGAACACGAGCCAGGTGTGCCCAGGTGGGCAAGAAGGTGGCCTGTATCAGCAACAGTGTGGCCAGCAGGAGCAGGGCAGTGACTGCCCCCTGTGCTGGGCACTGCTGAGGCACCTCCAGTCCTGGGGGCAGTTTGGGGCTCCTCATGACAAGAAAGACCTTGAGTGGCCGGAGGGAGTCCAGGGAAAGGAAGGGGCTGGAGCACAAGTGTGATGAGGAGCAGCTGAGGGAGCTGGGGGTCTCAGCCTGGAGAAAAGGAGGCTCAGGAGGGACCTTCTCCCTCTCTGCAAACCCCTGAGAGGAGGTTGGAGCCAAGTAGGGGTCAGGCTCTGCTCCCAGGGAACAGGACAAGAGGAAATGGCCTCAAGTTGCACCCAGAGAGATTTAAATCGGATAATAGGAAAGGGTTGTCAAGCACTGGAACAGGCTGCCCAGGGAAATGGTTGAGTCATCATCCCTGGAGGTACTTAAAAAGGGTAAATAAAAAATTAAGCAGAGACGTGGCACTTAAGGACATGGATTAATGGTGGACTTGGCAGTGCTGAGTTAACAGTCAGACTTGATGATCTAAAAGCTCTTTTCCAAGAACCAATTGTACGATTCCAGGAATTCCAGAGATCTAAACTTTGTTTACAAACATCCTCGGTTATCAAGATAATACAGACTATATTCATCACTAACACCACCACTTTACATCTGTTAAAGGCACTTCTGACACAGAAGGGAGAAAAAACTTTCCAACTCTCGGACTGAGAGGAGGAACGTTCCATATACCCTCTCAAAACCAGAACGAGATACACGTTCAGATGAAAACTGATTGCAGCAGTAAAACATATTCAAGCTCCACTCACAAAGCACTGGGACTACAGCTCTAATAATAGGAGACCCTTATCACTTGCAAAGACAGAACAGCACAATCAAGCCAGAATAAATCTGCATCTAAGGTAAATCATCCACTTACTGCACTTCAAAGAGGCAATTCAGCCAATGTAAACAGAAATTACACACTGCATTCCACTAGATCATAATCTAAACCCAACAGAAACAACTAGACACCACTCCAGGCAACAGGGGAAGAATTAAAACCTCTCATCACCGCTATTTCAAATGCATTATTCAAATGAAACCTACTAAATGACAAAAGCTTTTTCATGTAAGGTGACATAACCAATCCATACCGTTTCCCCAGACTGGATTGGCAGAAAACAAGTGTGATTTTGCAGGTAGCCTAACACAGAAGCATCTCTAAGTATTCTGCATGCTCTCCGAGCACAGCACTAAAGCAAGGCTTTTCCAGCTGGGTAAGGTGATGGCACTGCACTAAGTCTGCACCACTCCTTTTCACAGCACATTCCAGGCAATTCTCTCAGCTCTAAAATAAAATGGAGCTGTCTCCAGATTACCACTTTTCCAGTTGTCAGTCCAACAAATGAGTTAACCAGTTATGGAAAATGAGATGCACAGGAAAAAAATAAAATCTGAATATCCTAATTTAAGAATGATGTACTTAAAAGCACAGTAATTCCCAATTTATTGCAATAGTTACTCGACAGCCTTCTGTTTCCTGCTTTTCTTCTCCACCACCACATAAATAAATAAGCAAATAAAAGCAGAAGAAAAGGTTTCAGCTTAGCTGGCTGAAGTCTTCAACAATAAAAACGAGCTTAAACCCTTAGAACCCTTAATGCTTTCCTGGTCACTATGTTAAAATAAAAGCATACTCGAAAAATTACTGACTGTATTAAAAAATAAGCCCATCTTTATAATCCTCATATTTAAGCACCACATCTTGTATTAAATAGAACTGTCTGTCTATGTAGAACTTTCCAGTAGTTTACTGAAAGGTCTAAGAAATTTCAAGTTGAATAATTTCTATAATAATGCCTATGAACTCCTCTTCTCTTCCCCTGCTGAATGGAAATTGAACCACCTAAACCAGCCTGTAATAAGTAATTAGCATCCATTAAAGTATCATATACTGTACTTTTCTTTTTTTCAAGTCTTTTACCATAAACCTAACTTTGCTAGTAACCAGAGCAGAAGCAACGATTTTTGTGTACCTAAAGCACTCAGGGCCATGAAAGATGAAACCGATGTGGAGATCTTTAAGTTATTATTTAACAAAACACAACACTCCATGAATTCTGAGATGATTTTTTGATGCTGCCCTTGGTAACTTGCATGGTAAATAAATGGTTTGCTGTCTCTCCTGAGAACGAGTGAGAGGCTGGAGGAGCACACAGCACTGCTGGTGACCCCCTGGCCAGCACACATGGACCTTGTCCCCGCGACGCCGCAGTGCCTGCCCCGCTCAGCCGGGCTCCCCCTCGGCAATCCAACAGCAACACTGGCATGGCAAGCAAGGGCAGGAGGAGAAATCTTGCACTGGATTGACACTTCATCCTGGCTGACATTTTTTTCCCCTCCCTTGCCAGGAGAAACAGCAGGGCAGTTTTGCCACAGCGCAGGCCTTGCTGCCCACAGCACTGCAGTGCCCCTTCGGGTCCTGTGACAGCCCATGAAGCCACCAGGATGTCCCCTGTGCCAAGGCAGAAAACACCTCCCCACCCACGTAATGCTATTTAGGCATCATTTGTATTTGCATGTGATTTATTTCCATCTCCCCCTACAGTTTCACCCAGGAGAAGCAAGGAAGAGGAAAAAAACCACTTTCTCATTTAAAACTGTATTAATAAATCATATGCAATAATGCCACTATCATTCTAATAAGGTTTTTAAGGTGTATTTATTTACTGGAAAATAAAACTAAGTTTGCAAGTATATTTAACGTATTTAGACACATTTCAACATCTCTGTCACCCTGGACTTTCTCTTTCTCCAAGAAGGCTTGCCTTCCCTTTCTCATCATCTCACTCAAATATGTGACCTCAGTAAGAGCAATACAAATGTCCTTAGTGGAATACAATTGGGAAAATGCACACGGCTGCTCCTAGAAGGGGTTTCCAGGGATGTATCCGTGGTACCTGCCCTTTCCTGTTTGTCCCCAGGTTCACACATTCCATGGACATCTGAGCTCTCTCCTGCTCAATCATGCAACACAAAACATGGAAAAAACCAAAGCAGTCCCCTCAGATCTCTAAGCAATACCCTACACTGTTTTCATATGCAGTCTAGGAATAAAACCAATTGGAAATCATGGGGAATCCCTAACCAGAAATACATCTTTCTGTAGAAATCCACACAAATAAATAAACCGTAATATTATAAGCCCATAAAATGTTAAAATTGTCTCATATCCAAAAATACTTCAAGGTTGCGGCTCTCAACCTGCGACCCAGAAAGAAAGCATTTGCATATTCAGTTTATCAAGGCATACTTTTTGAAGAAAATTTCCACCAAAGTTCTGAATGTTATGTAATTACTGCTTAGAAGAGGATGATATAAATATGCTTATCAAGTGCACTTTGCATTATTTATTTTGGAGACTTAGGTTTAGTCTCAGAGACAAATAACAGGCATTCTAATGTCATAAGCTGACTAGAGATACTGCAAAAGCAGTTAAAAACTTGGGGGGAGAAAGCAGTCAAGCCATTTAATTTATTAATAAGTGGCCAAGCAATTTAATTTATCGTCTTAGTTTCATCACTAAGACAATAACTCAAACATGTGCTCTGTTTCCAAAAATGCAATTTTCGGGTTTGATATTCTGGAGAGAGAGAGAGGAGACAAGAGCCTTTATAAGTATCTATATGAAGAACACTTTCCAACTGTACCTGTAAACACATCTCTCTTTTCTTTGTTTGCTTTTTTGTTCAACAGTTCTTACTGCTTGACTATCTTAGATCTATGCTAAAGGAGCAGCACAGGCCTGGATATATCTTTCTAAGGAAAGAAAGAAAAGGAAAAAAGATTGAAATAAGGCATCCCCAATTTTCAAAAGGCCCTTTCTTCTAATCTATCTGCTTGGATAATGCGTCCAGAGTGGCATTTTGTAATGACAGCAACTTTCCAACAAATCAATAGTTATTTAATTCCCAACAAGCTCTCGAGTCCATTAAACCTGATTACATTCACCCATTTCAGTTGGGTGCAGTTATTTTTCCTACACCGGCACTTAATCTATAACAGGAACTTATGAGAACTTTCAAAAGCAATTTCAACATCAATCAGCATAGAGTGAAAGGCACGATTTGCTTGTAATTATTTATTGGACAGGATGGCACGGGGTCTGACTGAGCTCGAGTGTCCGACCTTCACCCCCAAATTCTAATAGGTATCAAGGCCTGCCTGATGTGTTCAGACACACTACCAGCTCTCGCTGCATAAAAACCAGCCTCAGCTCATCCAGCTCAGAAGGCACAGGTTTTCCACAGCTGATAATGGCCATATTTCTATTTTAGACATACGTGTCTGATATTAAGCCTGAAGTGGAGAACACGACTCCCAGTCTTTGATTACTGAAGAGACCTATATGGAAAACCACCTGTTTCATGCTGTGATCGCCCCTCTATGCCAGCAAAACGTTGGAGTAGAGAAGCATAATGAAAATCTCCCTCTTCCTCACAGTTAATTTGACTCATCACTAGCACAGCACAGAAATGCCCTACCACATGTATGTCTTGACCCTGTTAATGCCTAATATCTACCTACTGTCACTTACAGCGTACCTTGTCTTTCATTTTGTCGACGCTTGGAAATGTTACTTGAATTCATCTTACCGTCTTCTAACAGTGTGAACAACAGGATACCTTTTGTTTAATTAGACTCCACACAACGTAATAAAAATCCTGTCTGACCACAGAAACTTCAGTAGCACCGGTTTTTGATAAAAATAAAATCAAATCAACAGCAGACAACACAACAACAACAATCTAGTAATTGCCAGTTAACTTCTAAAATACAAAACTCTTGCCCTGCAGCAAGATCTTCCACTTTGAGGGTTCAAAGGAAACGATACGATGTGCATAAATATTCTGTGCAGGTGAGAGATTTCCATACACACAAAAACACAACCCCTTTTTCACTCCGTGTGACGCAGAACACATGAATTAATGCATATTTAACGCTATTCCTATTTGCTGTGCTAAAACACTTAACCTAAACACATCATGGTAAGTTACTTTGTCTTATGACCTGCCGTGGGAATGCTGACTCCCTCAGAAACCTGGAATGGATAGCAAATCCTCTGCCCTGTGGTCAACCTCGTGAAGCAAAGGCATGAATGTTAAACAGCAGACAAATCAATACAAGCAAATATAGCTCAACTACACCATTTATTCAGCCATGAGAGATGTCAATACACAGATTAGGGTGATCCATCTTTTTGATTTCCTACTGTCTTCTCACTGACTACATGAGAGCTTTTGCCTGTATTAAAAGTGTTTGCTTTCTCAACCATAAAAATTCCAATTATTGCTCTAAGTGCACTAGAGTTAAGTTGCTTGTTGGAAGCGGCCTTGCATTACCTGAACAAGTCCAGCGAAGTATGGTGCTGCCGGCAGAATCATGGGCACTCCATAGGGATGTAGCACAACTCCTTGAGACGACAACATGGTTTAAGTGATAGTATTACTCCCACTAAAGCTAAACACATCAATTGAAAGTTAGGGGAAAATCTATATACCAACTTCTTCCAAACTCAGAGCTAGAACCAAATAACTTCTGTCAGGGGCAAAGCCCACATCAGCTGTAAAAAAAAGAAAAAAATTGACGTCAGCAACTCTTAATGTTAAAATTTTCTTCAGAGACAACAGATAGAGACAACAGCTGCAAACCTAACTCTACCAAAAAAGGAAGGTGCTATTTTGGGACCAGCTTAAGTAACATGACTAAGCCAACTAGTCTTTATCAGTTCAGATTTTTAAGTACTACAACATAGAGATCAAATTCTGTACAGATCTACCAATTACAATTAATTTCCTATCTAGTTCTGGCATATACATGACAACAGTTACTATTAGAAGCTATTTTAAAATAATCAAGTTTACCACGATTGCATAAATAAACATTTCCCTGTATTTGCAAGCTGTTAAACAATACTCACACGAGTGTTTAAACTTAAGTCTGTCACACTGGGTACATACCCTGTTTTGAGTAATTTTATTGTTCTTTTTTATTTTAAATATTTGAGCTAACTAATACAAACTAATTACTTCTCTACGTGCAAATTGTATTTTAATGGCTTTTTTAACCTTTCACAACATCTATGTTGTTACATTGATCATAACTATTTTAAAAAGAACAAATCTGCCCATTAGAATATTTTGAATCTGTCCTCCAATTCAACTTACACTCTCAGTGTGGGAGACAAGAAGAGTGAACTTTAGGCTGTTTTCCTCCCTAAACAAAACAGATTTGATTTTAAATGTACTACTTGCAAGACATTCTCTTCCACAGCTAATTTTTACTTCAGACAAAACAAACTTAGTCATTAACACCTGTTCCATGTGCAATGTATCTTCTATTGCAGAGATGACTAATGACAAGAATTACAATTGAGCGAGACTGCTTTTTGATTTCAACAAGGAATTAGTTTGGTACTTACAACTTCACGCTACAAGTTCAAAAAAAAAATAAATAAAAAAAATCTTCTCCTACACAGTCTTCGAATAACCTGGGTGCTTCACACCACTAATTTCAGCTGCTTGATTTTGTTGCATAATTACTTTTCCAGATAACTAATTGCAGACAAGATTTGATGTGATCCTCCATTATTTAATGTCACATTTTGACCACGGCGAAAGGTTCCCATAATTGATTCTCATGTATCACGGCAGCCGTGCTGCCCGAGTCCCAAAGCCAGCTCAGCAGCTGCAGGCTGGCCTTGCTCCTGGGAGCCCTCCACCACTGCTAACTTTAGCTGTGCAACTGTGACCCTCAGGGATGCTCTGGGAGACACTGCCAGTGAGGACAGCAATTGGCACTTGATGAGGGGACGTTTACCTAATTCCATCTCCTGTTACAGACCCGCTTCCCTGGGCTGGGGGGAGAATGCTCTTCACACTGCTTATCTGGGCTTACCTAGAAATCTCATTTCTTGCTCTTCTCTTATTAAGTAAGAGAACCCTGGAGTTTCATTATTAAGAATGCAGTGGGCTGACACATCAGGGATTTTTTTTTCAAGTGCTTTCCATAAATTCCAATACCAGTCATTAGTTTTCACACAGAAATACATAGACAAAAGGTATACATGAGAAAGCAAGTTGCAGTGACAACTTACTTAAAAGTATTTAATCTCTAAATAAAAAAAAATAAATCTTCCTTTTAGCAATTGCCTATTTGTTTTATCTAGCAGAGTGAGCCACATTTGGAGAGAAACATTTCTTTCACCTAGGAATGGAGATTATAAAATGGATACTGCAAGCTTTACTCAAATGACTCCAGTGGGACAACTGACATAAATAAGACTGTTAAATTGCTCTGTAAAATCCCTCGCAGGTTTTTTGTTTCCACAGGAATGCATTTGATAAGATGTGAGAAACCCCAAAGAAGGAGATTTGTACAGGGATGCACAGGCTCAAGGGAAGCTCTTCCGTGATCTGTTCTGGGCCAGATTCTTTTTTTTTTTTAAAAACATTTTCTTTAATTATTTTGGCACAGGGCAACACGCTGATGAAATATCCTGATGACACAAACTTGGAAGGTACTGAAGTTCCAAGACTGAAAAGGATAAGATTATTACATAGAAAGAACTGCTAAACCTTATGGGCTGCATTAACAGAAACGGGATGAAATTCAACAAATACAAAATGCAAGCTCATGATTCTGCCAATAACAGAATCTTCGGGTCCAAACTCAGGAGGAAGAAAAGCAGGATTTTGTTACATCTGTTTAAAGAATTGGAGCTGCTACTGTGATGCAAATGAGAAGTATTTCTTAATTCATTTTATGTCTCAATTAATTTCTTGATTTCTTAGAGGTTCTGCCAATAGAATACAGTTATTTTCATCCACATTAAGAAAAAAAATTCAAATTCAAACACAACAGCTGTAGACAAAGTCCTTTTTGTGTTCAGGGGAATGGAACAACTACGTTGCAACAGGAACCTAAGGTTGATTTGTTTATCTCAGCCAAAAAAATCTGTGACTAGGGAAGAAAATAGTAGGAGGAAGAGACTGTTTAAGCTAAGGACAATCCTGACACTCTAAAAATCGAGAAAAACCTTGTTATGAATAAATTTATGCTGAAAACAATTTTTTCATGGATTGATTTTTTTTTTAATAATTTTGGTCTTGGCTAGTGAGGGTTTAGAACAACCTTCCAAATCCACAGTAACCAAAAAGGTGGATAAGAAAGACAATTACATGATGCCAATAGTATTTTGAACTCGGCAACCTACAGGAGAACCCTTGGCAAGCAGCAGAAACACTCCAGAACAACGAAAACATCAAATCTCCACAAAGCATTTCTATTTTCTTCATAAGAGAGAAAAATCAACGTGGAAAGCAAGCTGTAGTTACCTGTTGGAAGGCAAGGCCGCCTTGCCTCCCTACAACAACATGCTTCTAAAAGTCTAGCCGGGGGGGCTCTCCAAGTCCAAGCCCTGACCCTGGGGGGCTCGGGGGTGATGTCCCATGTGTGCACCAGCTACTTAAGTTCACACAAACCTCTGTGAGCCAAAACCACACAGGCACAACAGAGCTTTACTCGCGTCTCCGCCCCGAGCCCAGCCCTGAGCTCGTGCCAAAGCAACCGCAGCAGCTTCTCCAGGTTCCACCACTTGTCCGTTCTCCCTCCCAGCCACACAAAGAGGAAATGTGGCTTATTGTACAGCTCACCATTAGTTAGGGTTAATGTCCTGCAAGAATAGACTGAACGCATCCAAACTGAGGGCTAAGGTGGCAGAGAATGAGCCAGAAGAGGATTCAATAAGCTGGTGGGTCTGGTTTGCTCCAGCAGGACCGATGTCCAGCACAGACCTGCACGTTTTTGGGAGGACTAAGCCACAGTGGTCAGGCCCAGGCACATCAATCACCTGCCTGAAGCCACCGGTGGTGACAGCATGCACTTCCTGCCTGCTCCACGATTCCTACTCCCTGCAAAAAATTAAGTGTGTGTGTGTGGGTGGAAAAGGGGAGCTCATCGGTTTGAAATGACTATACAGCTTTCACTTCCATTACGTTCTAGAAAATTATAATGCTGGTAGAAAAAAAACCCAAAAAATGACATGCAAAGCCGTTTTCAGTGTGTTAATGCAGGGCACATTGCTTTCAGCTCTTCCCAAACCGTGGTTTATTTAGTTTTGTTTTAAATTGAAAATTTTCACAGATTTTTCTGAAACTGAAAAATTGATTTTGAAAACGAGGAGGAAAGAATAAGAAAAATAGAAGAACACCGGTTTTATATCAAAAACAACGTATACACAAAAGGCACAATCTTATTTGTTTCATTTCTGCAGAATTTTGCTAAAAGGCAGGTATAGTTTATGAAAAGCTGGTTTTAAAGGTGAAGAGCATAGGTTAAGCAAGCCAAGGTAGCAGTAGAAGGTCCCAAAATGCACAACTATTTCAGGCCCAGCAGTCTAATATCACCATTTTGTGCTTTAGCACAGATCTCAGGCTACTGCCAGGGGTGCTCTAATAGTAATTTTATTGAAGACTTGCTAAAAACTAATTTTAAAATGGGAAGGAAATTGAGACTGCTGTACAGTACAGATGCACAGAGACAGCAATAAAGCTAGAAATATGTCTGAAAACTGGGTTCCACACTCAGGCAGAACAAGAAAAATGAAAATTATGCAAGAAAGGCCAAGGTTTTGCTCCCACCTGCATATAATACATAAAAGGCACATTAGACAATGACCAAAATATCCCTCCCAAGCCAAAGCAGATGCCCAGGTTCTGCTGTGGTAGAAGGAGGAAAAAAAAAGACTTTAGCAACTTCCCTGGGGCCACAATGCCTGGAAAAGGCAGAGCCCTGCAATGCAGTCATCAGCCAATCAATGATGTATGCTCTAATCAGATTCTGACAGAAGTAATCTATTTAGACCATCTTTCTGCCAAATAATTAATTCTTCTTAATGCCCGTATCTTGTTCAAAATACCACAACAGTTCTTGCAAGTGCTGTACAACACCAATGAACTTCAAATAATTTCTACTTCCTTCCAACGCTGGCGTAACTTTCCCATCTCTCAGATCATAAATAATTCAGGTACCACTTTGGCACCCTCTTCATGCTATGTCATATTTGTTTCTTTTAAGTTCTCCTGTTTCTGGCCACCTTTCCTATTCTCCATTTTCCCTTTAAGGGTTTCTCAGTGGTTTTCTGGTAAAGGAAACCCCAAAACTCAAAGGATAAATTAGTTTCCAAGTCTCCTGATAGTTTCCCTCCTCCACAGCAACTTTAGATTAGTCTCTCAAAGAGTATTACCAGCCACCGGCACCACACATGCTTGGAAAGAGAAGGGGATGTGCCACTACCAGCATTCCAGGCACTAAATTACATAAATATCGATAGCAAAAGTTGTCCTGCACCTTTTGCCCACGCTCCCCAACACGACTGGTGACACTTTTAGAACTGCTACACTCATTTTCCAAAGATTAATTTCACCTTTCTGCAACAGCCATATAAGACCAAAGGCTCTTCAAGTGCACCAGAACCTGATCCCTGTTCCACTCCCCCGAGCAAAGTTTCAAGTACCTGTAGGAGCTTTCCCAGCCAGGTATCAATTCCCCAGCCAACCCCTATC
This sequence comes from Anabacerthia variegaticeps, assembly GCA_035583185.1. Classification (NCBI taxonomy): domain Eukaryota; kingdom Metazoa; phylum Chordata; class Aves; order Passeriformes; family Furnariidae; genus Anabacerthia; species Anabacerthia variegaticeps. The sequence continues at coordinate 4,019,122 of JAWWEW010000033.1, read as the reverse complement.
AAACACCCCAGCATGTTTTAAAAGTGACTTTTACAGTAGCAAATATCACATAGACAAATCAGAGATAGCTACTGATCTCATACTGATAACAAGTCAGAGCTGCTTGAATTTATTAAGCAACTCAGTTTATACCAGTGAATAGATTACAGTATATAGATGTAAGGATATAAAAACTGTTTATAACTTAGAGAAACCATCTTTTTCAAGCACATGGGACAGTTGTGGGATACAGAACATTTGGAATTAAGACATTTCTCCTCTGAACTTACTTTCTATTTAACAATTACATGAGCTCTTAGGAGCACAGAGAAAGAACCAGCGAGGTTCATCTTGACCTGCTGCTAGTTTTTAATCAGAAACCAACAACACTTCAAGTCCACTCAAGTTCAACTATTACCATTTTCTTCTAAATATACAATGACAGCAATTTCAGAGATTTCAAAGCTAAATAAATAACTACAGTCCTGCTATGAGAGCTTCAGACACAATCGCCTCACACAAAACTTCAGAAACCTATTGGGGCAACTATTGATGGCTCTAGAAAAATCAAGGCTTTCACCTTGTAGGCCAATTGGTCTTCCCACATTTGAAGTGCAGTATTTTAGCAAATGCTGTTCTCCAAGGACAGCCTTTTTCTCTGGTTTGACTAACTGCAAACCTTCTTTTTTTGTTGTCAGTTCTGTGCACTGCTCTAGTATCTCACTGGCTAAAGAATGGCATGTTCCCTTGGCATTTCTTTTGGAATGCTCCCACAAGGATCATGTCTTTCCCTCTTTGCATTACCCCAAAACACATCCTTTGGCTATCTCAGCAGCTATATAGTAGATGTTATCACTTCCATGGGCTCATTTCAGCCTGTTCCCACCCAAGCTACTACTGCCAACAACTGAACAACTCATATTCTTCCTTTTGCCTTGAATAAAACACTCCTACCCTCCTAACCAAACTCAAAATAGCATCGATGCTTCCTCCTGAAATTGCCTGATAGCAGATAAAACTTCTTATAAACACCTAGCAATGTTCCTTTTCAGCCCATAAAGCCCCCTCTTGCCAGAACCTAACATAAAACCATTGACTGGGGCATGAACTGATGTTGAGTAGCACAACGACCAACATCCTTGTTCCTCTGCAGGTCGACTCTACATTTGGATCCATCTCAGACTGTAAAATCACCATCTACGCCAGCAACATAAAAGAACACACACTTTTAAAAGGTATACACCTACTTATCTTCACTTTTGCAGGAACCTGTGAAGCAAGGCTTGCCCTCTTCTACATCCTTCAGTTCTTTCAGATGAGATTTTTAGAGATATGTACTTGTCTTCTGACAGCAAAGACAGTGATTTACCCTTGAGGGAGTTGCAAACACACGTTGCATGCTAGACAGGGGAAGCAGGTTACAGCTGGAATTAAGGGATGCTCTGTGGCTGGACCTCCCTTTGGCTGCTGCAGCAATGTAAGGACCTGTCACCGTTTCTACATATCATGGCACACAAGTGGACAATAACCTGTGCCAACTACTCTGAAAAACCACACAAGTAGCTAGAGGTGCCTTTTGACTCAGCTGCACTATAACACCAACTAGCAGGAGTCTAAATCACAACCAGATTTCTATGCCAGAACTTGTGTCCAAATTAAAGCAGGATGAGTCTGGACACTTTAGTTATTTAAGGTGCTGTGCACTGCACTAGGAAGAAGGATGGCATTAGACTGCAAGATGCCCCATAGACAATGTTCTCCTAAAGCAACACACATGGTGATGCAGGCCGTTTTTAGAGCAGCTCCAAGAGCCTGTACCATTCCATTTGGGAAGGAAGTTTCTCCATGTGCCTCCTGCTGTCCTGGATCCCTCAAAAAAGTCACTGCAAAACTGGGGAGAAATGCTACTGGACCCGCAGAAACTTTACTACTTAATCACAAAGAACACTGACCGTGTGCTACAAAGTTCTTCACTTTGTTTCTTGTGCTTTAGTGCATTGCATTGTTTTCCTTATATTACAGAGGTCCATACTGGCTTCTATCCCATACTTCTTATCAGCTGGACAGTGTACCAAATCAGTTTTATTTTCCCTGTTCATCTCTTGAAGAACAAACTCTCTCCCATCTCCTGGCTCTTTCAGATATCTTTCACTACTCTGCTCTTGAGATTATCTGCATTTTCTAAACCAGCTGAGATTAACCTCCAATCTATGAGAAGTTAAGCAGCTTAGAAAATTTTGTGTGAAACACAGAACACTTTCAGGATCTCACGCTTGTTTGATATCACAGTTACATAGACAAACCACTGAAAATCATGTACCTCCTCTAGTTTCACAAATGATAAACAGTATCACATACATCTTTATTTAATAAAGTGTCAGGCTATATATATGTATGCATTTCATAAAATATGTATTAGAAGCATACTTTGATACATCTTCCTTAATCTCTTTCATTTATTCTTCTCTTTTGTGTGCTGGGTACAAAATGACCAAGAAATAGGTATTTTTGCATGTATTTTGCCAACAGGTAAGAGCAGGCTGTAATCTTGCCCTTAGGGGACTTTCATTTGCAAATACAGACCAGCAGCAACAAACATTTTTCCTTGCAGATCAGAAACAGACTCACTCTAATCAATATCCACTCTTAATGAATGCTAGAGATACACCCAAGCAATGCCAGGAGAGACCATCATCCCTTCCATTCCACGCAGGGTTTTTGCCAGTACTTGAGCTCTTAACCAGCCTCACTCGGTCTGAGTTCATGGCCACATTCTTATTGGCACCAACCTGCATAAAAGAGGATCTCAGGAATACAACACTGTATTACAGAAGAGAGAAACCACCTGCCCATCACTGCCACATATCAGGCTTTAATTGTGTGGAGATGATAGAGATGACAGATAACCATGTATTTGTATTGCCAAATCTGGTCACACGGACTGCTCTTTATTGCTCCAGTCAGGCTACTCTAACTACGGTATCACAGGAAGCTGTGACTTCTTCTTGACCCCAATTAGCACATTCATTATTCATCAAAGTACAGTTTTCATTTGCTTCCCTTGGGAACAGCAGAGTATCACTGTGAGGATCTTTCAATACAACTTCACCCCCTTAATACACTCAGGATTTGCTGACAAGTAACAGCTACTTATTCCCCCGAGTGAAGTTCATATTAATAGGACTGCACAGCGAATCATGCGATGGTATTAAACCCTGCCTCCTGCCTGTATAAATACATCATTCAAGCACCCTACCATGCCAAGTGCAATGGTTTGATTGCAGAAACCAGCAGAGGGTAGATATCCTAAGCGAGCAGGGTGCCTTGGAGAAACAACCCATTCAAACCCCAAAATAGTAAGGGCCCTATAGGTCTTTAAAGGGATCAGAGGGAATTTCTGTTCACAACTGACAAGTTTCATATTTTCCACAGATAAAATATCAAGACTTGAAGGCATTAAATGTAATGCAAGCCATAATTCAGATCTATTCAAGACACTGGCAATAGTTTAAGTACTGAAGTTTAGCCAAGAGCTACATGCAAGGAGCATCTAAGGGAGACAGGATTTGCCTGAAAGCATTACAAAGCTCAGTTGATATGAAATTTGCCTCCAAATCCGAGCACCACAAAGTTAAGAAAGCTTGTTCAACTTCATTGCTACTTTATGTCTCAAGTCAGTTCAGTCTCATAGGTATTTTCCTGATGCAAGTGTTTGGGGACACACTTAATCCCAGGTTCCTAATTCAGCCACCACTCCCCAGCTCAGAATGGTGCTTCAGAGCAGCTGCTGTGCGTGGCCCATCCAGGCAGAGCTCACAGAGCACAGCAGGGACATGGGCCTTGCCTTCTGCCTACACTCAGAGGGTCTGTCACTCTGGTTCTCTCTGCAGGCATCTCTGTGTAAAGAGCTCATGTAATCAGTTAGTACACAGAAGAAATCATTTGAAAGAATAAAATTCCCCGGATTAAGCTTGAAAAAAACTTGCTCGTAACATAGTAAAGAATCACATCAAGTGTTTTCTTTCCTCCCCTCACCCAAGACCTGTTAAAAAATATTCTACTTGTTCATTACACAGTCCTAAATATTCTTCAGCAACCACAGTGGATAGTGAATTTCTGAGAATGCTTGATTTCTTATGTTACCTCTCACAGCTTGCTCAGGACAATGTAAACCCACAGGGATCATGCTAGTGATCAGAACAAGAGAAGAGGATAGAAAAAGCACGTGAGATCAGAAAACCATGACCCTGTTATATCAATGCCAGATGGTAAGAGCCTTTCCTGTCAGCCACGTATCAAGTTTTTTACTTTTGGTTAATTCCATTTGATATTAAAAGGGAAGAATGAAAGGATGGCCTTTTTAATCTCACTGTCATTTAGGTTTTAATCAACTCTTGTCAGTGCCCTTGGAGCACCACCAAAGAACTGGTGCAAATTTGTGCAGAGAAGGACAACGGAAGAGGATTATTTCTATTTTCATTGAAATCAGCACTTCAGCGTATCTTAAAGATTTTTCTTCCTTTGAATTAAGTGCTTTATCTATAGTTTAGTTCACAGAACCAGAGAATGATGTGGCTCGGAAGGGACCTCAAGGATCACTTTGTTCCAACCCCCTGCCGTGGGCAGGGCCACTTTCCACTAAAACAGGTTGCTCAGAGCTCCATCCAACCTGGCCTTGGACACTCCCAGGGATGGGGCAGCCACAGCTTCTCTGCCCAACCTCTGCCAGGGCCTCAGCACCCTCACAGTAAAAAAATTCATCTTTACATCTCATCTAAACCTACTCTCTGTCAGTTTAAAACCATTCCCCCTTGTCCCACCACTCTGTGCCCTCCTAAAAATCCTCTGCCCATCCCTCCTGGCAGCCCCTTCAGGTCCTGGAAGGCCACAATTAGGTCACCCCGGAGCCTTCACTTCTCCAGGGTGAACAACCCCAACTCTCCCAGCCTTTCCTCCCAGCAGAGCTGCTCCATCCCTCTGATCAACCTGGTGCCTCCTCTGGACTCACTCCAACAGGTTGATGTCCTGCCCATGCTGGGGACCCCAGAGCTGGAGGCAGCACCACAGGTGGGGTCTCACCAGAGCAGAGCTCACGTTTAAAGGATTTCAAACAACTGTATTCCAATGGAAAACCTGAGTGCATAAGGCAAGCTCATTCTATTAACAACATTTCAAAGGCCTCAAAAGTCCAGCTGTAACAAACAGACACAGCTGTAGCTCTGGAACAGGAGGCAGCAGCAGCTTGGGAGCTGTGAAAATATCACAGACTCATGTTCTCAAACATTTTTAATAGGTGACTTTCTGCAATGATAAAAGCTACAGAAAGCCTAATTTTAGGATCCGTTCATCATTTGTGTCTGGAACATTTTCTTCTACATTTTATTTTGAGGCAAAAAACAATCACATGCTGGGTTGTTGCAATCTTCCAGTGATTTACCTTAACGCAGCCAGAGTATAGTGGCTATCAGTGTTACATAAAGAAGCTTAAAACAGTTGACAGGTACATCAAACCAAAAAATTAAACCCAGATCATAAACAAGTCCTTTTCCATCAGGAGATCCATTTGTATGAGTCAAGTTCTACTGAGTCATCTCCCTCCTCATCCTTCTCTTGTCCAGGGAGTACTGAGCACTGTTCTGCCCTCAGTATGAACCGAGAGAGTCAAAGTTGGAGCCTTGTCTTCCCCAACTGATGGTCTGGTAACAGCATAAACTTTTACTCAAAAATAATTTGAGTTAACTAATGATCTTTTGGCAGTAATAGCTCATCAGCAGCTGTTTCTGTTATAAATGAACGTTAATACACATTTCTATTTTTTGTATTAGCATCCACAACTCCGATGCATTATTTCAATATAAAATGTATGGGAAAACCAATCTAGTAGTGGCAAAATCAACTCAACCCATAGAGAAACTAGCAATACACTATTAAATAAAGACTGCTGAGGATCATTACTTTTTTTTTTTAAATGGAATAGCATATATTCAACCAAAATAAAAGATTAGTGTGCAAACACTAGACAACTAATTACATAAAGTATCTTTACGAAATTACATAATATGGGTGCAGCTTATTTGCCTGTTTGCTGTTTGAAAAATAGATTGTTTAATAACCCATCAAAGCTATCTGTAAACCAAGGAAACAATAGAGCAGATGTTGACTGTTGTCTTGTGCCTCACAGACATAATTAAATACAATGAAACACTCACGCACCCAAATAATAGAGGACAAACAAATACAGCCGTGGTGCTCTATAAACACAAACCTCATTTACTGGGCACCTGCCTTATATTAATCTGTGATATTTAAGCCAGTGAGGAAAGCGGAATGGAAGGTGTTTATCTGCCTCCAGACCACAAAGCAAACTACAAAGGATTCCTCTCAGCATTAAGCAGCTGTAACTTCCGTAACACTCAACATTGGTGACTTCCATAAAGCTCGGAGGGGAGCACATTTTGCATGGTGACAGAGCCAGGACAGCACAGTCACATTTTCTGTAAGCAAAAGCTACATGAATTATGATTTTGAATGACCCAACCAGACTAAAACCACTGTGCCTGCTGTGTAATACCAAGTGTGAAGATTCCTCTGGTAATCCAGGTGCCCTTTCATTGCAAACCATTCCCTGCAATTATTTTCTACTCCCCCTCCCAACCCTCTTGTAAAGCAGTAATGGAAAGTAAAGATTAGATTCCATAACTATCCAACCCAGTGTTTATTTTCCAGGACAATGTCCCATAGCAGCATTTAATACTCTAACTCAAATCAAAATTTGAGAGCTTTTTTAAAACCATCCTTCTTCATCTTCATTTCTACAATCAAAGTAGATACATGTTTTCCTTCAAAATGTCAACACTGATCCACTACTTGAAAAGAACAATCATATGAATCGATACAAAGTTAAGTAAACAATCCTGCAGTTCCTGTTAGGAAAAAAAGTTTCCAGACAATAAAGGAACTTCAAAAATTATCACTCCATAGAACATGGAAGCATATTTTTGTTAATATAAAAAAAATAAAATCTTGATTTTAAAATTATGATGCTCTAATAAGTGTTACTAATTTATTTCATAGAAAGGCTATAAAATTGCTTTGTTTACTGCAAACATATTTTGCCTTTATATTTCATTTATTTATTTCTACGAAACCAGACTGAATATAATGTGATCTGCATCTCTTTATGTTAATAAAACCATGCTAGTCTCTTTTCATAGACAACACCATAAAGCATAAATCCAAATGGAAAACAAATGGAAATATAATGCCACTGTGAAGCAAACCAATCAAGCCTAAAACAGCTGAGATAGATCTCATCCACTAGTTCATTCATTCTTTATAGAAAAGAAATGAAAATACTCCTAGGTGAATCAGATTAAAAAAAGGAAAAAAAAACCAACCACCCTCAGCAGCTCTGAAAGGTTGTAAAGCACTAAATTCCTTTGATTTATGGAGGCAGCATCCACTGCATTGAGCAAAACAACTCAGCATGCCGGGCCCCTTTTGCCTGAAATTCCTTTATTAACACAACCTGGCTGTGCCAGTGAACAAAGCAGTGGTGCGGGCTGTATAAATCATTAATACTCTGCCGTGCAATGGCTGAATTTCCTGGGTGAGCTGGAAAGCCTTCCTGCACAACGGGGATTTGGGGCTTGGAATTGGCTGCTATGAAATGTACTTCATCATCCTCCGTGTTTGACGCTTCCCAATAGCTTTGTACTTTTCCTCTCCTTTTTCTCCCCCAAGCCCAGCAACTGCAATAGAAATTTATTGGATTTTATGTCTGCAAATAAAAGGAAGAAAAGCAGAAAAGAAGCAAGCGAGCCCATTTAGAAGCAGAATCCTTTTCCCCTTCATTTAAAGACAGGTTGCATCCAAATAAAATGTATAACTAACTTATAAATTCAACATTTTCATAATTTCCAGTTTATCACTCTAAACTGTGAAAGGAATTGAAAAAAAATCTACTGAAAGGGGGTTCCTCTTACAAAAACAAACAATAAATCAACTATCACTAAAAAGATGACTCCTCTCCAAACAAAGTAATTTTCCATTGGAGCATTTATTTATTTATTTCTAAGAGCGAGCAGCAAGAAGGGCAAAGTCTGGGCATGAGGAACTCCTGAAATTCTGCTGTTTCAGTGGTTTCACTTCTGCTGTACCAAAAAGCTTTCCACAGAGCAACAGGCAATTTCATGTGCGGGTGCCAAGCTTGGCATTGTGAGTGGAGCTGGAAGAGGTGGCAGCAATGGGAAAGGAGAAAAGAAGGCAAACCTCTTGGAATTGCAGTTTCTCAACGCTCCGGTATTTCTGCAGCAGCAAACCCTGAACTCCGGTAGGGAACATCAAAGCCATTTATCGTGCCTCTGAAGTATGTGCAACACAGCAACAACAACGCTGAATGCTTTCCCAAACTTTGAAATGAAAGAGCAGCTAATCTTTAGAAAACATTCCGCGCTAAAATGTTCCTTTTGGGGCTGGACTTGGGCAAACTAAAGAGGATGACAGACAAAGCAATGCTGAAAAAGCCATTTGTTACCCATCAGGGCAAATGACACACGTGATGAAGGCAGCTAAGGATACCCCTAGACCTTCAGCTGGGCCAGAGGTATCGAGGAGCAGCACCACCCACAAACGAATTTATCACCATCTGAGCAGTAAATATTTCAGACACTTGGAATTCAGTTGTGCCAAAGCGACCGAGCTGCAGCCAGAAGAGGGAACCATTGCAGTGGGCCGTTCTGCACTCATGCAGCCACCCAGCAGACTCGAGATTACAGGAATAAGGCTGCAATGCATGCACAAGTCCCTCTGCATTACACAATAATGACATTCTGAACGGAAATAAACGAAGCCCCTGCAGTGCTATTCTGTCAGTTTTTGAAAGTAAATAACTTGGCTTCTGACAAGACAGAGACATTTTTTTCTCCTCCTGCCACAGAGCATTAATTGAGCCATGCAGCCATGTAACATCCCAGCGAGAGGACTGGTACATGACAAGGAAAAAAGCTTAAGAAAGGAGGAGACACTCACAGAACACACAGGCTGCCTAACTTCTTCTCACCCCCAAATTTTCACACTGCTTTTGTTTCAACATCATCTTGCTCTCAGGGAGAACTTTTAACAGTCTTTTTGCCTCCCTTTATAATGCTGACTGAAACATTTTAAAGAAATAATTTAATTTTACACTGCCTTATGAAAGACTGTGCCATTATGAAACCATAAACTTTTATTTTAAAACTTGCCTTTCCTTGTTTGTGAATTAAGCTGCCTGCCTACCATCAACACCTGTAATTAACTATTTCATGCAGACAAGACTTTCTGTCCACAGAAGACAGCTATAAAAGAAGAGGTTATGAGAAGCAAAACCAAAGAAACAGTCTTCAAAACTACATAATAATGATAATAAATGTTAGTGCCAGCCAGTAAGGGAGGCAAGGCATATAATAAGTATACACACAAACCACAAATATATGAGATGATAGTATGAAATTTATGCAGTTACAACAACAACAAAAAAAGCACATCCAGGATGTTAAGAGCAGCAAAAATTTTTGATCCATTTTGATGGAAAGGGTTAACAAAGGTTAAATTTAAAGATGGTCTAAGATGAAAGCACTTGCATTCTTATTCATGAGCATCTGAACACCTTAAGTATTTCAGTTCTCAAGTGCCACACGTTTTCTCTCCATATCTGGAGGAAAAAAGTAGAAATCAGTGACTCACTGTGAACAAAAAAAATAATTCACCCAACGCTTCAGTTCTTACTACAGGATCTAATTTTGATTCTGCCTGTGTTCAACACAACGAGAAAGAGCAGGATCAAAACACTGCGAGCTCTCTCCACAGCTGGAGCCTGCTACAGTGCAAAAGACCAAAGGCCCAACTACAACTACTCAGGCTACTCTAGACATTAGATATGCTATTTTTTCTAATTAAATTCACTGGGCTGCTGCTCTGACAGAGTAGGAGGGGAAGCAAAATGTAAAAGAAGTCAATGGCGCTGCACCAGGCGGCCGGGAGGTAAATGAGCAATGCTAGCAAAGGAATGACAGGAGGTTCTCAGGAGAGCTCTTGCACTACACATCACACTTTAAAACTGATAAATCAATCGCACACACACCTTTAAAAGGCAAGAAAGCTTGAAGGATTCTTAGGGGGTGTTGACTTCTCCTTTCCACTAACATTATTCTAACTCTATAAAGCGAGGTGATAAATTCTACTGTCACAATTTCTATCACTTTCATTTATGCTACTTGCTAAATGCTTGAAAAAATATTTTCAGCAGAATTAATATTAATATTAACATCACCATAGTATTTACCAGCTCAGAAATACATAGGTTGAAAACCAAAAAACTTCATATTCTAGAATTGCATGTCTATGGTCAAAAAAAATCCATACAAACTGAAATATCTACTGACTGCCCTGAGAAAAACCCCTGTTTACATAATCACCACCACACCTTTCCTTGGCATAAAATACCACACATTTTTATTTTTTTTCAGAAAAATTACCACCCATGTACACATTTAGCAAACCTTAATGAAAAGGGACAACTTACAAATAGTTCCCAACAGAAAATCCAGCCATCACTTTTCATCTCAAGTGTTTTAAAATGTTCAAAGAGCACAGTTATCAAAAAAGAAAAAAATAAAATTATTCTAAGCCAAAAATATTCACCTGCTTCTGCCACATAGAAGTTCCTTTGCAACTGCTCTTGCTCTTACATTCCAAAACGGCAAAGTAACCTCCTTAATTGATTCTTCTGGTTCCTGGAGGGGGCTTTGTGTTGGGTTTTCTGGTTTTTTCTGTTGGGTTCCCCTCTCTCCCCCCTTCTAGATTTTCAAGAGGGGAGTACTTCACTAAAGCACCTCCTCTTTCTTTTGTAAGAGGCTGACCTTGTTTGACAAGGCTGCAGTTAAATGCCCCGAACTAACTCTCCCTCACAATGAGAACTGCCACAGCCCTTGATCTCTAAGCCACTTCTCATTAGCCTCTGGAAAACAGCAAAGCAGCTCTTGGGAGACAAAAGATACGTAAACATGCAAATGCCTCTTGAAGCACAGGTGAAGCCTCAAAATCAGCCTGCGAATTTATTGGCAAATACCAAACCATCTTATTTATCCTGATTAAGACAAACAGCACATCAAGACATCATTCCTTAAGTCCCATTAGCAGGACTTCTGGATGCAACAGCTACACTCCCACCTTCTGAGGTCTCTTCATTCACACACTGAAATTCCCTAAGAGTGCCACACTGCCCTCTTAGGTACAAAAGCCTCCACAGGATCTTGTTTGTAGCTCCTTTTTTGTTTTACCAGGGCACAGTAATTTCTCTGACACAGTACAGGCTTTTTCCCTACCCATCTGACTAAACCAGCAGTGTTGTTTCTCTTGGGGCAGCGAGGCTGGTGAACTGAATCAGAAAGCCCTGCAAAGATTGCCTCCCCTCAGCCCATCAGCTGCTGGACAATTATTCCAGGCCCAGCTGTAGGAGAAACAGATGGTGAGTGAGCATGAGCACCGTGGACTTCTTTGCACTCAGGCAGTCGTGAGCAGAGGTTGTATGTCCTCGCACGAAAATTGCCAGGAAAGAGTAGACAGAGGGACAAAATTGTGCAAGGACTCCAACAGATGCTTAGCATTTCACGAGCTAAAGTCAGATGAACTGATTTTCCAGGAGAGCTACAGAGTGAATGACTACTATAAATGGACAAGGTAAAGAAAGGCAGTGCCCTCATGATGAAACAGCATCATCATAAAACATCAGCTATTGAACCCAACTAACATACCTGAACCTCTGCAGGCTCGCTGAAGCACCCAATGCAAAACCCAGGCCCTTAGAACCGTAACTGCAATGGGGGCATTCAGCAACTGATGTGCTTGTGCTCTATACAAAAGTTAAACTGTATCCAGGAATTGTTTGGATTGTTCATCCATTCCGATTCTTTACACAATTTTAGCACAAAAATAATCTGCTCTAATCCTTATTCCATTATTGACACTATTGGCTGCATCAATTGAAAATGCTACCAAATAAATCAAGGCTGAATTAAGCCATGAAGAAAGAGAGTGATAAAAAGTCTTTCAGGCTCCTATAAATCATCAGATCCAGAAGCATGACATAAGTAACTGAGCGGGGAATTCAGCTTTTCTCCATAGTCGTAATGCTTAAGGCCCAAATAAAATTACACTAATTTACCATGTAAGCAGTAATGGAATAGCTGGGGTAGAGATGGCGGGTTTGTTCGTTTTTGCTTTGTTTTCATGGTGGATTCTTTTCATCACTGATATGAGAGCTGTACCATGAACTACTTTGTTAAAGACAGAAAAGGTTGATATTGAAGTTTCAGTTCAATTGTTTTCGATCTGTGAATGTCCACTATGAGCAATTGCTCCATTTAAGAGGAATTACCCTTTGTACAAACCACTTCACTATTTAAAACAAAGCACATCTATCATCATTAAACAGAAAAAAAAATTACCAATTTTAAAATAACGACAGCAGCACTGTACACTGTGACATGGAGCATTATGGGATGCTTCAAAACAACAATTCATTTTGTTACTTTGCTCAGAAAATACAAACTAAATAACCTTATGTCCAGGCAAACACTATCATGGGAGAACACCAATTAACAGAACTAAGCCTCCACTGATATAAGCTAAAATCCCAATTTACAAGCGGTCAGCAGCGTGCTGCAAAAATTACTTCACACCAGCATTTGATGTCAGCTTGCAGTCAGAAATTGTTTTTTTGCATTGATGTGTCATACTAAGGAAAAGAAGAGAAAACAGATGCATTCAGCTGTTTCTAACACCATAAAATATTACCAAGTGACAGGGTGCACTACAGACCCAAGTTCCCTTTCCCTGTCTCTTTAAATATTGACCCTGGGCACAATTCAGACCCAAAGGCACCTCCACTCTTCCCAGTTTGCCCTGTCCTTATAATGATGCAGTGAAACCTTCCACCTCCAAGCCATACATTGTCCTTCTGTTCATTGCTGCCACCAATACACCCAGTTCTGTTTGAATGCTGTTTGAAAACTCACTCTGGATTTTTGTAGTTAGAAGCATTTTATAAAGAGAACTTGCAAATCATTTCAGACCATTTTGAATAGCTTAACTAACTCTAAAGCATTCTTCAGTGTTTGGTGGCTTTTTCAAGGCAGTATCTTATTGACAGTAAATCTATAATGTGACCTAGGCCTCCGTTCTCTATTTACTGTCAACAGCTAAACTCAAAATGTTTATAGGTAAAACCTACTGTATGCACAAACTGTTTAAAAAAAATAATTCCGTTGCACACTTAGCTCTTAAAACATTATATACGTGTGTAAACTGGAAGATATCGGAGGAAATCCTAAAGTTTCTAACCCTGGGAAAAAGTAGAGCACTCCTGTGGTACACTGTGGAAAATGTATCCATTCAAACTACACCGACTGACCAACAACGTTGGGTTTGTGGGTAAAGAATGGGCAATTTTCAGCGACTACCAAAACACGGATCTTCCCAAATGACTAACACAGCTCCACAGAAAACCTCGTGGCTGTGAGAATAAATAAATACTTACTGCCACAAAGACTGGCTTGCCCATCTTGAGAAGAACGTAATGCCTTTTAGAGTCCTACAGGAAAGGCACATATCCAACCATAAACTTACCCATGACAGAATACTCATGTATCCACACAAAAATAATTCTCTTCATTCGTTCTAAATAGGTGGTAAAGTTTAACAACAGAGAGAGCTCAGTTGTAATACTGATGTCTGAGTTCTTTTTAACTGAGGAGCAAGTGAGCAGACATATCTCAAGTGCAATCTTTAGAGGGAAAAAAAATACTTCATAGCTTCCCATAATGTCTGTGTGCTCCTGGTAACAGGTTCCACAGGCAGGGGGGATTCACCACTTAGGGAGTTGCACAGAAAGCTTTCAGGTTACCTGTATTTAAGATCAATAGACAACTTGATAGAGTGAGAAAAACATTTACAGTTCCACTGAAATTGTGGGATTGGCACTCAACATACAAAACAGGTATTCCTGTGGTTTTACTATAAATTACCAGCTATGGAAAAATATAAAAAAAATCACCCCAAGTAGACTGTCATGGTAAAAGTTTATTAATGTTTTTGTTGTTTTTTTTTTTTTTTAAAAAAAACCCACAACACTACTTATCCATAAGTGTTTAAAACGAAAACCACACTATGTTAGCTTTGCAGGTAATGTCCACTCAGCCCTGAATGATTTTGAGACACAGTAACATTGCTTCTAAAGAAATGCTTAACCAAATACATAAAATAGTACATTATATGGGAATTAAGAAGATGATTATCTGACTCTCTAGGAATTCAGAATAACTAAAATGCCAACCCAGCAACCAAAAGAAGCAACAAGCACAGAATTTTGAACCTGCCACAATTTTCAGCACAAATTTGGAAGACTTTTTAACCGAATATATAATTGTGATTTGCAGAGGCAGAATTATTCTAAACTGACAATAGGATTAAGGAGATGAGAAAGCAAACACTTGAAAAAAAAAATACTTTCAGTGTGGCAGTTAATCCACTTAAAGAGTTAAAAATTATCCGCTACATATAGCGCTTTGTCAAGTGCATTAGCAATCACTTCTCCTCTTTCTCTGGAAGGGGAGAGATGCAATTGCCTTCCCTGGTTTAAAGTATTCAGTCGAGTTGCACAGTTTCTCCCACCTTCGAGCAGTGCCATGCTGGAGCTGTGTTTGCATAATGATGCTGCAATAGCTCACCGAGGAAGGTTATTCCAGCACCCAACCAGCCTCCTGTGAGCCCCTAGCAGCTCCTTGGGTGGCCATGGTGACCTCTCACCCTACTTCCCATTTTGCCTTTCAAAAGCTCTATCTTTAACCTACGAATTGTTGTTTGACAAACTCAGAACAAATCCAACCAAATACAGGAGTACATTTTGTGTATAACCACCAAGTGCAAGAGTCACAGTGGATCATTAAAGCAGATCCATAAATGCCAATTCCAAAACATATCCAGAAGAAACAACTACCAAGAACACACATTTTAGTTATGACATGCAAATTCTTTAAATTTCAATTCAAATACATCATATTTATCTGATGCAAACTTTGATTGCAGACATATGAGTCCCTCCCACATACATGTATAATGTAGGGCGGATGCAAGAATCCTTTATTATGCACTCCCATGCTCTAAGTCAGAAATGGTTTATACTACACTAAATGAGAAAAAAATAGCTACAGAAAGGTTTATAACCTGAAGATGCTGGAGTTTTGTTCTTCAGCAGTAATAGAAACAAATGTTCTGAAAGAAAAATAAGCTTTAAATCTATTTTATCTGATCTTTGGGGGAAAAAAGAAATACCGTAAAACATCTTTCAGAGATTTGTAAATATAGAAATAAAGTTAGAGACTGTTTCAAGGAAGTCAATATGCACATAAACTGTTGTAGGGCAAGTTGGAAGAAACAGCCCTATTTGTTACAGGAGGCAGAAGATTTTTTTTCCCCCTCAAGTTTCAAGAGAAGTAACAGAATAAACAGGATTAGTCATTTTTGCATGATAACATATTTCTGTCTTGGCTCTACACACTTACTAGATGACTCTGTAATGGTGGACTCAGTTATAAAATACAGAAGTAGAACACAAAGATGATTCCAAAACACTAGTTTGAAAATAATGTGCTGTTAACCAATTATTTCACATTATAGAAAAGAGGGGGGACCAAATATTAAACAATTCAGGGAAGGAGAGGGGGAAGATAGACTGAAAGACCCTATAAGCAAAAATGAAATGAATTTTTTTTAAAAAAATAAATAATTAAAAATTAACTAGAAATTGGTATTGTTTTGCTGGTACCCAAACATTTTTTTAAACCCAATCCAATGTACTTCAGGGACAGAAGTATTAATTCTGCACAGATACAGCTTTATAAATAATTTTTCTTTTTCCCTTTTTTTTTTCCCCACTCGGAACTAAACATCAGCTTGGTTTTAATCAGCAGCACGTTTCAACACAGACTTAAAATTCCTGGCTTCAAAGAAGGCTTAAACAAAATTGCCATTGGGCACATTTACATTAGAAGTATAATTTATGCCTGCAAGTGAATAAAGAGCAGTCCTTTATGGCTGAAACTCTGCTACAGTATCCAAGAGAAACGCAGTCAAAGTACCCGTTAAATATCTATCGAGAGCAGCAAGAGAGACGCTGCAAAAATAAATAGAAATAAATAAAAGCCAAACCCCAAGCAAACCCCCCAAATACACGCCAAGGCTCGATGCTCCGCTAAGACGTATTTGCTACTCACTCTCACATTCTTAAGTGCAGGCACAACATTCGCTCCACACAGTGGGAGACATTTATACAGTCTATTCACAGAGAAAATATCTGCCCGCTTGCAAATCCCCCGACCGACGCTGACAAAGCAGGCACTACGGCAAAGGCAAAAGTTAAGCAAACTTACCTGCTGTAAGTACATAAAAGTCAAGGCACAGGAGAGCTGGGGACACATGCCCACATTCGGCAGTGCCACGCAGGTCGCACCCGTAAGGGGATGCTGCATGGTGTTGCTCTGAAGTCTACGTAGAACAAGTGAGGGGGCTTGCATGCAAGCACGTTTGCCCTATCTTGTCACTACCTTTTTTTTCTTTTCTTTTTTTTCTTCTTCTTCTGATTATTTAAATAAGAAACGGTGTTTCTCGCCTGCCTTCTCCTCCCCAGCGCTAAGCCCCTACATTCATTCGTCAGCTAAGGCAACTTGGTAGATTTAAACTAGGAATTTTTAACAGAGAGCAAAAAAAGAAGACACAGCCTGCAGCCTATTGATGAGCAAATGGAACTTCCTCAATGACAGAGAGAGCTGAAGCTTGTCTCACAACAGTAGCTGCTGACTAGGAGAGAGAGAGAGACTCAGTGAGGCTCAGTCGGCTGGTGCTGATGCTGCACAGCTTCTCATTTGTCAAATGGGTCCTAGGGCAGGGTCTTTACCACTCACCAAAATTCAAATACTGCATTTTAAAAATCCCTGGAGAGGATGGGGAAGGAGAGCAAGTGAGCGCGCCGCATCACAGGCATCCATGAGATCTGGGCAATTAGTGGCATTGCCCAGCTGGGACTGAACGCCTGTTATGATTCTGCACGCACACAGACACACTCACACACTTCTTTTTTTCCCCTCCCAGGACTCACACCTGACAAAAAAAGGGCTTTCCCCTTCTAAGAACAAAAGTATGAAGCACAAAGTAGGAAAGGGAAACAATCCTGGCTAGTCAAGAGGATTCCAGCAAATAAACAGTGCTACGAGCAAAGGAGCTTTTTAAAAATACAGATTAATTGGATACCTACATTTCACTATCTAGTTTGCCAGAGAAGCCTGTAAAGGCATCACAGCGAAACTGTGCAAGAGCTGTGCAACCACTGCAGCAGAGACCCTGGGAATGAAACAAAATTCTGTGGCACACTGGCTCTACTTGACTGGGGGAGGGGAGCAGGCTTGGAGAAAGACTCTAGCTTAAAATTGGTCTAAAGCCCATCTCGTCTAAAATTACACATTTATTTGACAGCTAGTCAATCTATTATCAAGGACTGCCCTATCAGGTTACATGGAAAAATTACATTTGCAATTTTCAGAATTTAATGTTTACTTTTTACTTCGAGAATGATACCTCAAATTAGTATTCCACTCTTGCCAGCTTTTTCTCCCCCTCCCCCCCCCCCTTTATTTTATGGAGTAATAATTATTCATTAGTAGATCTAGTTAGTCTTTATGTAATAAAGTAGGATGTGACCTGCAAATCAAATAATTTATATTACAGCTTGTCCTTGAGGTCCTATATTACAGGTCTTTTTTTTTTTTTTTTTTAAATCTTAGATACAACTCAAGTATAACAGAAGATACTACTATTTTTAATTAGAATTTGACAAATGAATTAAATATTAATTCTTCAGGAAAGAAGGTCAAACCTCAAAGCACCACCTGAGGTTTTGAAGGGGTTCCTTTTCAAGGGACTGCAGAAGATTTTAAAATCACCTTTTTTATAGGCTATCTAATTCCCACTAAAACACATCTTAGTCCAAGAGTTTAACATTAACAACAACAAACAACTCACATACAAGAGAAGTCTATTTCATCAACTCGTTTGATATAAAACCTACCCTTAAAAACAAATAATAGTCCCCGCTTAAGTGGAAACAGAATCAAAACATGCCACTGCAACTGTATTAAAGAAAAACTGCTTTCCCATTGCACATGTGCACACACATACCTGCACCCACACAAGCCTCAGAGACTCATTTCCATCCACCGAGTCTTCTTCATGCAAAAGTGAACATTTTCAGCAGAATCACTTATTATGTAATTTTCTTTCTCAAGAGGAGTCAATGCAAGAAAACCAAGGTATTCAGAACGCCATAATCAACACCAAAGCAATCATGCACAAACTTACAATACAGGCATTGGGTTTGGCTTAGGAAACATCCACATTTTGGCAGTTTATCATGGACTCATCTACTAGAACAGCCCAGATGACTTAATCACAAAAACACCCACCACCAAAAAACCCGAAACCACCAACCAAACAACCTCACATGCCACAGAGCAAGAGCCAGTGAGGAGGAGGAAGAGAAATGAACCCTCTCTGTGCCCTTTCTCCTTTTTTCATTCTTTCTCCCTGCCTTAAGCAGTCTCCTGTTCTGACAAGAGTATGTCATGCTTTTCTTCATTCTTTTTTTTTTCTCCCCTAGCACAGAAAGGCTGTTATTCTGCACATGCCCTAAGCTGAGAGAAGTTTCCCTTCAGCTCATTTTCGGATGAAATACCATAAATAATACATGGTACTCGAATAAGACCTTATCAGAATGTTTAATGAAAAACAAATACATTATGTAAGGAGTCAAATAACCAACTCGTTGCACATTATGTCAAAATCAAAGGCAGCATGCTTCCTAGCCAAACAGTTTGGAACTATATAAGTCTATCCAATTTCCCAAAGTGAAGTTCTGGAACATGATGTTGGTCAAGCAAAGCTTCTTCTGTCTATTGCACTATTTTACAGATAAAAGGACAGCCATAAAACAGATTAAAAGCAGTGTGTTGAACAATTACTTCAAGAAAATTTAGCAGTGTAAATGTAGCTAACAGTAATTGTGAAAGTAGATTTCTCATTGGCCTTTTATCCTTAATTTTCACACAATTCAAAGTCAGAAAAATATGACCCACAAATACTATGGATCCCTTACATTTACATATTCATGTTATTAAAACCAAAACATCAATGTTTTCACTATCCAAATTATCTATACACAGAGAAAACAATAAACATACATAATTCAGTAGTGTAAGAGACCTAAAAAAGAAACACAATTTTTTAGCCTGATATATGCTCCTTCAAGGGATGCAGGGGAAAGTCATTACCAATTTTCATCCCTTCCAAGGGTAACTTGTCATTATGTCTAAAAAGAAAAGAGGTAACAAAATGTGTTTTATTTTTATAAATATAAAATCAATGTCTCTTCTTTCAAGCCATTTCCTTGTTTATACACACTCTTGTACCTAACCCAGCCCATTAATCACAACCACATTCCAAGTTATGGCTATATATACTGGAAGTACCACCACAGATCTGCCCCAGGCACATGAATGACTGTACCCAACCTGACCTTCCCTCCTGGGGCTCGGTGACAGGCTCACTGCAACAACTACCATGCCATTTCCCCCAGCATCATCTACCCCATCAATATCTCATCTGCAAATTGGTCACAGCTTGCTTTTCCCCTTGCCCTACAGCCACGTGTGTGTGCAAAGGCAAAGCCCACGTCACCTACAGCACGGGACATCTTGCAGTTGCCTCAGTGCTGCCCTGTTGGCTCAGGAACTGAACTCACCCCACACTCAGCTGCTGGTACTGCCAAGCACGTATCAATTAACAAATACAAACATTTTCCAAAACAAAAAGAGGCTACTCATCTACACCACCCAAATCATCCTCTGGGAGAGTTCAGCTAGCAATGTTCTAGGAAATAAAACCTTCCTCCACACTAATAATGGGTCCATCTGAGGTGCAATGTCTACTATACCACAAGGAGAAGGAACTCTCCCTCTCCCAGCCTGTTTGGGTTGCCCATGTCATGGATTATGGCACAGATCTTGCACTCTTCCCCACACCCAATGAGAATGCCATTTAAGAAACACCAACAGCAAAGTTTTGCTCAATATATAATATGCAAACAAAAACAAAAAAATGAAAGAAGCTCTAAAAGAAAGCAAAAAGAACCAACAGCATTTCTCACGCAGGTGATGTACAAATCCAAACTCACCTTTATTTACAATGCATTTGTTCACTTATATAACACGTTCCATTTAAAATCATCCCCTCAGACTGTTGTGATCTGGTAGTCAACTTCCACTTCTCAGAACTTAAATGCAAACTTTGCATTTCCAAACCTTTGACCTAGAGGTTAACCTATAGAATTACCACAGCAGACTGTCTCATCAGTCAAACCCTTGCCATGAAGCAGATCTGAAACATCACCTCCAAGACCACACAGCCTTTTACCCTTCAAACTTGTCCCAGTACTACAGCACTCAGTATCTACACTAACCAGTTTCTAACACTGTGCCTTCTATATGTGCCTACAGACGTCAGGCATTAAAAGAAAAATAAACCATGACTGCATATTAAATTAACCATGTGATGAATGTATTTTGTTCTCAACTTTATGAAGTGGTTGATGCACAAATATCATTCAGACAAGTGGTATAGAATCTAATAGTAGTGCAGTCCTTTCTCTAAAAAAAGAGTTTCCAGGACTTCAAAACAGGAAAAGCAGCACATTATACATTTAAAAATAGAATACACCAGTAACATATTTTGATAAATTACTATCAATTATCAGTATCCCTGCCTTTACTTCACACAGTACTCTATTTTCTGTATATGTCATATTTTGAAAAAAAAACTAAATTGGGAAAATATCACAGATGCTTTTATTTGTTTCCTCCAAAATATTAAATAAAAGGGTTTCCCCTCTATTCTGGTAAATTAATAGGCAACATCTCATTCTTCCACTGATGCTTTCTTCTCATGAATACCCCTACTAGCAATATAAGGTTTCTGTTAAGGCTGCTCTCCTTCAGCAGGTCTTTGCACAAAGATCAACACATCACAGAGGCTCTGCTTACCTCGGGCAAGTAAGAACCACTAATGTTCTGTTTCTAAGCACGGTGTTTCATCCATTGGCTTCTCCAGTGTTTCATACCCAAGCCCTACAAAGCCTCAGTAGCACAATCAACCTCTTCAGCACCACTTACCACGCGTCTCCCAATTATTTCAATTAACTCCACAGATTTATTTTTTTTTTTTCACAACAGAAGGCGCCAAGAGCCCTTATTCCCACCCACGTGTTCGGGGCGGGGGGGAAGGAAAAGCAACAAAATAAATAAACCCTTCAGCCCTTCGAGAATTGGAGCCACTTCGGAACAGAACGTTCCTTGGCAGGTGGCATTTCCCTGGATGCGTTTGGGGACATTCTGCAGGGAGGCGGGGGGGCGGCGGGGGCAGGGATGGGAAGGAGTCCTAAACCAGGGGATGGTGACTCTGTTTAGTGCGGGTTTACACGGCGTGTCTTGGAGCAGCCCCGTGTTGGTGGCGCTTCCCGCGGAGCGCTCCCGGTCCCATCGCCGCTCCCGCTCCGCCGTTCCGGGCGCTCCATCTAGCGGAGACGCCGCTCATTCCAGCCGCTCCCGGACTTCCCAAAGGGAACACACACTTCTTCCCCAGGACACCCGTGTCCCCAAAGCGTCCCCAAAGTGTCCCCAAAGCCCCCGGCCGCGACAGCGCTGGAGCCGGCTCCGAAGCGCCTGCAGTGCCTTGGGGATGCCCGTGGTCACTGCTGAGCCCTGGGCGCTCCCGGCCGCTTGTGCCGGATGATGCTCTGCTGGCACCGGGACTCGGCGGCCGGAGGGGGAAAAGGCAGCAGGAGCGCAGGGAAAGGGCTCCTCGCCCCTGGCACCAATGCCAGGGCAAAGGGAGCTGCACGGAAAGCAGCGGCCCCCACTGAGGGAAGCTGGAGAGGATGTGCAATTACACTGGTAAGAAAAAAGATAAATTAACAAAGCTTTATCTAAACTGTTCCCTCCAGAGTACAGAATCGGGAAACAGGCAGGACCAAGAGGGGGAAATGGAACTGGTGCAGCAAATCCCTCTGTCAGTGCCACTGCCACCTCCCTTAGCACAAAGGCGGAAGGGATACTTAATTTCTGTCCCAGAAGCTCAGGGTGCTCACACCCACCAGACACCGCTGTCACAACAACAAAGAAACTCCTTCAAACAGGCATGTATAGAGATTGCTCAAGTCTGACACAGTGCTACAGGCCTGCATCACAAAAGAACCCCTTTGGCACAAGTGCCCAGCTATAATAATTATCATTTCGGTTATTCTTTATATTGCAATGCTAGCAAGAAAACAAGTGTGTCACATGTAGTGTTTTTCTCTAAGATTTTTCCAAAATTCCAGCTGAGAAGACAGGACAGTCTTGACCCTTAGAAAACAAATTCTGAATTATAATACTTTAAAAAATCCTGAGTTTTAAAACCTAAGAAATTATTGAATATTAATCACAGAAAATTGTGTACATCTTTTTAAGCAGCTAAAACCTTCAGTCTGTGGGATGGGAGGGCTCCAAACTACTCAGAAAAGAGAAGGCAACAGTTTGACCCGAAGGGATGACCCCTACCTTTGCCTGTGGCCACTTGGGGCAGTTTGTCAGGTATGAAGGATAAGGAATATTTGAATGCTAAAGACATACTATTTTGGTTTCACTCAGATTTGTTATTATACCACATTTTGTTTCCTTAATGGATAGAGACACAAGTCACTCGCAGTACTACAACCTCGATTTTGTTCATAACGAATACAATTAAACCAGAATATTCACACAAATTCATTAATCCACAGAAGTTGGCCTCTTTTTTTTCTGTCTTTAATTTCCACCACCACATCTCTTACTTTGCTGCTGCTGCTGCTATGAAAGCACAAGGAAATAATTTAACTTGAAAGGGGCAAAATAAGCAGCAGGAGCAAATGAATTTAGTGCTTGTTTTCATATGACAGCAATAAAAGTTAAAAAAGCCAAAATATCACCAAATGTAATTATAAGAATACATAGTAGAGCAGCATAAACATAGCTTGCTGAAGACGGTTTTTATGAAATATTATTAATCTCTTAAAAATTAAAAGAATGTCAAATCTCAGAAGGGAAATAAATGATAGATTAATTATGCTATTATGTAAAGGTTGCATCTTTTCTCCATAGGAATTAAATTAACTGGACATCAGCACAGTTTCCTTCAACAATGAAACCACTTCTCCTTTTATTATCCTGTCTGCAGCTGGCTATCTCTCATATATTCTGCCTGAATCTACATCCACCATACATAGTTCTCAGTGCAGCAGGTCATTTTAATGTACAACAGCTAAATATTAACATGCTCATGGGTTGAGCCAGGAAATCCTCCATTACCTGCAGAAGAATCCCCAAGTCTCCAGTGCCCCTGTCCCTGGCACAGCCTGCCCACTCCCCGGAGGGTTTGATCCCTGCAGTGCAATGGACACCTCCTCAGCTCCTGGGAGGACCTGATTTCTCATCAAACACAAAACATGGCTCATTCTTTTGGCCCTACCCCATAGGATGAGCTAAGCCATTTTTAGATTTAGCTCAATGACTCCTCAAAATCCAGTCCTTCATCTCTAGTTCTTCCTCGTGGCTTTCAATCTGACTTTTAACCAAAACATTTCAAAACTCTTTTGGCCAAGCCCGACAGGTTCTAGTTAAACACTCATCTTCATCCAAAGAGATAAAGATGTGACTCAAGAGAACTAAAACTGAGGGCTTTGTAGCTTTGAGCTTCAATTGATACTTTCCAAAGCAGGCAGCCATGCAGTCTCCAAAACAGCAGGCCAGAAAAAGACATCTGATGCCATTACCCAATCCCCCTCCTGTGCCAGACTCCAGGAGGAAAAGAGTTGGTTCCTTTGATTTATTTATTTATTTATTTATTTTTTTTATCTTAAGAACTTTGCCTTTCTATGACGCTTGGAGAGTGACATGCTCTGGCACAGAGTTTTGCAAACAAAGCTGCCTATACAGGCCTGCTCAATGGGTTTGAAGTAGGGACACAAGTCCTGTGTGAGAAGAACCAGTTCTACATACAGAGTCAATATTGTGTCTGCTCATTTTATTCCACTTTACTCCACCTGTTGATTTTAAAAGAAGCAGTTGCTTTTCCCTGACTGTATTTCCTCCTGACTCCTCCAAGGATCCTGTCCTCTCCAAACCACATCATTCTTTAGTGGAACCTCTCCCAGGACTGTTCATGAGTCCAGCATCAGCTCCCTCCTCTCTTCACACTCTCATTGCTATTTTTTCATCTTTTCCTACTTCAGTTGATAAGGTGTCACATTTAACACCTCTGAGCCTTCCTTTCCTTCAGCTAATAACTAGAGTCCCAAAATTCATCTACCATACTTTCTAGAAGTTGTTTGCTTTCATCAACACTAATCAACTCTCCTTTGTTATACTTCCCATTTTTGCTTTTCACTCCATACTCACAACAAATCTCATTCTTGCAAATCCATTCACTTGTATGTACTTCGAAGGGAGAAAAAAATGCCAAATTCTCTTGGAAATGTTTTTATGTACATAAATAAAACTTACTAATTGCTCTTCCTGAATTATATTAGGCTGTTGAAACTAGTGCTACAGCTCAGACACTGTGAGTGTATCTGTTCCTTTAAAATTTACAATTTGGTCATGAAATTCAAAGTAACTGAAAGATAAAATTTAGAAACATCCAATTTTTAATGCTCTAATTACAAAAAAAATATTTGAAGTATTTGAATTAAAGACACTGTCACAGCAAACTGAAAATAAATTAGTCTTAAACTTATTTTTAGTGTATCTATATTGGCTTTGCAGTTTCTAACTTGTTTTTATGGAGTGTCTCCAAAGGCTCTCAGATTAAAATATAAATCTGAAAAACACAAACCAAAGAGGTTTGGGTTTGTCTTAATTCTGACCATATAAAAACTGAGAATGTACCCCCTCATGGCTCTAATATTTTGTCAGAAAAGTACACCTTGCTTTTCCATATCTCAATACAATATACACCCAGCATGATGTGCATTAATATAAATATTATTCTATTTTCATTAAAACCACATAGAATGATACCAAAAACCTCAGAAAAAACTCCAAACCAACACCAAAACCACAGGGAAAAGACCTAAAATGGGATCACAAACAACTGCTTTTATTTGAGTACAGTCCTTTTTGCAAACCTGGATGACACATGAAATTCAGCTACTCAAAAGCTCCCAGAGTTAGAGAACATCTCTGAGGTCAGATAACACATCAAGTGCCTGGCCACAACTTACTAACTGCATTCTCCAACGCAATGTGAACTCACACAATCCTTGTCTTGGGGCTTCTGGGGCTTCCTACAGAAGTGTCCAATTGCTCCTACACACAGAGGAGCCCTTATGTCCTAAATTACACCTCCAACCCAGCTTTTCCAGTTTCACTCACCAACCCCAACTTCTCTTCTGTAAAAGGTCTCCACATGGACAATCCAAGAGCACAAAATGAGCAGAAACATTAGTGATGTTAGACCAAACAGCTACATTAAATCCAGCATGGAGAAGGATGTGCCTTCCTCTTCACACACGGCACAGACATGTTTCCATACTCTGAGACTATGTGATCTCCAAAACACAGGCTGATTTCTGCCCAAACACGGCAGAACAAATACATCAAACAGACAAACTCATCAATTAGCAAACACTGGGTTTAAATCAAGGGACAGAGAACTGAAAAGCACATACAGTAACATGTTTTTGTTGGCCAGTCAAAGCAACACAAAGCCAAGACTCGACACAAAACTTACTTTAAGTTCTGTTACTACATCCACAAAGCACACACATCAAAAAACAAACACCACCCTGAATATCTTGCGCATTACTACAGGGACAAAGTTAATACTCACAATGAAGTAAATTGAAAATGAAAGAATAGTCCCATCAGATATTCACAGACGTGTTCTTCCTTGGAATCACACACAGCCCGGTGCACGTTCTAAGGCTTCCCAAGCTCTGCAGCAGCTCTGGAATGACCTTCTGGATTGTTCTGCCTATCTCCCCTTGCCTCCTCCCCAGCACAGGTGCACTGGGGCTGAAGATTGCTGTGCTGCAGGGGCTCATTGGGATCAGCTGGGGATGGCAGCCAGGCCCCTTAACTCCATCAGCGGCAAACACCAGCTCTGGGGCTACACCAGCCTGGGGCTGCCATCTCATTAAGGTGTTTATTGAAATCACCGCAAGTTCATTTCTAAAGCCACAGCCCTCAGTGTGCCCCAACCCCCTCCTGCTCCAGAGACAATCTCAGCCCTTATCAAGATGTGGCACCCATTGTACTGTCTCAGCTACATTATGTGCAGTAGAGATGCAGCTTCACTATTGGAGCTGCAATTTTTACTAGAAGGCAATGTTATTGCTACCACAATTACATTCCCTAATCTTGGTAAGAAACGTTGCTGGGGTGTAATATCTTACATAGCAACAAAAAGCTAAAATATCAAATAGTGGAAGTGCCTTAACTGGAATACAGGATAGTTAAAAACAAAATTAGATGCAAGGACTCACTGGTAACCTCCAGACACAGCAACGTTGGGATCTGACAGATAAACAACAGAAAAACAAACCTAAAACCAGCAGCTAGCCTGCAAATCATAATCAAGTATCTGTAGTATTGTCCATCCTCCATTAACTGTGAGCCAAACTCACTGAACTGGTAGAGGTCTGAACACTCAGGGAAGGCACTCCCGGGCTCTCTGAACACAAAACACCTGCAGTGCTGCAGATAAATTAGCAGCAACATTTTTCTCAAGGATTTACTGACCCATTTCTAGTTAAAATACATGGAAAAAAATCTAATCTTATTAGTTTCTACCATAAAGTATCACTAAAAGAAGGGCAATACTAGGACTGGATAATCATTTACACTTGATACAGGCCACTGATCCTCAAAAAAGATGTCTTGACACAAAGTTAAGGTGTGCTTTCATGTACTCATCATTCCTACTTAAACATTCCAGAATCTCTTGCTGAAAAGCCAACATGATTTTCAAGACTGAAATAATATGGGAAGAAACATTTGAAACAAGCAAACTTTAACAATCTTATTTAACTAAATCTTGCCAAAATAATTCAATTTCCACAAAATACTTCATCAAGAAGCTAGCCTTGCTGCATAATTTATCAGCCTTTTTAATCCTGTCAATGAGTATCAGGTTCTCTACTGAAATGCTTTTAAAGAATGCTTAGGAAAAATCATTATTATGTAGGGCTTTATGAAATGTATTACTAACAGATAAAACAATAAGGCAAAACCTACCCTATGGCTTCTGTAATGGCAAATGATATTCATATAAAGAAAGCTGATACCCCTGAAATCATAAACAAACTGCAAATGCCAATACTTTACGTGGGAAACTGATCTGAGTTAATAGGTTCTCCCTAGCATTTACCTGCATGGAAAAATATTGCATGCAGAGAAATATTTGCTCAGTTCTGGGGTTGCTCTACATCTCATTTATTGTCAAGTTAAAAGCAAAACATATATTACCAAAATGTGGTTGTACCCAAAGGATTATCTCTAATTATTGGAGAAGCTTTTATTTTTTACTGTTTTGACTTCTGTCATATTTACCTACCCCTGAACGATTTTTTATACCAACAGTGACAAAAGTAAAGTGCATAAACTACTAAGAATGTGAACTCAGTAACAAAGCCTACAAACCACCAGGACTTTCTCTGTGTAATGGGAACCTCCTGAGTATTTTATTCCATACGTCTTTCCCACACACACCTCGACCTTCTCTCAGTCACCTGAGAATATTTGGAGGCCAAATAACACGGTATGTCCCACTGGAACGACTGAATCACAAAATAAGAAATCTTTGATTCTTCATTTTCTTGCATTCTTTTTTGTTCTCTGCTCTGACCAAACCAGAGGCTTCTGTCCCCTACAAAGCTGCAGTGTGAGCAGGAGGGAACCAGAGAGACCAGGCTCTCCTGTGCCCCAGTGCCCTGCTCCCAAGTGGCCCCAAAGCAGGGGGGGACCAGGACCTGCACCCGTGCCCTGATCTCTACCAGGATGGCAGAGGTGCTCAGAAGAGCCAAAATCATGAGATTTTAACCATTAACTTCTCAGAGTGATTAATAATTGTAGTGAAATTTGAGCAGGTATTCAGATTGATTTTTAAGGGCCCAAAGTCACGTTCATGAAAAAAGCCTCATGTTTCTCTGGCTAGCTATCAAACACTGCCAGAATCTATTAAGAATTTTCTTCTCTTTCTTTTTTTTTTGTATTTCATACAAAAATAACTCTACAACATATTTCATTTCATGCTTTTTGAGAAGAATTGTGTAAAGTCAATCGCATCCAGTCAAGTACTTAATTCCAAAAAGTTGAAATTTATCAAGTTAACCTTGAGGATGAATTTCACATTTCTGGACACAATCTAATTAAGTGTTGCAAATGCCTCCCTATTTGATTGGTGTGAAAAAGAGAAATCTCCCCTCTGTCCACCTACGGGTCCCAAGGGCTGATGCCTCTCACCTGCCCCCTTGCCCGTGTTTATCAGACCTCACTTGTGTCCAAACGAGCAGCGGATTTCATGAGGTTCAGTGGTTTGGAGAGTCAGAACAACCATCCCCTCATAAGGTTCTCCTGCTCATCCATCACACATAAACTGAAGAAAATAACATTAAAAAAGACATCAGCTGTCTTTGTAGCAAGAGATTTTTGGCCCAACAGGCAATAAATCATCATGGCTGGGCAACCAAAGGTGATTCCTCAGAGGTAAAAGTATGACCTTAGGCTGGTAGACCTGTGGTCATAGACATGAAGCAACATGAAATAGGCCAAGTATTGGCAGGCCTCAGGCACCAAAACCCAGGTAATTCTTGGTCTATTCCTTCAGTGACCCCACTGGGAAGGTGTCCTTCACCTGCAATGCCAACAGCCTTGTGTCCACTTGTGAATAAAGATACACTCTCACACGATGTCCCCCCGGGTATGTTTCCTGTGCCAGTACAGTCAAACAGCACACACTGAACACAGCTAGTTTAGAACAGCATGCCAAAAGAAGAGCAGAGCATGAACTGATTGTTTCCTGAGTCACGAGTCCTTGCCTGCAGAATTTATAAAGCTGAATGAGTATTAATGCTTGTCTGGATGGTTGGTATTTTTTACTATTAGTTGAACATTTTATTCTTGTGCTTCAGTTTTCATTTCACTAGAATCTTTTTTTTGTTTTGTTTTGCTTCAGAACAATTAATTTTTATTTTTTTTAAGCAGAAAACATTGATGGTTGTTTCCCTTAGGATATTTCTGTATTTTCCTCTATTAAAATAAAATAAATATCTCAATAGGTATTAATGTAATCTTAGTATAGTTCCGAACAGAGATAAGGTATTCAAATCATGTTCATAATCTACAAACCCAGATTTATAGCCTGGACTGAAATAAAAAATCTGCAGAGCAGCTCTGAGTTCAGATTATCTAACTAACCTCAAATGTAAAAATGACACATTATCTATGCAATTATGAAGCAAATACCAAGGACCTGAGACCAAATCCATGGCAAATGGCTGCCCTGACACAGAACTCACAGCTGGACAATATATTCATTTTCTTTCTTAATCAAATACTGCCTCTCACTCAGAGAACCGAAAAGGAAAGCTGTGTTTGGTAACAAATACCCCTGTTTTGGCACTGTCCATTGTCTCTGCCTGCATAGATCATATTTATTACCAGGACTCGGGGAGCTCCACACTTTAATGTGTTGATGGCTCTTTGTCCTTTTCATCCCTGGGCAAGATGAAGAATGCTCTGAATTCTTTTCATTAATAATAATGAATGCCTTTCTTGTTGACAGTCCTTGCTGTCATGTGAGAAGGCTTGAACTTGAATCTTTATGATGCAAGATTTCTGCTCATGTGGAAACCAACCCAAAAGATCACAGAAGAGCAGCATAATACCCAGTCTCTGCAGTCTAGTTGTTATATTCCATTTAGAACTTTTCTCTTTAAAAATATATCACTATTTTTTTATCCAACATATATTTGGTACCATGACAGACCAAATGCTCAACTCCTGAACCTTACACATAAATTTTATGTAGCTTCATTGTTAAATAATAGCTACGTAACTCCCCCAAAGTAAGTTTACAAACACAAGTTTGCTGCTGCAGTGAGGAAGTGCAATACAAGAAATAATGAGCTTTAGTGGGGGGTGCACATTGTAATTTACGGTTGTCTTAACCTGGTTTTATTGTAAACTTGGTAAGATACCATCTGAAAAATAAAAATCACAACAACACTTAACGTAATTTACTGATCCCAAATAATCAAAGACTTGATTGGTTTAGTGCCACCCCCACACAAAAAGCTGATCTGCAGTCCGAAAACCTCCTTCAGTGGAGGTTTAAAAAATGGAATTGCACAAACAGAGGGTTTCACACCTGCTGCAATGGAGACAGTTGTAGTTGGGACTGCAGGGAGATGAGGTCAGTGACAGGAAGGGAAATGTGATTAAGTAATTCCCAATATGATGCCAACTGTGACCTTTGGATTCCATTTCAAATCTAGCTATCGTGTTATCAAAATAATATACTACAGCGTGGATACTGTTTTGCTAACATGATATATAGATTCCTAATAGGAATTTTATGCTTACAACTAAATTACAGATATGCCAACTGTGATATATTTTCATGTGCATGTGACACAGTATTTCATGGTATGAAATACACAGTATTTCATAACATGCTACTGCAATTTTTTTCCCTTGACATATAAAGAGACTGCAGAAAACAATCAGGAAAATTCAAGCTGAATAACATGTCAGTGCTCACAACATGAGTTGGTTTCATACAGCAAATTCCAAATTGTCATCTCTCATTAATGGATTAATAATGTTATAGCTGTAAAATCTTAAAAATTCAGTGAAACAACACAGCAGCCAGACACATGGGCCAGGATTTGATTTGATATCAGTATATAAGAGATGGGAAAAATACTCCAAGTGGTCTGCATGAAACAAGTTATGCTGCCTTCACTGCAAAAGTGACTCTGGAACTAAGAAAAATCATAGTTTCTGTCCAAAAGTCAGCCGTGAAATATTGATTCCTGCAGTATGTTACTAAAACTGAGACCTTCTACATCTTAGTGATGATCACAAGAACGAGGAGGAGATGAGATCCCAACCCACATTAACTGCACAATGAAGCCACATTTTTTAAGCTACCCAGTTACCTGTGAAACTGGAGGGACACGAGGGGCTGGAGAGAGGGCAAAATCCATCATTTATTACTTGCTTAAAATCTGTTTTGAAGTGACTCATTACAGAGGAGTTTCAAAAATATCCTTTAAAGGGTGAGGAAGATAAAGTAAGAGCCAAGTCCACTTGAGCCCAGCGGGAGTCACCTGGCCATACCTCAAGTGTGTGCAGCACTAAAAGTCCATTAAATCAGGTTTTCTGCTGATGAACTGCTGTTATTTGGTGTTGATACCTGCATTCAGAGTCACTACAGAGAAAGAGTTTTGTTTGTCAGAGATGGCTTTTGCTCATACTGCAAGGAAACTATAAGTGAAAAATGGCAGTCATTCCCAAAATGCGATTGCTTCAATGAAATGTGGAATCTGACTCCCTGCTTTCATCTCAGAGCACTACAAAGTTTTAACACACCCCAAAACACACCCAAAGATCATTTCTTCCACTGAAATGCTGGCCCCTTGAAGTTTCTACAACTTAAGTCAATGATTAGACAGAAGCTCTGGAATTATGAAAAAATACATCCTGTTTCAAACAAATAGTTATGAAAAAGTATTGTAATTATGCAAGCAGGACTGGATTTACTGGGGATAATTACCTCCAGGAAAACGTTCTAAGCCACAAGCTGATTAGAAAGTTGGAGAATTCTTCACAACCCAGTACCCACACACTCATTCTGTCACATTATCCAAGTATCCCACCTACTGAATTCCTGAAAGGATTCCTCTTGACTGAGAGAAAAAGTTTGTGCAAATCAAGATAACTCACTCCTATTAAAAGAAATGTACAAATTCATTGCAAATCTGGAGGTTGTTCTCAGATTTGGTTTAAATGAATAAAATTTAGACACAAATACATACTCAAATCAGTAATGCAGTTGACAAAGAAAAAACCCACTAGTTAATTGCACGTAGCATGCAGGATTTGTGCTGGAAAATGTGGCTCTGCTGAGTCTATTTCAAGGAAAAAACATCCTCAGAAAACTCATCCTGAAACACAAACCCACCTCAGCCTTTCTCTTTCTGCAAAGAGGTGTGAAATGCAGCTCAACTGCAAACACTGCAGGTCTGCCTTGCAAGGGAATTAAGCCTTAGAGAATGAGAAATAAAATGTTCAGTCAATGTGCTTTTGGTGTGACTGCAAAAGGCATCTGGATAAAATTGAGAACTATGGGAGAACACTAAATCAGTTTAAAAACATGCATGAACTTTCCAATGATGCTGTCATCGCATTATTTATAATCTAGACATACCGAAGTGCTATTATATTTCAGCTCTTTCATGGCAAAACAAAAGCTTTACACAAGTAATATTAAGTATTTAGATGCTTTCATGCAGGATTTATTAGTTCCTATTTTGCCCTGTCTCTATATTTCTCTCAATTTCAACTGTCTTTTTGGTTGTTTTAGGTTTATACTGTTTGGTACATTTGTTTCATTATATATTATCTGATGAAAAATCTGAATTCATGCAGAGCTGGATCATCAGGATCATCAAACTAAACAAAACCAAGAGACAAAGAAACACAGTAAAACTCCCTCAGTTTTGTAATATTTAGACAAAAAGTAGCTTTGCACACCTCTAATGCTTATCTGAATTAAACACCTTATTAGAACACAATCAGCCTATAGAACAGCCAACCATAAAGGAAGTTATTTCACACAGTAAGACAGAACTGTCTTTTAAAGGTTTTTTCTTGTAGTTTGCCTTTGTAAATACATATAAACCTTCACCACAGAGATAAAAGTGTACAAGAACATCTTTCCTCGTGTTCCAAGGAATTATACATAAATTTAAGTGGTCACAATCTATCATCACCAACATTTGTTCTTTGATCTAGGTTTTAAAACAGCAACATCACTGTGCTTATATCTGATTTTCATCAGGGGAATGCTGCTCTTTCTGGGTTTCCTGTGCTTGGGGGTTTATCAGCATTAGCCCTAAATCACTGCTCTTAAGACTCTACTGCATGTACATTTTCCTTACTTAGTCAGCTTGAAATTTTCCACTTGTCCCTAATTTCTGCTCTCTTGTTCTGCCAAGTATTCTGAGTAGAGCCATCAAACCTTCTGCCTGGTAGCCTTCTTTTTAATTTGCTTCAGAGCAGCTAAACACACCAAGCCACCAAACTGACAGAGAATAAACAGCTCCAGTTCAAGCCTTTATCCTGACCTCTGCACCAATTTAACTTTTACTTTATAGCCACATTTGTTAATATAGTATAAACCTACACAAAAGAAACCTATCCATTTAACTGTCATTTGATGTGCCTGTTTTACTTACACGAATTAAGCAAAACAAATAAAAAAAAGTTTGTAATCAACCAAACATCTATGTACAAAGCAGCTCTGATTTAAAAGTGTATTTGTAGAAAAACAAATACGGATATAAATAAATAAAAAGAGTGGCATAACCAAGTAACAGGACTGATTCAACCTGCAGAACAAATCAGAACGATTCACCCATCACTTTTCCTGTGAGGTATCAAGGATTTTCTGGCACTGAGGCAGAGGGCAATGGTGTTTGCTGGTGTTTCTCACACACCTCTTCCTATGCCTTTAAATGATGCTCAAGTTGTTGTTCTGCTCATGGGAAGAGAACTTCACTAAGTGCAGAGGGAATAACACAACCCTGGGGTTGTCCAGGAAAACTGGACTCTTCCTTGTACCAGAACTCACAGAACTCCTCACAGAGAGCTCTGAAACAACTTGAATTCCACTTTTCCAACACAAAAGTACTATTTGAATTCCACTTCTTGTGAAGTGCTAAATGATGTGCTCAAAATGTTCCAGTGAGCCAGAACTCAGAGTTTTAACTGACATTCAGAAGAGTGATGATAGGTAGATCAAAAGATAAAGTATATAACCAGCAAAGATAACATACCACCATCTGCTATAGATATAGGTGTAAAAAGGCACATATATTGATTCAGCAGGTGATTATTCAAGCATAAAGTAATTAATCTTTACTGTGGTAGAAGCAACAGAGAGAAAAGACAAAGCCTGAAGTTACTTAAAACTTAGCAACTCCTTTCAGGACACACCAAACATTGTATGTGGAGTCTGGTGGTTCAAATGCTAGCAGTGAATTATGTTTCAGGAGTCCCTTCTCTTTGAAAAAGATGGTCAGTTTTCAAATCCTCATTATACATTAATTACATTTTATGTATTTCAACACCTAGCTAGCTATGGGAAAATTACCTTACTAGTTTTTACAATAAATACAAAATTCTTTCCTTGAGAAACCACCCACATGTAAAAGCCACTAACACAAATGCTGACAAGCAGTCTGACATCCAATCTGTTTGCAGCCTACAGCCACAGAAATAGAGCACTGTACATTCCAGAAAAAGATCACTAACATTTTCCCTCGTTTCAAGTACTTTTAAACTTGTTTTATTACTCAGAATCTTTGCCCCTGCTTGGTTCATCCTTCCTCCAACTCATTAACACATAGAAGTAAAAGGTAACTACCTAAAGTTGTTGTGCTGGGGTTTTCAAGGAATAAGGCAAGAGAGTGTCACTGCAATTCAAGGCATTCAGTTCTTAATAATTTTCTTTAATAGCCATAACTTTAATGTGACTACAGCAGTGACAGCAGCTGAGCCATATGAATTATGTGTTGATTTTCAAATAGTAATAAAAGTAATAAAAAGAATTGCAGGATATTGTATCTCTCAGATAGCAAAGAAATGAAAAGCAAAAATAAAAGACAAAATATTTAAACAACACGGGTCGAGATCAGCATGAATAAGGTAAAACTCCAATGCCTATAACACAGGGGTATTCGATGACTGAGAAATTCCCAAGGGGTTGACAGTAGGAAAGACCTTCACATCAGATTTTATCCATTGCTCAAAGGAATACAAACCCAGCAGCTACTACCACTACAAATGCCATGCCTGGTAAGGAAGGTGATGAGAACACACACTGGGGAGGAACCTGGGGAGGAGCAGGCTGGGGGACAACTGGCTGAAAAGGAGCTTTATGGGAGAGGGCACAGAAGACCAGGAGGACCAAATGAACACAAGACAGCAGGTCTGCAGCACCTGGGTTGTGTCAGAAAGGGCCTGGGGAGCAGATCATAGGAATGGGATCCTTCCCCTTTGTCCCAGTATTGGTGAGGCCACACCCGGCATTCTGTGCTCCCCAGGAGGAGAGGGACACGCTGCAGCAGGGCCAGCAAAGGGACGGAAAGATGAGCCAGGGAACTGAGGATGTGACAGACAAGGAGAGGCTGAGACAACCCAGACTGCTTAGCCATGAAAAGAAAAAGCCCGAGGGATCTTCCCAGTGTGCATAAATACCTGAAGGGAGAGTAATGAAGATGGAGCCAGATGCTTCCCAGGGCTGTCCAGGCAAATTAGGAGAGGCAGTGGGCACAGACTGACTAACATGGCATCTTAGTTAAAAATAAGAGAACCTTTTTACTGTGAGGAGAATCTCTCAAACACTGGAACAGTGTTTCTGCACAGGCTGTGTTTAGGGAGATACCCAAAATGTGGTCCCCATGTACCTGCTGCCGCAGCTGATCCTGTCTGGTGCAGCGTGGGAGGATTCAGCCAGCTCCAGAGGCCCCTTCCAGCCTCTGTCATTCTGTGATTCCCTAATATTAAAACTCTGAATCCTTTACTGAGTGTTGGAAAACCCAGCCCCTTACCCTTCATCCATTACCAAACACATATCAAATTATTCAAGCCTCTGTGGTATATTGCTTGTCAACCTTTAAGAATTTACTTACAGCTACTTCCCCTGATAGAACCTGCAACCACCTATGTTGTTATAAATTAATTAACAATTATATGAAGGCATCAATAAAAGTTAAAAGTGCATTAAATTCATGTGGCAAGATTTAGGGAGTGAAGTCTGTCAAGCACTAAAACGTAAAAAGGTGATGTGAAAAAAAATTTAGACCATCTATAATAAGGAGAAAGAGAATGAAGAAAGAAAGAATAAGCTAAAATGTAATACTGCCAAGCTAAAATATTTCAGTTATGACACACTTGGAATTTCAAACCCAACTGATAAAGACTTTATTCCAGGATGAGGCATCTGAAGATTTAACTCTGAAAGAACTATCAAGTTCTATGCATATGGGTCTCTTAAATTGCACAGTGCCAATTCTATCCTCCTTGCAAAATCCTTGTAATTTATTACAAATTTTAGAACTCCACAGCTGCTAAAAAGGAAATTATGTTGAGGATTACATCTTGTTAGTTTTTGTCCTCAGCAATGATTACTGAAGCTTAAAAAAAAAAAAAAAGATCTGAATGTTTTCACAGTCAAGAAGCAAAAGTCCTCTTCTGTCCAGGCCAGCTCTAGACACAACTTTGCCCTTACTCCTAATTCCTCATGCTATGACACTGGGATCTTTTTAAGGCTTTAGTATGTTCTGAATGCATGAAAAACATAGGAACAAACTGAAACAAAGTGGGGAGCAATCCTTTAGTTCCAAGACAGGTGACGACTTGTGAAGTCTTTTCAACTTCCTCCTACCCACTGTGTCTCATTTCAGAATCCAGCCCTATCGCACCAAAAAGAAACCCTGCTCTGTCCATGGGGTAGCATATTGAACAAGTGCTCATCAAAATCCTTTATTGTCTGCCTTAAATTGGGCCTTTCCAACCATGGTTGACAGCTGAATCACACAAACAATATTCTGTGAGCTTTTTTAAGCTTTGGAAAGTAACGTTTCAAGTCTACAGCTCCCCTCAGTTGTCTGCCTCCTTCTGATCAATATATATTTAAAGAGTTTTCCCTGAATTAATTAGCACTTTTATTTCATATTTACTACTGTGGTATTTTCACTTAAAAAAAAAAAAGGGTTTTGCCTGTTCACAAGAGCTCCATTTCCCACAAGTGTTTCCACACAACATTCAGCCTTGCAAACAGAAATATGAGTGTTTATCCCCTCCCCAGTCATTTGAATATGGTAATACACCTTTTATGCACACAGAACTGCTGGCTAACCAGAAAAGACTACCAGTTACTGGTTTAGTGAACAGTTTCCAGTGGCCCCACAGTCACTGGAGGCCACTTAAATTGTCCCAGGCCCTCTGTCTAGTGCTTTACAATGCTAGGAGGTTTGACTTCTCATAACATGAACAGAAATTACTCCTACAACTTAAGAAGAAGCAATCAAACAATATTTGAATGAATATATAGAGACCTTATCCAGGTGTAGCACGATATCTATAATCACATAAAAGAATTCAGTTCAAATTTAAAACATTACTGCTTTGAGCCTGTATGTCATTGCAAAGAGAACACAACAAGAATTTAGCTGGTTATTGAGCAGGTCTGACTTGAGAAAAGTTAGAGAAATTACTGAAGGTGCACCACTGGAAATGCTAAAATAAACACTCTAAGAAGCAGGGAAGGTAAAGACTTATTTTTATAACCCTATTATATGTAGTTCTGGTTTTACTTTGGTCTGTTTTCTTCTGCCTCCCCCTTTTTCTGTTTCAACTTGCCCACATGCAAACACATCCCCATTCCCATGCACATCCATACATGTATGGAAATGCCTGTGCTCTGCTGCACTTGTTCCTAAGGTGCCTGATGCAAGGGAGCCAAGAACACTGCCACGGAGAGAGAGAAATCTGCTCTGTGCTGACCCCAAAATAATCGTGCTTGCCCAGCTCTTTCTTCCTCTTTGGATGGCAGGCAGAAGGCACAGATGCCAAGCCGTGCAAGTTATTTTCCAGTGATGGCATCTGGCTCTTTGGCACGAGCCAGTGACATTTGTGTTGGCTTCCTTGCCATTGGCCCTGGGGGTGTGAATGGGTTAAGTTGATGATAGGATGCTGTCTGATCCTGGATGCCACACTGCTTGTAACTCACCTTTGATTCGACTCGGTTTCTCTAAGAATAAAGCTGCTCTTCATCCTCCTGAAATCTTTGTACTTCAGCTGACACATGTAATGATGTCATTTTGGATAGTCCTGTTGTGCTAATGGATAACTTGGAGAGGGCAAACCACTTCTCTGTATATTTTACACTTAAAAAAATTCTGTGTGCCAAAACTTACTAACACAAATACTTTATTCAAGGACACTGTTTGCTTTTGTGATCTTAAACAACTACAACTCTGAAAGTGCCATTACCATGAAAAAAGCATTTTCAAAATCTGATTATATTTCATTATAATCCCTTGTGTTCAAAAATAAAAATCCTAATATCCTTTTCTATATATTTCAGGAAATGTTGAGGCAACATTTACTGTTTAAAGTAACGAGCCAATCAACTGCTGTAACCCATCACAAAAGGTAACTCGCATGGGCTTACCTCCCAACAACATGAGTTCCAGTTTAGCAATATCAGTTGATAGCACAGCAGTGACTGAAACAGATGGGCAAGGAGCCAAAAAGTGGCATCACATCGGCAGTGGGCGGAATGCAACTGGGAGCTGTGGAGCAGAAAGGAGCTGTCCAGATTGCGTGGCAGCTGAGAGTCTCATTGGTGACCATTTGCTGTGCAGCCTCAGACACATCTAAAAAATTATGCATTCCCCATTGATTTCATGCTAAAAGGGTATAGAATAAAACCCTCTGTCTGAATTTGAACGCGGTACCTGCTGACAAGGTCTTTCCTTGGAGTACTCAGGATTTTCCTTCCTGCACTCCCACGTCCCTATCTGCCAGTCATAAGACTGGCTGCACTTTTTAGATCCCTGTTGTCATGTTACATTAGTGGCAGTCAAAACAACAACAGAGGGCTGCAGACAGAATTAATCAATAAATTCAAAATATTCCTCAAACTTAGCCAAAAGAACCCAACCACCACATAGCATTTCTTCCCTTCGGGAAATCTATTTAAAAATCCTGGCAGAATAGTGGTAAGCAGCACTTTGCTGAAATAAAAAGGAAAAAAAAATCTAGACTCAAAAGATAACTTATATCTAGAATTATTAAAAAGATGCAAAGCAAACCGAGAGATCTTGAACTGTATCCCGCCCCCATCTGATTTCTGTTTTTTTCCAAAAAAGTAGTTCACACAAAACTTGCATCTAAATCTTTCCACTGACTAGTCAACCACTGTACATTTTAGAAAAGGCCTTTTTAAAATTATTCTAGGAATTGGCTGTCATCATGCAGAATCCTAACAAGTCAGCTGAGCAGATTAAGATCAATATTCATATGAATTGTTCCCTAACAGTAATTAATAGCTTTCAATTGTTAAGACTTGTACAGTCACAATAAAGCATTATCTCCAGTCCAATTTGATATCTCATGTTATTTAGCTTATGAGCAACTTTTAATAAAGAAATCCTTCAGATATAAGAGGGTTGGCATTTCCTTCTGAGTCTCTCACCAGGATCTTCAGGCAATTAATCTTAGCACTTCATTCATTTTCCAAACATCCTTGCCTATTGGCTCCTACAGAAAAGTGCTCATTCACTCACTTGGTTACATTAATTATACATAGGAGATAAAGCCAAGGAAATCTGCAAGACACCAGAGACTCCATTAGTTTTCTGTGTAAACTCCAAATTTGTTCCATGTAAACAGAATGAGGCACATCACTGACACTGGCAGGTCCCTGTCCAAGCAGGCTCCTGATCTGGTGTGCAGGTTGGGCTGGGATCACATCCCCTCTGCAGCTGCTGCAGCGATTCCTGCAGACCCTCCCAGAGCCCACCACGGGCTCTCTGCTCCTTTCTCTGCCTCAGAGAATGTCAGAGGCAAGAAAAAAGCTGGAAAACACCCCAAACTTCCATCAGACTTCTCCATCTTAGTCTGGCATTTAAATATGCTGGCCTACATTTGGTTACCACACAACAAATGAGCAAGGAATGGATGAAAGGTTGGGAGGGCAAACCAAAACTTAGGGATGGGGTGGGAAAGGACAAGGCAAAGTGTAAAATAGTTTTCATTTACCTGGACTTCTTTACATTGACCTCTGACTGCAACTTATCTTTCCTCTTGCTTTTTTCCTTCACAACACCTAAAAAGCAGCCCAGAGATGAGCTAAATAATTATTGTGCACACTTCACTTTATTGTCTCACTTCCAACAAAATTTGAGACCTTTCCAGAGTCCAGATTTTTCTCAAAGAAAGCCATCTTAATTCTTATAATTTACCAGGTAGGAGTGATATATTATACACTTTGCCCAAATTAAGAGTCTCTCCTACATGTAGCAATATACTCCCTGCATGAGGTAGAGTATTTATACAGCATAAACTGAAAGCAAGCTGCTTCTCAAAGGCAGGGCCACACAGGTATGAGGGAAAGAGCTGCCAGTGGGACCAGAGAATCCTACTCTGACTTGTGTCACAGCATGCAGACAAATATTCTGTTTTTCTGGTGCATGTGGACTTGATTCTGTTTCACAGAATATCAATTTTGTCTATTTAAAAATGGCAAATTAACAATTAATATGGACATGAATTCGGAGAATAATTTGCATCTATATATACATACACACACACATGAAAAAACCCTTACATCAATCAGTGGCTTGCTAAAATGGGAAATAGTGAAGATCATGGTTTGCTGCCTTTAGTCAGTCAAAAAAAAAAAAGAAACATTATTTAAAAAAAACAAGCATTAATCTTCACCTGACAACATACAGCTCATCAGTACAGTTTTAGCCTAAAAAGGAAAAAAAGTTGTATATATGCATATACAAAAATATAAATATGTTTACATATATACTCCTGTAAACCCACAATTAAGTGTGGCTAAGTTTAGGGGACAAGAAACAATTTCTAATAGAGAATATTTCTGTTAAGACATTGAAAAGTAATGCATTCTATAATATAAACTCACAGTCCCTATATATTCACCCAAATGCAGCTTGTGTACTTGAAGTATACTTAGTGGGACTTTCCATGGCGATATATGTGACACTGGGCCATCCTGAAAGCCATTTTATAGCCAAAATGAGTTTTTATACACCATGTGCTTGATAGTTACTAGGGGCCATAGCTTTACACCTAAGAAAATCCTTAAAAATACCCAAGCTGAATAGAAAGAGATGTAAATTCTGTTTGGTCTGTTCTCTCCTGTTCTCTTTCTGTGAACTGATTAAGTTCACTCTCAGAAATTATATTAATAGGCATCAATTTCCTTAAAAAAAATCTACCTTGCTAATTACAACCTGAAAAATATACATGCTTTTGATTAAAAGATGATGAAACCCTGTTCTACTGAAAGCCATTGCTATTCTGGTTTTGTCCAAAAGCACCATCACACCCTGAAAACCAGGAAGAAAGCAATTATTTGCACATAGCCCTTGTAAGAAAGCAATAATCCAAATGGAATATCCACAGTTTAATACATTAAAAGTTATTAAAATATTAAAATGTAATTAAAATGAAAATATTTAAATGTAATCACTGGGCATTTATAAGACAGCTCACAAATGTAATGTATGCAAATGGCTGGCTTTTTATTTATTTATAAATAAATATGTTAGCATACAGCACTGTAATCTAAAAAGATATTAAAACAACGGGAAATAATCTCGGTATGATAATTTAATTCATCGGCTCAACACAACTTTTAGTTCGCAGGACTCATAAAAGGCAGTAGAAATAATCCCTGTATTGCTCACCTGTAAACAATTACACTTAAATGAAGTGCATTACGTTTTCGTCTTGTCCATTAAACACTTACTCTGCTGGTAACCAAATAAAAATATTTCTGTACTCCTGGGAACAGGGGGATAAAAGGTCTGCATTTCTATACATTTTATGTACTTCATTTGACATACTCCAGGTGGGTTTATGTGAGCCCCACATGTAAGGACCCCGCAGTGAGTAACGCGGCACGTGCCCCACGGTCACAGCGTGGGGAGTGCTGACCCCAGTGCAATCAAGTCTATCAACAAGGCAGTGCTTCAGAGCCTCGTGTTTCATTGAGGAACAGCTGGAAATGTGACTCCAGCCAAGCCCCACTACCCTGCACCCAGGCAGAAATGCAAAGAGACGTTTTCAAGAGCCAGGGCAAACGCTGGGGATGACTCTCGCTGCCTTTCACCAGGCACTGCCATTAGAGTGCTTTAGCTTCCATTAAGTTGTCACTTCCCTGTGCTGGCAGCTTTTCAAGGGGAACAATTCGTTCTGACAGCACCACGGCCTGTCACATACACTAACAGTTCAGTGGGAGAGAACAGGCAAACCCCCCGAGCTGATGGATTTATTAGCGATTGGAGCTGGCACGGATATTGCTTATATGTACAAAGCTGGGTAATTAATAAGCTCTAACCTGTCCACCTCAAGTACCTCGGATTCAGCTGCAGAAACTTAATTCATGGCACACAAATGTAAAACATACAAAGCTGTTCTTTCACTGGATTTTCAACATTTAAATTGTTTGATTAGTCCTTATTGAATGTGACAGTTTTGTAACAACAACATCTAGTTCATACATATTTTTAATACATAAAAATTGCCGTACTGCCTAAGAGAATAGGTTTGTCTAGTCCACAATCACAGTGGCAAGTGGGGAGGGAACAGGAGAAATGCTACGTGGAGCATGGCCCTTGTCCTCCAAACAGGACCCTGCAGCCAGTGACTGCTGAGCCTCCTGAGCCACAGCTTGCACACACAGCTCACTGACACATCCTGCTTGGGCCCAAATAAAGTGTAATTTCCACAATTATGCTGCATGTAAAAAAAGTACTTTGCTTTGCTAATATTTGCTGTCTGACAATGTCACTGAGTACTTGTACAGCACAACATCCCATCTCTGAAGCATTGACTGTATACGCCTCTCTTTTCACTTGTCTGTCATCATTCCAAACTGCAGAACCCTAATCTATTTAAGTTCTCATCCAACAGAAGATATTTTATATTTCTTGTCACCTTTTGTCTCAGTACCTTCTCTCTTTCTACCTGTTGGACATATGGGTGGCCAGAAATATATTTGCTGTACAAAATGTGAATGCATGAAGGATTTCAGCATTAAAGGACTCCCTATCATTCCAGTTTCCTATGAGAAATTAGTATCATCAGCCTTTAATATACATACTTTAAGCTTTCATGACAAGAGTTAGTAAGTTATTAGTTATATTTTACACCTGACCAGATCCAACAAAGGAACTTTGTACAATCTGAAGACAAACTATTTAACAGACTGTGCTGTTTGGGCTGGGAGAGAGTTACTTTTCTTTACAGCAGGTAGTGCAGGGCTGTGGTGTGGGTTTGTGCTGCAAACACAGGCAATCCCTGATGACTCAGGGATGTCTCGCTCCTGCTCAGCAGGGCTGACACAGAGCCAGGGCCTTCCCTGCTCCTCAGCCCAGCCCACCAGTGACGGGGCTGGAGGTGCCCCATGAGCTGGGACAGCAGAGCCCAGCTGACCCAAGGGATACTCCAGATTAAATGATGTCATGCTCAGCATACAAAGCTGGGGAAGAAGAAGGAAGAGGGGCATGTTGAGAGTGATGCCATTTGCCCTCCTGAGTCCCCCAGCATGATGGAGCCCGGCTGTCTTGCGATGGCTGAACACCTTCCACCCTGGAAGTGGGGAATGAATTCCCCGTTTTGCTTTGCTTTACCTATTGAACTGTTGTTATCTGAATCCATGAGCTTTGGGGTTTTTTCCCAGTTCTCCTCCCTGCTAGGGCAGGCAGGGCTGGGGGAGTCTGAGCAGCTCTGTGGCACTTAGCTGTCTGCTGGGGATAAAACACAACACTTACTCAAGTAGTATTCCAGCTCTTTACACGTCTGCAAAAATGAAGCATTGAAGAGAATAAATGATTTTCTGAAGCAGAACCCAGTTAGA
This sequence comes from Anabacerthia variegaticeps, assembly GCA_035583185.1. Taxonomy (NCBI): domain Eukaryota; kingdom Metazoa; phylum Chordata; class Aves; order Passeriformes; family Furnariidae; genus Anabacerthia; species Anabacerthia variegaticeps. The sequence continues at coordinate 3,975,019 of JAWWEW010000033.1, read as the reverse complement.
GAAGACAATTATACATAGACTCCTCAAAAAAATAAGCCCTAATATGTTTTCTTCCTATAAATCCTTGTGAAGACTTTTGTCCCTTCTCTCTCCCCTACTACATCCATGCTCCTCTCCTGCGCTGGAACTCAGTGGTTGTCCTTGTGCTTTACACATCTTCTAGAAGTTATTCTCCTGGCCTGCAGCAGAAGGAACTTGGGCCACAGGAAGGGTGGCAGAAAGAGAGGAAGCTGAGGGAGCAGGGACACTGCTGTGCTGGGGGCAGCAAGAGCAGCAGAGGCAGAGCTGGAGCCAGCTGGCTGAGCAGCAAGGATGCCAGCCATCACATTAACTGGGAACAGCCAGGCACCACCACAGCGCAGACTTGGCCAGCACTGAGGACACGACAGAGTCCACCAGACATCATGAAGGACAAAACCCAGGTTAGGAAAAGGTCAGGCAATCTGAAGATATGTAAGAAGAATACGCAAGGATGACTCGAGAGGCTAAAAACAAAAGAAGGGAGGCAGAGCTGAAGCAGTACAAAGACGGAAAAAGAAAACAAAAATAAAATATTGATTCTAAGTTTGAAATAAGGCTGACTACTTAATGAGAAAATCAAACATAAATAAAAAATCCTGAAAGAAACAAAAATTCAGAAATGCATCTTCCTCACTAGCCAAGTGATTAGGTAGTAGAAATTCAGTCTTCCAGCAGTTGGAAGGGGAATAATATTTTTTTCATTACCATTCTTATTTTATAAGCAAATAAATTTCAAAAGCTCAACACTATTTTTGAGCCTTACAATAATACTCTTGACATTTATTATGTCTTTTAACCTTCCTGTTGGAAATGAAACTTAAGCAACTACTCACAATATACGTTTCTTAACATACAGTAGAAGGACTTCAGTACAACCAAAAGAAATTGTCTCCAGTTGTGTTTGCATATTAATATTCTTAGTTGGACAGTTATTGGGTACTTCTGGTTTCACCTTTAACACAGCGAGGGAAGGGACACATAATTCTCTGTTGTGGGGATAACTAACAGCAGACAGGACCATTCAGAAGGTCAATTGTTCAGCAAGTCTAGCGCAATCTTTATTGACTTCTAATTATTACTTTTAGCTCTACCATGTTTTGCTTCCTTAATTACAATTTTGACATATTTTAAGATTTATTTAAGATGCTGAGGTGCAGAAGTTCATACATCACCAGTCCTGGTGACTTGCTTGAGTAAAACATGCAATGATAAGCTGTATTTGACCTAATGCAATACTTGGGCTAAAATAAAAGACTGCAAGTTAATTATTGTCACAATTCAAATTATTTAGAATGGACAGGAAGTGAAGGAGATGGTTTATTTGCTTTTTAAAAAGGCAGATTAAGCTAGCTGGTGCCACTGAACCATCAAAATGACATTTCTGTTACTACATATAGACTCTCACCTAAATGATGCTGGCCTTGTAACTTCCAGAGCCCATTAATTCTTTGCACCAACAAATAGCCACCACAGGTTTGGATTTTGTATGCTTTGAAAATTCAAATTACTTAGGAGGATTTTAGGATAATTCTGCTTAATGGTGGAATTTTTTGAAAAGAGTTTTAACCTGAACTGCTCTGACTTTACAACACATGTCCCAAGGTAAACAGAATGCTTCACATAAAGCACAGCAAAATGTCACCTCTTTACTTCCCTGTTATTGTTAGTTTTAGGACTGGGCTAACTGGGACACACGAAGGTTGAGTGATGTCTCACATTGCCAGATGGTTGTGCTATTTCCAATCAGCATCAGAGAACAATTGGTCAAGTTTTCACTACGAGTAAATACTTAGTGCAGAAATAGCTGGGAAAAGGAGTTCTGACAAACTTGTTGGTCCCGTAGCAAGCACTCAACTGTTTCTTTTTCCCCATGTTTGTTCTAAAGTGCTTGTTACATTCTTTAACTCGCCTAATAGCTGCACTGAAAATACAAACTATTTATTAACAAGCAGTATTTCCATTCTTTGACAGTCCCTCCACCCTCCCCCCCAAAAAGCCCCCCTCAAAACTTTCAACTAAGCTCATCAATTACTCTTAACATTCTAAATAGTTGGCAATGTTTACACAACATCCTTTCAGAGTTACTCAGCTCGATCTTGCAGCTCATTAAAAGGATCTCTATTTATTTGCTGTGTGTTACAGTTCTTCACTTTGGCACAACACGCAAAAAGGAAGCCAATTTTACTTTTCCCTGTGGTGTTAATTGGTAGAGCATGCTGCCTGCCTCTTCATTAATTATGTCAATGTGTATGAAACTTTCATTTCCATGGCAGTGCATTAACAAAGCTTTGCAATGAGGCTGACAAAAAGCCAGCAAACTCCGGTTTAGAAAAAGTGGATAATGAAGGTTAGCAATGGGCAGAACATAATATTTATTTCAAAAGGCAACTTTCTTCCTTCTCATCCCTCTCAGACACCACTGAAAGCAAACACTTACTGCAATGAACGAGATCAGCTTTGCTGGGGAAAGTAAATAAATCTCCATATAATGCACAGATAACGGATCTGGAAACACTCTCACTTCACAGGACACAAAGAATGAGAGGACCTTTAGTCCAGCTGAAATGGCTTTGCTCCTAAAGCCATTTTCAGATAGTTTACTGATCTCATCCCATCAAGTGTAGAGAAATCACTCACTGCTTGATAGCTCCCTGAACACTGGGGTTTTGTCTAAAGACACAACTACCAGGAGCACAGCCATACCAGGCACTGTCCATAGGCGACTCTTCTGGATGCCTTTAGCCTCCTTCTGTTTACTAACTGCAAGGGTTGGTAAAAAACTGACACTGAGCTTTTCTCCTTCCTTTTTTATTTTTTTTCCCTCAAAAAACCCCCAAACAAACAAAAAACACACACACAAACTCAAAACCCAAACCAAAGCAAAAAACCCCCAAAATAAAAAAGCACAAACAAAACCAACTCAAAACTTGATCAGATCTCAGTGACTTCACATAGAACACCCTGAATTTCATCACCCTGGGGGGGCTGCCTGGAGACAGAGACTAAAGCAACAAATGTGGTATATGGTACCACTTCTGTTCTTCCTGGAAATTCTGAAATGCTAAGTGTTAAAATAGAGCAATGCTCTATTTTCAAATATGTAAAGCATTGCAAACTCTAAAAGGAAACATATGAAGAAGTTACCACCTTGCATTCATGGAATTACAGCTTCCAGCCCTGGAAATCTCTGCTAGGGAAGGTTTTGTGTTGCCACTGAGGTTGTAAATGCTGCAGACAAAGTGCTTGTTTCTCACCCCAGATTTCTTCTAACTGAAAAAGATTCCCATTGCTAATACCTCTATTTGAAGGATTACAGAACCCCCCCCACAAACCCAAAAACACCCACAAAAGACACAACCCCCTCACAAACCATTGAATGAATTCCAATTTATCATCTAAGCCCTTTCGCTTCTCTCCCTATAAAATACGTGGGATATACCTGAACTAATTCTTTGCAGTGAGACCAAGTAAGAAAAAGAGAAAGAAGTAGGTTTAAACCCTAAACCAACAAACAACAAAGAAGTCCATCTGTACATGGAAAGCATTCACCCCTCAAATAATTCTATCCAGGCCAGTAACAAGGATGGGATGAGAGGAACATTCAGCCTGGGGAAGCACAGACCTTCTGGTGAGTTCACAAAACTGGAATATGTCTATTCCCTGTCAAATGCTTGTGCTGCCAAGGAGAGAAGTGAACCACTTGTCAGCAGACCTGTCCTCCAGTGACACAGGGCCAGGAGAACTGCAGGTGCCAAATTGTTTTGTTTCTCCTTTCCTCTTGTCCTGCACCAATATCTATTGAATCAGCTTGTTATTTCTCTCAGGCCACAAGTGTGCCAGCACACAGACTGCATCTTCCTGTGTATCACCACAGCCCAGCACTTGGACATCCAGGACACTCCCAAGCCACAATATGTCCACACTATTAAAGAGATTTCTGCATGTACCTCCTTCTGTACTCAAGTCTCCTCAGAAACACTATGAAACAAGAAACAAAACTGCTATGTATGAAATAGTGGAGCCTCACAGAACAAACAGATTAAACCTTCTTGTACTTATGCTTTTTTATTCTCCCTTTTCTCCTCCCTTACATATTCAATTTCTCCAGCGTTCCTTCCGTAAAAACACTCTCCAAGCATCACAAACTCCCTGCTGTCATTGTCTTCTGCTCACTCAGTTTCTCTTAATCTTTCACATTGAGCTTTAACTGCCTTCTCTCATACCCATTAACTCTCCTAACCTCAAACCCATTCCTGCCTTCAGTTCTTTGCCCTCCTCCTTCAGCTGAGCCCTCTCGGGATCCTGGTCTCGAGGCACCAAACTGAGCTCCTGCTTCACTGCTGGGCAGGTCTGTGGTCTCCTCTTCCCAACAGCTTTGTCTCTGAGCCTTTCTTCTTCCCTCCTGTCTGGTTGTAAAGTTCCCCTCCTTTCTAAGTGCCTAAGTAACTTATAAACACCACGTTTCTTTGCTCTTATTGCCACAAAACCTGCACTGAAATTCAATCTTTATTCAACTCTATTAGTTTCTTCCTTTCTGGTGTGGAAAAGATGTGACAAGGGTAAACCATGGAACAATTTCCACATTATTACTCCTTATCTTCATCAGGAAGGAGCTTTGCAAAGACACACAGAAATTAACTGTGGACTGTAAAAACACAAGTGAACAGCCATTATATGCTATAACTGACACAAGACTAAAAGAAATACTCTGGGAAATTGTGCACCCTACCTGTGTTTCTCCTGTGGCAGCAACTGCTTCGATATCATTTGAGGAATGAGTTTTGAAAATGGATCTTAAAACGTGGCACTTTCTCCTGTTTCTCCCTAGAAGCAGCTGAAGTATTGAGTGTATCATACAGTGTGAACTATTCCTCCTGCATTTTCTCTGCAGTTCCTATCTGATGTTTCAGTTCCTATCTGATGTTTCTGTAGAATATACTGAATTAAGGCACAGGTATTTATAATTTCTTGGATAATTGTCTATGTTGATATTAATTAGAAGCTGTAAAATTTACATGGAAGTTTAAGAATTACATACCTAATGGAAAGTATGGGTGAGGAAGAGTAGGGAAACTCTTTAAAAGCTAGATTTATGGTCATTTTGGCCAGAATTCATCAAAAATGAAAGCTTATATAGCACAGGTAGCTGATGGATATTCTCTTCTCTTCCATATGGATAATTTTTCCTCTGTCACACAGATAAAATGCTCTTTGTCAGCAGCTACACTTCCCTGTCAGATTTTATACTTCAGTGAAGGATGTTTTATGTTCAGCAGCTGGCACATAAGTATTCTCATGCACTTACTGCATTTCTACACTACTCAGTTCTACAGGGTCAGGCTTTGTTTCCTATCTTCTCTCCCAACTTAAACCAAGCCAAAACATCCTAAAAATATTTAACTCAATGCAGTTCACCTATTCCCAGACCCCACCAGCATGGCCAGATTTTTAACACTGATACAGAGTTGCCCTAAACATCCACAACTGTGTTCTCCAGAGCTTGTAAGACAAAAACAATCCTTTGATTTCACATAAAAAAAAAAAATAATAAAAAAAAAAAAAGAAAAAATTCTGATATTTTCCTTGTTGGTTGTCTGGGTATTGGTTGTTGTTATGTTTTGCTGATTCAAGTGAAGAAACCTCTGTTATCTTTGATACCTTCCTTGTTAAATGTGTATTAGGTGGGAACAATCACAATTTATCAACTCCAGTCAAGTCAGACTTACAGCTTTAAATCAGACATGTCTCTACATCTTTCACTTCAAAGTACATTTTCAAACCTACTACAGTGGTTTTCATGGCGTTTCTCTGTATTTGAAATTTATAAACATTCTTCTTGAACTCTCCTGTGTGACAACTGGACACAGGACCTGACACAAGTCAAGCAGTGGGAATAAAACAACTCTATCCAAGAATCCAGCTTACATACCCAAACCCTGCATTATCCCTCCTGGACCCAATTCCATGGAACTCCTATTTCAATGCTCTAGTGACATGGTAAAAGACCCCACTGATGGACTATATTCTTTTTTACTACATACATGGGCTTCAATTATAATTTTTAACACCAAATCACTTGCTTGCAGGCAGTTTATCAAGCAATCAGTTTGTTATGACTCAGTCACTTCAATATTTCCCCTTCTCTGCTCTTGCCATCTCCAAGCTTCAGTCTGCTGTGTTATGTTTGTGTCTTGTCAGGGATAAAAACTGCTGTACACACTGAGCCATTCCTACAGCCCAACACTGGGCTGAACATTCAGATTCACGTCCCTCATACACAACATGCCTAGGCAATTTTCCTTCCTCCAGAGATGCAAACAGCATGAGCAGTCAGATACATTCTGTTCAATAGGTGGGAAAGACAACAGCACTAGGAAAAGACTATTACTTCCAGTACATTTGAATTACTGTGCTACGATTACACATTTTAATTTGGACAGACCATCCCTTTCTCTCTTCTTACATCCCCCCCCTTTTCCTTCCAAATGATGCTTTGAATGGTCCATAACTGGGATGCATCTGTTAAGCCCCCGCAGGTCTAAAGGCCTAGAGCAATACCCTGCATTTGGACATATGCTCACTAAGTTGTGCCTATTTGTACTGTGCAATAACCCCCTCCTTCACCATGATCACAACATTTTATTTCCAACTTGGAGGGAAAGAGAACAAAGTGCTCTGGATTTTGGGAAAGAGCCAACAGGAAGTGCTAAATGAATAAAACCTGTCTGGAAGTGTGCCCAGGGGACTAAACAGTTAATGCTTATGACGTACAGTTCCCAAGTTGGAATTCTCATGCTGGTGCCAAAAACTCCTGTATCTTCTTGCTTCAGCTGTTATTAACCAATTAACATACTGTATTAAATAACCAGACTCCTAAAGAAACTTTCTACCTTTCCATTTCTAAATTGAAAGAAACATACAGAACAAAGCAAATAAATGCTGCTTATATTTGGAAAGTGATCAGGTTATGTTTATTTATTCCAAAATGTGTCAGCAACAAACATAACAAAGCAAGGTAATCAAGCAAAGGAGAACACTTTCTCAAGAGTGTGGACAAATCATCACTGTCCTCAAGGTGTGGGAGCTGGATAAGCAAATAGTAGAGAAATAAAACTGAGCTAGACAAACCCTTTGGCCACCCTGGCACTCCTCAGTCCTTTCTCCACCCCAGGGTGAGCTGCACCTATAGCTTTGGTCTAAACTGAGCCTGGGAACTCTTAGCACCAGAGATTTCACTGTCTCTCTAAGGAGGTTTGTCCCGTTTTCAGCTGCTTTTCCATGAGAAAGTTTTCCCTGCTGCTGATCCTAAACTGGCCCTGTAGCAAAGGAAGCCAAGTGCACAGTGAACACAGAGGAAAAGCTGGGTCCTCTCTTATTTGTAGCTTCTTATGTACATGAGGACTGCTATCAAGGCCTTGCTCAGGCTTCCCTTCCCCAGCTTTTCCCTGCAGATCACATTTCCAGAGCTATCATGTTTTATATTGCTCTCCCCAGCACTTCCACTCATTCAGCCCCTTCCCTCTTGAACTCTTGTTCCCAGGATATTGCCTTGCAGCCGAAGCTTTACAAGTGCCAGACTTTTCAGGGGTATGATTTCCTAGGCCTTACTGATGTTTAGCCTCTTTTTGTATGAAAAGTACATTCTCTGTATGTATTTTTTGCAGTAGCATGATATCTCTAACATGTTCAATTTCTGCTTTACTAGAAGCTAAAATCACTGTACTGCACATTACCTACGCAGTCGTGATATCTTTACATTTTCACAGCCAAATACTTCTAAATGTAAACCTTTTAATTTGCTCTAAATTGCATTCTGTTCAGTCTCCAACTCATCAAGGTAATGTTTAATTCTAAAAGTATTCTTGCAAGTCCTTTCAGATTGACATTCTCAGGGAAATTTTAAAATATATTTTGTACTCTATCATTCATGTCAATAATGAAAACACTTAGTTGTAGTCCTAAAGCAGCATTTCCTAAAACTGTTCCAAAAAACATTAATCTACTTTGACAGAAAGTCATTTCAATCTATTCCTGGAGTATGGCATTTTGTTGGGGGTTGTTTTGTTGTTGGTTTGGGGACGTTTTGTTGTTGTTGTTGTTTGTTTGGGTTTCTTTTTTGGTGAGGGAGGAGTGTACTACTCTTCTTTAGAAGTTGTCTTATATCCATGTACAACAGGCTTATTTAAGCTATCTTCCTGAAGAAGAACCATCGCAGTAACTCTTTGGACATTGTAAGGTAGACACACACTCTTTCTGTCTCATTGAGCTCCTTTTCTACCCCAAATATGGTTGCTTAATGCTTTTGTCAGTGAAGACAGAAATGCATAACTGCATTAGCCCTTCTCAGCCATCAATAGCAGGTATGGCACAGATTTAAAAACAAAAAACCAAAACCAACCAACCAAACCCCCGCTGAAACAGCGGAATGACCATGAAAAAGCAAAACTGCAGCCAGTTAAACAATACTGGGAGAGTATGTATAAGACTGAGTTTAGCACAGCAAGGCTAAAGAAGTGTTTGATAATTCTTTTGTTTAAGAGACAGATGGGTAAAAGGAAAAGGTAATGAAGGACCTAAAAAGAGAAATACATTATAAGTCTTTTGCTGATTAGTAGCAAATGTCATTAAGATTGATGGGGTCATCTAAGGCACTGTTATCAGTGGTGCTAAAGCACATACACATCTGCATGGTATTTCCATAAAGCCTCTGAAATCACGGGGATGAAGGATGAGATTATGTGGAGCCACAAAGGGCTAAATTGGCTCCAGAAGGCCATCAAAGCGTGTGAACTATCAATGAAGCGGCGCAAGGGCGAGCAGCAATGAATTAGTATTACCCGTCAAGAGGATTCCTCCAAACGCTCCAAACTGAATTTCCGCTTCTTCCCGATAAGTGTATTATTAAAGTTTTTAAATCCTGACTTGCAAAAACTGTTCTGCTTTTCACTTAATGCATTCAGCTGCATTGAAGTGCACTATTGAGAGTTTTCTAAGACGTTTCCTTTCTGCCAGGAGCCTCCGAATTCACTTATTGAAAGGCATGTGGGAGACGTGGCGGGCACGGGCTTGTCGCTCTCAGCAAATCCTTGCTCTGTGGCAGACGCGATTGGGAGATCACCTCTGAAAGCTTATCAGAGTGAGGGATAAGACAGCCTTCCCGTTGCTTCATCTCCAGCACAACACGGGCAGGAACAACCTCCAGTGACACGGGATTGACAGGGAGATGTTCCATACCCAGCTTTTTAGGGAAGTCATTCATACCACTGCCCCCTCCCAAGAGAAGCTCTGGTAAACACATTATTTGCAGTCACTCAAAACAACAAAGTCCCAGTGGAAAGACGTTTAAATTCAGCTTTACATACAAGCATTCCAATCCTTACTGCTCTAAATGCATAAAAAAAGCTGAAGCACATTGTAACCTGTCTGCCACGGGATAAAGTGAAACCTCTACAATTACTATTTAAAGCATTATTAGCAAATTTATTTTTATCAAGCTTGACTTTTCAGGATGGATTTCCAGGAACGCCATTCTATTAGCACAGAACTGTAAATACACAGCACGCTGTATTATCTTGAAGGGAGGACAAATTAATATTTACTACAACCTACTAAATATTTTATGGAGTACAAAAGGTCCACTGACTTAAAACACTCCATTACAATCTCAGAAGGATCTCCTCTTAACAGCAAATGTTCTGATGTCAAACCACAGCCACCACCAGTTAAAATGTTACCATGACAACCAGCAGCAACTTGGGGTGGTGCAATGCATAACTGGGACCAGTGCTGAGCATCCTGCTCCTCTGCTGCACAGAATTAGTGTGCACAAACACAAATCCAGCAGCCTGACAAGATTTCTAAGCAGGCCCCTCCAACTGCAGTTAAAGCCTGAGAAACCTCAGCGAGGACTGAGCACTGATCTGCTGCTTCCAGTGCTTTGCAGGCACACAGCAATATTTGCTAGTCAGCATAACTGGAGTTCTTACAGCAAGTCCAACCTCTAACTAGTTTTAATTAACAAAATAATAACTGACTAGGCATATTTAATTCATTCCATCTCAAATACATGTTCTTTTTTTGCTTTGAAGAGTGAAATCGCAATTGAGATGCTGCTCTCAGGTCACAGAAGGCATTTTGACTCTCATGGTCCATATTCTTGTTGGTCTCTCAGCACAAGTGAACATACTCAAGACTAACACAATAATGTGGAATAAAGAAACTGGCCTAAGATTTGAGTATGAAAAATAAAATAATGTTCAGCTTAAAATGGTATCCTTCAGGGCAAAAATAACAAAAAAAACCCCCAGTTATAAAGAATTCACGTTGATTGGGATACTGAATAATAATATGTAAATAGTATCATTAGCTAAAATCATTACCAATTCTCTTTACTGTGTTAAACCCACAAATGCATACCTTCTGGAAAATCCTAGTGTACCAATGGTAAATCTCAGTTGAGAAGCACTTAATTGTCCACTTTTTTTTTTTCCTGATAAAGCATAGCAATATAATTATTTCTTGTAAAAAGCTTGCTTTCTAGACTTCTAATACATAATTTCAAGCGGAGGGTTGAGCAATGTCTTATAAAATAACTGGTTTTTGAGGATGCCTTCCAGATAATTTATGGGACATTGTGTTTTCAAGAAGGTAAGCAAGTTCGGTGAACATCTTTGAACCTTGGTGTTGTAGACAGCAGCAACTTCCATACTGACACAGCATCCCTTACAGACTCTGCACGTTTTTTGCCTATTCTGAAGACATGTCTCATTATTTTTAACAAATTGCTATCAGATTTCTTAAACGACAGAACAGGAAAACCTTTAAATGCTCAATGAATCCTGAATTATTAAAGATAAAAGGGTACTTTGGTGTATTTATTATCATATTGAAGGAAATCATCTTCATTGATGTCTGGACTAAGCTCTTATCTTTTTAAATGGCCCCTTCAATGCTGAGGTAAACTTAAAGATGCATTGCTACAAACCTCCAGAAAGGAGTGGGTGGTTTGGGTTGGTTGGTCTTCTTTTTAACTACTTTTTCATGTTATTAAGTGTAATTTCACTGTGCAGAACATTTTCTTTGAACAAAAGAATGAAAGTGTTGCATTTGAACGAAAGCTCCAACATGTTCCATTCCCCAAATACATGATTTCTTATTTATATTATTTTGGTTTGTAATTATTTCTATTGCCTGTAATTAACTTATTCCTGCTGAAAGTGCTAGGGAAATTAAGCATATTAAAACACCCATTTGCAAGAGGAAGAAATTAAAATACTGATGATCATTTTACCAGAAAAAAATGGGAGACAATTCTTTAGCCAGTGGTCAACCCTGTAGCTCCATCAACTTAAATGCCATTCCATTTAATTATCCTTGTGAGCAAGACACGATACAAATTATTCAATTCCTCAGTTCCGCCTCGTGCCTACGTGACAGATTTTGCTGACACTGTAAATTGCCAATCTTTTACACTAAAAAAACTACCAACAAAAGTTCAAAGATCACACAATCCAGTGCAACGCAGAGTGACATTCCCAGTGATTTACAGGAGGTTTCTGTGAGCACTAACTACGTAGCTAATTTTTAAATAACGCTCTTTACAAATCCCTTGGCAAAGAACTAATTCTCCTGCTGCCTTTTCTGTGTTACCCTCTCATTCCTAAACCTTGGGCTTCCCTGAAAGCTTATGAGCTACCTAACCCGTGAGAGTCTTCGGCTCTCACCTCGGCCACCCTCTAAGGTGGCCCTGACTCCTGCTTTCATTGGAGCTGCCTTGGCACAACAGGGACAGGCAGACATTGATTTATACGCAGGGACATTAATCAATTGGAGTCCAGTGAGGGACAGGGTGTCATTTAAGCAGATTTTCCCCTCCTCTGCACTACAGGCTCGAGTTCAATGCAGTGATAGTTCACTGATGGTCTGGGTGAGGCACACAGGAGATTTTAGGGCAGCAGTGTAATAAAGGCCAAGACTGATCAAGTTTAAGTTCTGTGAGAGGTTGTTCCTTGGTGAGAAGGATCTTCCTGCTTGCCACCACCATCCCATCAGGAAAGGTGGTCTCCATGGCTGTGGAGCACAGCAGGACAGGCACCTGCTCTATGGCACTTGTGTCCCTGTGAGCAAAACATTACCTGGCCAGAAGAGAAGCAATGTTCTGTAAGGTGCCTGTCACCAGCCATTCTGAACACAGTAAAAAACACTTTCAACAAGTCTGGGAAAATTCAGTACCATATTTCCAAACTTAGTTTTTAAAAATAATGAAAAATATGAAAACTCATTTCTTCCCCTGACTTAAGGTGAAAAGCCTCTGATTTGCATCCTAATTTTATCCTACAGTAACAGGTACGATGCAGGATTTATCTTTTAGCAGATACAGCAGGAAAAACAACAATCTCCAGACACAGTCCACTGAGATTTTATAAAGTCCAGATTTTCAATAGGTTTCTTTCAGCTGCTTTTACATCCACCCAGATTCGGAGGTGGGAGTCCCAAACAGATCACAAAGACAGCAGAGTTTCTCCATGTGATGCTCCGTAAAGTTTCTTTAGTGGTGAAAACAGCCAGGATTAAAGAAACAAGGACTGCCTTTTTTCCCCACTGCTACCAACATAATTTTTTTATGGATGGTGAGGCATTGAAACAGTCAGAAGGCTAAAAGAACCCACCTCCTTGGCAGCTACAAATTCTTTCTGATGAGAAAGAAGAGGCATCAGAAAGTCTGCCTGGTAAATCATGCAGAGTTTCCAAATAAGCTCTCCCCTCCCATGGATTTTTTCTGCAGGAGATGATGATCAGGCCATATGTTACTATGACAGATTTGGTATTTCATAACTGAAATCCATATAGCTCCTACATTAATATTTCCTCAAAACAGGGCAATTTTTAATAAAACCCAAACCCTACTTTAATGTCTACGTGCTACAAAAATCACAACTGGGGCACTGTCCCCAAAAGCAGCTCTATATTCAATTACTTTTGTAAATACATCCCCTTTTATTATTTTTAGGTTTTAAAAGACAACTAAATACTGCATTTAATAGTAAGCATGTGCCCTACTGAAGGGAACACAAACTATAATGATATGCCTAGCTTAAAAGCAAATCTAATCTACTTGCTTATTAAATTTAAATGTGTTTAAGGCTGATATGGTTTGAAAATGATATGTAAAATAACAGCTTCCATGGCTATAAATGTCAAGTCTAAAAATTATATGCAATATAACATACAAAATAAATGCTGCTTCATCTTTACATTTCAGTGTGATCAATTCATTAAATGAGGTATTACAAGCTATGAGAAAATTTTACAACTCCTGAGACATAATTCGTCACAGGGTATTACAATGCAGCAAGGAAATACTTTAGAGGTTTTGTCATCAATGGATTAAAATTCTTATTAGAAAGAAGGTGGGGGAAAGTAGCTTTCTGATGTACCATGACCAAAATTACTCATCACAGCATATATTAAACACCTACGTGATCCTTTTTCATGAGACGGTCTCTGTATTAAATGTTTTTTTTCCTTCCCTTTGAAAATAAACCAAGGAAAAGGTTGACAATATATTTTCTTGGGTCAAGATGTAAGGACACAGAGGACACAAAGCTTCCCCGCAACCCAAACCCTCTCTATGGGTTTCCTTAGTTTTTCTTTCCTCTTTCTTTTTAACTGCAATATAGGGCTGGTCTTTTTCCCTTGCTGTGTTTTCCAGAAATAACATGGCAACAGCCTTCACTCCACTGCTCAGAGAGAAGCAAAGAGCTACAGTGCCAAGAAATACAGTATGTGTATTCCCCTCCCCAGGTCCCCACCAAAAATCCCTGAACATTTCCTATGGACAGAGGAGCAAACTCCATGGCTGAGAAAGCTGGAAAACCTGGAAAACCATTCCGTGCCTTGAATCCACACCAGTCCCTACTCCAGGAAATACCTCAGGGAAGCTGCTGGTTTCAGCAGTCACCAGTGGGCAGATACAAAGGAGCTGCCACAGGAGGTGACTCAGCCCAGCGAAATTAAACCCTTCCTCAGAGTTGGCTCCTGAAGGTGCATCTCTCTCTGTCCTCACTGCCCAGGGAGTGGCAGGAGCCTGCTTTATCAACACTACCCACTCTTTTCTCCAACCTTCATCCTTCCAATAAGTCTGGGGCCAAATGAGAGGCCACTCACAGATGGCTGCAGCATTGTTAACTACTAACCCATCAAATTTATTTTCCTCATCCAGTTATGTTTGAAGAAATTACAAATATAAAATTGTCATGACCTTAGAGATGGCTGGAAAAAAAATCCTATTTCAACTGAAGTGAATGCTTGCTACAGGTAAATAAAAATATCCTAGATATCGATGGCCCCTTATTATTTCCCTCAAGGTTTTGCATTCTCAAGTGTTCAGAAAGTCTTGACTGCAAAAGAACGTTATTGACATTTAAAATTTATTCAGGCTTTGTTATTTATAATTAAATCCTGTTTCAAAACCCATCCTGATTAAGAACATTCAGGATTAGGGTCTTTTAATAAAGCAGCAACAATTTTCTTACATGAGCATTTACAGCAGCTAAAAGGATAAATGCTACTTCTTTTGTTATTTCTCTCTAAAATAAGAGTGATAGTCCCTGCTTCAACAAAAATAATTTTATTTTTAAATCCCATTAATATTTCTAAGAGACGTGCCTGCCTCTTGCCTTATCACTTTCCCAATCTGCCAAATATTTAACCCATTTGTCTTTCTCTGACACATAATTTGGTATCACGTAACAGAAAAACACACATCGCCCCAGATGTTCTCAAGGTGCAATAAAATCTGGTAGTGCTTTTGCAGGCCAGTATCTCGCCAGGAATTTCTGCTCCCACAAAGCCATCCATATTACCAGGGGAATTATTAGGTGGCTGTATCTTTCCAGGCACTCAGAGTAAGATAACCCTAATCTAGTCTTATCACTTGCACACAAAAGCATTGGATCCAATAGGCTTCCATGTAATCCATCTCTGTCAACCGCATTAAGGAAATTACCTGTCAGAAATATCATGGCCAAGATTCTGTGATTAAATGCAAACTTAGAAAATGCTCAAGGGTATAGTAAAAAAAGCTGCATAAAATTGCTTTCAGTTTAGTTTTCCTTATGTTAACGTTGTGTCCACAAGCATTGCAACGACAGAGAGAATCAAGTAATTTATGAGCCAAGTATTGCATTGCCAAAGGAAACAAAACAGATTTTTAAATTTGTCACAATTCCATAAAGTTGGCTTTCATTATTAAGATGGTGACACTTTAAAAAAAAAAAAAAAAAAAATCTTTCAAGATCTTTGAAGAACCAAAAAGCACAAGTTCTTTTTAAATTTTTTCCCTCCTCAGGAAGGAAAATTGCTATTGCTGATGAAATATAAAAATGTCTAAACTTGCAGATTCACAATCCTAATTTTTTTCCTTTATGGCCTTTGTCTCTGCAAACTTCACCATGTAAGGATTACTGGGCACAGGTTTGCTTGGCTAACAGCACAGCCCTACACCTCAGGTCACTCAGGTCCAATCCACTTCTCCATCAACAACTTCAATCTTTCCCTTTGGCATCTTTCTATAAAATGGACAGAGCAATCATACATATGTGTGATTTGAATATAAATGCACCATTAACTGTGAATACCCTTCTCTGTGTCAAAGAAGGGAACAGAAGGAAAAACCCAACCCTGGCTTGACCTATAATTCTACAGCTTTGAAGATAAAGTAGTCACTGAAAAACCTTCCATTCTAAAATGCCCAGTGTTGTCTAAAGAAATCAGAGGAGGGCAGAAATTACAGTATGAGTATTTAGTAATATTGATTAATATCCCCAGCACAGGAGAGACACTGACATACTGGAGAGAGTCTAACAAAGGGCCATTAAGATGATGAAGGGACTGGCACATCTCTCTTCTAAGGAAAGGCTGAGAGAGCTGGACTGGTTCAGCCTCGAGAAGATTCAGGGGGATCTGGTCACTGGACATAAATGCTGGAAGGGAAGGTGAGAAGAAGACTGACCAGGCTCTCCACAGTGGTGCCAGCGACAGGCCCAGAGCCCACGTGGACGAAGGGTCACACAGGAGGTTCCTTGAGAACAGCAGGAAACACTTCTCCACCGTGAGGGTGACTGAGTGCTGGCACAGGTCCCCTGGCCATGCTGGGGACTCTCCCACCTTGGCAGACACCAAAAGCCATCTGGACACTGTCCTGGACAACCAGGGTTGGAGCAGCAGGGTTGGTCCAGATGACATCCAGAGGTCCCTTCCACCCACAACCACTTCATGAGTCCATGTACCCTTTTCTCCCAACTCACCCAGGTCCCTTGGAAGAGCAGCCCTGTCTTCCACTATGCAATCTGCTTCCCCACCCTGCATGCTGCTCTTCAGCAGTACTGCCCCTTGAGTCAAACCTGAGGCACATGACCACTAAGGAGCCACCAAAGGAACTCTGGATCACCAATCATAGCCCTTTAAATCCAGCAGCCAAGGCAGGTGTCAGTTGACTTTCATCCACCCATTTATCCATTCCAATTCTCACCACCATGGCTAGAATACTGGGGTACAATGTGTTAAAAGCCTTGACACTGAAGGTATTGAACATCCACTGCTCTTCACTTTGCTTCATGAGGCAGGTTGATTATTTTCTCAAGGGAGCTTTACTTGAGCTAAGGTTGATTACACAAAAATAATTAACACCTTTAAGCCAGTGGAATTCTGACTCCAAAACTGACATCTAAATCACACAATGAAAATCTTGCACCAGTCTGGAGACACACTGGTGAGATAAATAAATGGCAGTCAGTAATGGCAAGCCTCATGCTTAGCTCTCTCACTGCAATCCAGAATGTATTTGTTCATTACTCATAAAGAGGGAAAAAATTACTGTACTGACTCTCTAAGGCTGTTGCATCACTACAGATACCTGCTCACTAAACATCCTGAATGTTCATACTGAAAAGCAGTTTAGGAAATGGAGGTCTTCCTAAGCGGTCCTGTCTATTCAGCTGGATCAAAGTTTCCAAGCACAAGGTCCTACACCCAAGCATCAAAACTAAGGAGAACAAACAAAAAGAGAAAATATTCCAATTTCAAGAACTTCTTCTTGTAAGTCTGGAAATGCACTTCCTCCTTCAAAGGAAATTTCAGTGAAAAATCACTGAATCTATCTTGGAACGATCTAAACCCAGCCAGGTGTTGTTGAGAAGACAACAGCAATCAGGAGGAGAGAGCCTGGCAGAGTTTGGTCACTGAGATCGCCCAGAGTGCACCAAATGTGTGCTGGGTATTTCCAGTGCAGCTGAAGATTGCTCTGTGCCTGGTGGGAACACACCTAGCCAGCTGTGTCTGTGTATTCCCAGCATTCTGAGAGTACACAGCAGAAAGGTTCAGACATGGGGAGCTTGGTCCCAGAAATGAACACTGACGAATTATGGACGGGCACACAAGTGATAGACTAGCAGGCTCAGAAAGTGGCATTAACTTGCTGATTGTGTATCTTCTGATTAAGATGAAAGACTGAACTCTACAAATGCAATCAGGGATGTACCCTGTCAACTTTTTTCACTTAAGGCATCATAAAGTATCAGATTTACAAGATGAGGGTTGGGGGAAATAGTTATATCATTTTAATGTGAAGCAATACCACTACAAAGATTCCTTTCCATGACAGGAGCGAGAATAAATGGGATGTACAAAATGGATGTCCCTTTTCTCATCTTTGTCCAAGGTCAGCCTGGAATTCCACTGAAGTTCTCCAACTAGCACAAGAGCTGAAGTTGCTTGTGCTGAAACAAGCAGATCCTGGAAAAAGCCAGTTTACAAGTAGAAGACTGCAGGATGCACCTTATCCTTTGTACAGATAGAACTAAAAACCCAACTAAAGAGCTTCAACCTCTGGTCTGCAAATCAAAGACAAAAGTTAATGCCTTTTGCTGGCTACAAGACCTAACATGGAATTTGTAGTTACTTTTAATCTCAGTTTAAAGAACTAATAATAAGACTCAAAGAATGAATAGTGTTTGGACAGCCTCATTTGCTGATTTTATACAATGGTGATTGAAGAAATGCAGCTGATTAAGTCAGGGAATCATTGTTGTCACACAACATTTACAGCTCAGAGTCCATCAGCAGAAGCCAAAACCATACACAGAACAATTCAGAACCTTGCACATTAATGACATATCAGATGAAAGAAATGGCCATAAAAAAATAAAAGTGGACCTGTGTTCCATGTGGCACTTTTATTAGTTAGTTTATCACCCACCATATGGGCTGCCAAGGAAAATTATAATAGGCTACCACTACTGTGAATTATTACTGATAGTCTTATTAACCAAGTTAGTAAACTCCACATAACTGGTCATGATTACAGAGGATGAAGCTGTGTGTTCAACAGCCCTGCTGCACAGGATAGAAAGAACAGAAACACAGCAGTGCTTTTCAAGCAGCACAACCTTAAAGTACAGTCCAACTGCAAATTTCATCTTAAAAGCACGTATTGACTAATGGAGATTATCCCCAAAGTGAGCTGGGTAACAATTGTTTCCTGGCAGTCCATTGTATCAAGCAAGATAGTTCTTAGAATAACTCTCAGATTAATAGATCCAATATCATTTCCCTTTTATTGGAAAGTGAATTCCATTAAACACCCTGTATTGCTTCAGTAACAGAACATAGATTTGCAAATGAATGCAAAGACTCTGGATGACGAACAATACATGCTCTGGTCTACCACCATCTATCAGCATAATTTTCTTTTAATTATTGTATTTATTTCTGCTTTCCCCCGTTTGGTATCGTGGACTCAAAGTGCTATTCCAGAATGAATCACACCACGTGTCTGATGTGTAGACTCTCCTACAGTCCCAGGCTGCCCCAAGGAGTCTGTGCTAAGGCAGCCCTTCACAGGACTGCCTTGTACAACAAGATTAATGAGCCAGTGCAGTGACAATGACTATTATCACCACCCATCATCATCACCACCATCTCATATCATCCACTTTATGCAAAGAAAAACGAGTTAGAATTTGACTGACTCAACAAATGTAATAAAATGAAACAAGCAGAGCAGCAGAGGTGCAAACTCCAGGAGCTGCTGCTTCCCAGCTCTGCATACTCAGTCCCCCAGACAGCATGGTCCTTCTGCCCCTTCACAGCTGCATTATTACATCAGAGGGATTAGGGCAAAAAGGTGGGAGTCAGGCAGAAAAAAAACAGAGTATAACCCAAAAAGGAAAAGAAAAGCCAGAATATGTTTTTTGATTAATCTTCCACCAACGAAATAAAACTAGAGTTCTCTTTAGGCTACTTAAAAAAGATGCACCTGAGGGGAGTTATGATGAGATGTTTTTCCTACATTAAAGTGCTTTCTGGGAAACACACCTTCCACTGACATTCAAAACGAGAAGGAAAGCACTACTTTGTATTTAATAGCTACATAATTGTGTTTAAGGCCACTGACTCAATAACACATATGTTAAAAACATGTTCTTGCCCTGTTTTCACACCACACTCTCCATCTTCATATCCGAGAACAGTCTGGTAGAACATTAAACAGAAATGACAAACATCTGTCATCCTTGTTTTCCTATCCACTCTTCACCTTTGTCCTCAGTAAAAATTGAGTGTATAAAGCAGGCAAACTTGGGCAGGCAGAGCAGAGAACCTCAGGGAAATACGCTATCAGCACAATCCTTCTGTAGACCTCGCATTGTGTAATACACATGAAAAATAATTGTATCACAGAACTGTTAAATAACCATATTGGATTTGCAAAACAAGATGCATTTCCCCAGCTCACTGAGAGCCTGTAGCTTCTTGGAAATTAGCATACATCTGCTTCAAGGTATTCTGCATAAAATATTACAAAATACATTTGATATAAACAGATAATTCCTTTTTGTAAGGTATAAAGTTAAAATGGACTGCACTTTACACGATTCCGTGAACAAGCTGGCATTCGGAGCTTAAGCAATAACCAAGCACCACTTCCTTAGTCAATTCTGCCACCTAGCTCATCTTGGGAAAGCTCACCCTCCTGAAACAGTTTGCTTCCAATTGAGATTCCCAAATAACCCACCCAGCATACCTAAATCACTTCATTAAACACAGGTAACATGGCATATTAGAAAGGAGAGTCATTTACACCAGAGGTACCACAAGGAAGTTGCTGTGCATAGAAAACCTGTCACTTGTAAACGAACTTTAATTCTGATTGATTCAACATACAGCAAACCATTTTGCTTCATTTAATCCCTTAAACGACACTTAATGTTTTAAAATATTCCAAGGGATTTTCATTTTCAAACTATGAAATTCTAAATCAAAACATGTAATGCTGGCCCTCGGATGGCAATATTCTCATTTGAAACTCTGCCTTTTCTTGTCAGTGCCTTTGAACAGAACAAAATTTGTGCTGGGCCAGATTTTACATCCCAGCATGCCATTCCTTAAGCAAGTATTATTCTCTATAAAACAGATATCTGCACTTTTAAACAAGCACATCCAAATTATGCCACAGGAAGCTTGGGATGATTTGAACAACTGCACATTTTTAATATATCATTAAAAAAAAGATGAAAACATGCAGGCTCGATACTGATATTAACTGAGCAACTCTGCTGAAAAATAAGGTTTGCAAGCATATCTCAATCCCATAAAGCTGCCAGCAGAAAGAGACAAACTGTTGTTTTGTTGGTTTTTTTTTCAAGTAATGAATCCTGATATACATAAAGAACACAAACCTAAGTGTGGCAGAGAAGCCTGAACAGTTCCAAGAGTCAGTGATATTTGAATCAGGAGACACCCCATTAGTGCTGAGCAAAGGTTTGTGATGGGATCTCAGCAATACACGGAGCTGGCACAATCTGCAGTTGCATCCTCTGTGCTCCTGGAGTTTTTGATTCTCTTGTGAAGGATCTGGTGCACAGCACTGATGTTTGGTCCTGTTTATCTGGCTCCAGTTACATGTTAGAATTAACACCACAAAAAGATAAGCAGCAGTCATTATCTTGGATGCCTTTGCATTTGTGTCACACCACGGTACGGTACAACTGCTTGCTGCTTGTAATCTTAATTTATTTTCCACAAAATACTAACCCTCTCACAGTGTAGGTGTTTCCTTTAACATGCAAGTTAGATTTGGAAGTATTTTCAAGTTACATTTCCAAAGAATAACAAAGGTGAATGGATGGAGTCCTGCTAGAGGGTAAAGAAAACCCAAAATTCCACAGTATCATGCTTTTATCTCAGCCTCAAAATACTTTAAAAAACCCTACAAACTACACTACAAAGAAATCACCTTACTCAAAATAAGAGATCTAAAGAATAAGAAGTGACCTAAGACTTAGAGCACAACTGAAAACATACTCCCTGCTCTGATTCCAGACTTAGATTTTTACAAAGCACAATATTAACTCCAAGGATATGGCAAAAATATACCCATCACAAAGATCATTCATGTCAATACTTATAAAAATAATGCCCCTTATTTTCAGAAGTAAAGATTACTGGAGCAAACAGAGTAAATACCAATTAAGACAGTATTCCAAGCATCACATTTTCCAATCTCTACCATTCAACTTTTAGAATTAATAAAGAGACCATGTATTATACAGAAGTAAAACTCCACGGAAGCTCCTCAGAGAACAGCACAAATACAAAGTTTGACACATGAAGGTGAGGTAGAAGTCAGGATTTCCAGTCAACATTTTCTCCCTCATTAAAGAGGTAATGCCCTTCCCCTTCCCACACTTTTCCCTCCCCAGTGCTCACTGCAGACAGGAGGTTGGGACCAGACTCCAGCTGCAGCAGATGCAGTGTTTTTGTGTGTGTTCAAACATGCTGTGTCATTTTTGTTCTTTCAGCAGGACACTCACGGAAAACTAACACTGCCTCCTCTTTTTCCAACACACATCTCCCTACGTTCTCCCTGTAACACTTTCTGTCCTCCTGCTGTATTTTCTACTCTTAAGGCTGACATATCCTTTCTCCTTTTGCTTTTATCCCCTCCTTGCTTTCTTTCTCATCCTGTCTATCCCTTCCCCTCCTCTTTCCAAGTGCCATATTACAGTTCTCCTTTAGTCTACACCTTTCTCTACTCATTCAATCTCTTCTTTATTCACCTGTCATCCAGGGATGGATTATTTTAAATGCTCCCTCAACCTTTGCTGCTTTCCAGACAGGCTGACAAGAAATCTGGAGACTTAGAACTAAAGCAGCTTCAGAGCTTTCTGAATATGATAGTGATAGGGCTGGAAGAGAAGGGGAGCTGAAGGCATGTGACAGCATTGGTGCTGTCAGGGATCCTTACGGAATGGACAGTGGGAACCAGGCTCCTCCAGGTTTCACACATCCAGCAGGGCAGTGGTTCACACCCCTGCCAGTGCACAAGTCCTTGAGCTCCAAACCACCTCTGCCTGACCTCTGTGCTCTCAGCTAATTGACTTGTTTTATTGTGAAAGCAATCACGACACTTATGGAACAGTTAAAAAAAAAAAAAAAGTGTTGTTTTCAGAAAATAAAAAACCTCGTTATTTCCATCATTTATTCTGGCTTTCGCTCCCTGGCCAGCAAGTCCGGTTTTATTTTAGAACCTTTAAGGAGTTCTGCTCAACCTTGCCCCACTTTGTTAATGGGATGAAGTGCAACGAGAAGCAGCATAACTGTTACAGTGATGCAAACACATTTTCCTGCAGTAAGTCAAATGTTCCAGCGGCTGCTGACTTGTGCACTGCTCAGCTTACACAGCATGCTCATTGCTCGGCAATGATAGTGAAAACAGGCAAAACAGGGTCAGAAAGGAAGAGTTCAGTGGGAAGGAACCTACAATGATCCTCAAGTCCAACTGCCTGAATTCTTCAGGGCTGCCAAAGTTAAAACACCATCTTAAGGGCACTGTCATATCTGTGATAGAGCAGAAGCACTTTTGAACACTGCTCTAGCCCTTAGCATCTTTTAAACTCATTTCTCAGTGCAAACACTATGCCGAAACATTACAAAAGAGAAAAATGAAGGTTTAATTTTATTTCAAAGGAATTTAATGTAGACACGGTCAAGGTTCTAAAATCAGACTATAAAAGAGAAAAAAACAAACAAAACACAAACCTCTACATCACTACTGAAATGACATTAGAGATTCCAAGTTTCATAATAAAGCTTTTCTGCATCATAATATTGACATTGCATTTTCTCTGATCATTAATGAGTCTCACTGTATCAAAACTCTAATCAGGAGCAAATTTGCAATTTGAACACACAAACTGAGTTTCTCTCCCCAATACTTTTACAAATCCTTCCCAAGATTCTATTTCTGGAAGTAAAGACAGAAGATACTATTATTAGTGCTTCAAAGATGTCCAACACTAATAACTCTACAGAACTTCTTGTACGTAATTGGTTCCTGACCGCTATAATAATCCAATCCTGATGTATCAGATAAAGATGCACAGTAGCAACATAAGAAAACCCCTGCCATCAGTGATACATCTGGATGTTCACATACCTATGTCTGGATATAAACGTTGTCTCACATTACATACACTCTGCCTGCCTGCCCAGCACGTGTAAGAAACAAAACAGAGCATTTCCACCCGTTGCTTTTAAAGGCTTAGTGCACACAGCATTTTGGGCGAGAACGTTCACCCAGGAATTTGAAGAGTTTATATAATTTAGAGTAAGATCTAGCATCCTTCCCTGTGAGAGAACAAGATCACACAGGCTGTGCATATCAGTTCAGTTTTCACGTGGGCTTTGAAGGAAAACAGGTTTTCTCAGATAAAGCAGCAAAGCTCCCAGATATGAATTTTCTACATACACACACACATACCCCACTCTCTCTGTTTCTCATTACATCTTTCCCTTCAGCCAAGCAAATGTGTATCTGTAATAACCCAAGCCTTCCAATCAAACCTGAAGTGCTCATTTGGCAGAGCTGAACTCTCAGGTGAGCAGACCACTAAAGCTGTAAGATAGATACACACACACAAGTTATAGTAAATGTCAGTGCCACTGGGAAAACCTGTCTCGCCTGCTGTGCTGCTGAAACAAGGAAGCCTTTATAAGTTCACCACCCAAACCCAAACAAACTCAGCCCTGGAAACCATGGGACCTATTAACCTACTTAAATAAAAAGTCATCTCCTTTCTTCGAAGGCGATACGTACATCACAAACGAGCAGCAGAGCTTTAATATTGGAAAAGCAAGACAATGATCTGTCTACTCATATTGGCAGCAATGAAACATCAACACGGCTTATTCCTGCTTATTTCAGCTTTGCTCAGGGAAGAGCTCTGTGCAAAGCACAGCTTATTAGCTGCTGCTGGCATAACCAGAATAAAAATTGTAAATATAACTCCAAACCCACAAAACAGTTTCTCTGGTTTATCTTCTAAACTGGTTTTTCCCACAGAACAATGGTAGCATCTGTTTGATAAAAGAGATATTAAAAATGTAGCAGAGTGTACAGTTCCTTGGGTGTTGTAGGACACTCACTGCCACATCCTCCCTGGGCTTCTGGGGGGAACACAAAATTGCTGAGCCTTCTAAGCACAGTTCTACCAAGACTCTATATAGAATCAAGTATTTTCTAATAAGTGATACAGTTCTATAATAAACTGATTTGTGTACACAACATAATCCAAACTCTACAGGGCAGAGTTCACTCTTTCAACTGGCTGTCGAAAGGCACAAAACCTGAGGGATGTTTTCCAGCATCTTATAATTGTCCATCAGAAGCCAAAACAGGACAAGTTTCACCCTCACCTGGATGAAATATTCAAAGGGGTGCTTAAGATTCACTACATCTTTCCAATTGCTTTGTAAAAGAAATAACACTTATAGGAAGTGTCAGAAAAAAACCCAAACAAAACAAAACAAAAAAAGCACAAAAAAAGCACCTCTTAGTGATTTTGAGGCATTGTTTTTTCTTCCCCCTGGCATACGTGCATAGTTAGAGGGTAGCATTTCTAAAATATATAAACCAATAGGTATCTATGAAGTTTTAACATGGGAGTTGTTCTTTTTAAGTCAAGAAACAAGGCACGAGCATAGCGCAGAAAAAAAGTAATGAATATGTACTGGCATACACAAAGCGCTTCTTTGTAAAATTAATACTGCAATTTTAGGGTGGAAAAGACTTGAGCATATTTTATTTCTTTTTAATAAATACCTGTAAATTCCTGCATCCCTGAATGCCTGGAGCACACTGCTGTATGAAAAGAAAACAAAAAGCTACATTACCCTCTGTGGAACTCCATTTTGCCTTATTCAGCTACAATCTCTTCCAGTCTCGACTTCCCAACTTTCTTCTGACAAAATTCACTTTCTTCCCCTCAGACTCCTGGTGTGAGCAGTGAACTCTTCCCATCCCCTGCCCTGGTCACATAGTCATCACACACACCCCCAGGACATGCAGTCCCATCGGTGTTCACACTGACCACCTCCTCCCACCAAAGAAGGGAGTGTTTAAGAAGCCAAGGGAGCCCACAGAGCAGCTCTTGGGTGCAGCTGCAGCTTCTCTGCAGTAACTAGGAACAGGGGCAAGCAATGCTCTGTGCACTCCTGGGCTGCAATGCCATCGGGCCAGCAAGTGTTTAGCAATTCAGGTGCTGAGCTCTACCAAAACTTGGGCAAAAGGACACAAACCCCCAATACTCAAAGGGCCTAATGTTTGACCAAGTGACTTCCCTGATGTCCTGTGACAAAAGCCAACCCCTTGGACTTTCAGGTTACTAATCCAAAGGATATGAAAGGAGAGAATTCCCTAAAAGTGCTAAGACAAATTTTACTAGAGGCAAAAATAATATTTTTCCTACATTTGGTATGGTGTGTTTCAGTAATCAGAGCTGTAATTTTTTAAGTGATAAAACAGATCTAAAGGAGATGTCTAACATGGAAACGGTACCAGCTTGAACAATGGGTAGAAAAAGGTCTAAGCTTAGAAGGGAATATGGCTTATTATATTTAAATGCTACAGAATTTTACTTAAAGACTAAATTTAATCTCTTCTGGTGATATTTACTGAGAGAAGGGTGTTTAGCCAACTTACACATTTTGCCTTTTGGAAAACATACATACCTGCCCTAAAATACATGTGTTAACAGAACAAAATAAAGGAGTTAAGGTTTAACACAGTAAATGGCAAGGGGTAGGTATGGATTCAGCCCCACAACTGTTCTGCCAGGTTTCTAAAGACACACATCTGCCAGGCTTCTAAGATGTTTCTAAAGATACGTATCCTTAATGGAAAAACATACAGAGTAAATTTTGTTCTCCCTTGAGACCAGGTGCATGACATTAATGGTGAGATGTAGAATCCTTTTGATGCAGCTCCCAACAGCTTCCACCTGGTCTCAGTTTGGCACAGGTGCAGCAGATCCCTGCCATTTGGGTTCATTCACATTCAGCACCATTTTACCATCCCTAACAAAAATGATTTTACCATTCCTAACAAAAATTCCACGTACAAGTAGCCTGAAAGAAAATACTGCCTAGCAGTTGGCATAAGATTCCTTTTGATTCCATAGCAACCCCGTATTATAGCAACATTGTCCATGGGATACTACCTTCTATTTACCCTAAATTCATTTTCAAATTGAAATACTATCTTGTACTACACATGTTTCCAGTGATAGAATTGGTCCTATGAATGTGTTTAATAACTAAGCATATGGTCCAGCTCCCATTCCCAGAGCCCTGGCCTCTTCAGAGCTGTCACACTGTACCTATGCATGAGGAAAAGCTTTTCATCGTGCAAGGCTGCTGCTGAAAAGATGATCAGATGAGTTTCCTTCCATTAACCTACACTGATGAGAATAACACTGCCCATGTCGTCTCAGTTATATACTCTTAATGGCACCGAAGTCTCTGAATATTTAGTGTCTAATCAACTCTGATAACAGTGACTGGGGTGGATTTCTCTGTGTTTAGAACAGTGCAGCAGCCAGGTAAAACAAGCTGTATCTTTGCATGACCTAATGCACCCACAGTATGCCAGAATAATGTAGTCCCAGCGTAAACACAGTTTGCATTCTGGAACTGTGAACTAAATGACAACACACCGAGATTTCTCTGCTGTCTCTAAAAGGTCAAGACATTCTGACTTGGAACAAGAGATACTTGCAGGATAAAACATGTTAATATGCATTTTATTTGGGGGGGATTAGTGACTTTGACTGGAATGCTACCAGGCTGTTTTTGCTCTGAAGTTGTGACTCCACATACCTGTATAAATGCATATGGCCTAGTGTATATGTATATTTTGCTGTACATGATTCCCTGTGAAACAAAACTGCTTGCTGTTCAGATTATCTTTCCACAACAGTAGCTCTTTTATATATTTATAAGCACTCACCAGCCCAGCTGGAATAAATAAATAAGGCATTTCAGAACCAGGAGCCCAATTCTTGAATGAGTTCTCATTTTATCACTAGTGGGTCAGATCTTGTGGTATGTTTTAAAATTAACTTTTTAGATACAAAAACTGTGCATATCAGCAGTACAAGATTTGATTCCTCTATCTTTCTACCTTCTCTCTTTTTTATTTTCTTTGCAATACTATTCTCCATGGCTTCATTGGTGCTTGGGGAAATCACCAGGAGATACTGCCAAGCCAGGATCTGTTAGATTAAGGGAGATGAAGTAGCATGGCTCACCATAAGAAGTTCAGTGACTCAGTGTTCAAGGTTAATGACTCCTGTTTTGTCACCAAATCAGATTTCCTCCCTCTCTGCCCTTAAGATTCTGGAAGGCAGATTGTTTCAAACAGATTAAGTGGGGTGCTTTGGCAGGATGTGGCCTCTGTTTATGTTTGATGGCTTGTATTTTTAATGTTAAGCGTACAGCTGCACCACTTCTTTCCATAAATCTTTCCAGACCAACATCAGAGCATTAGGATGTTCTTTAGTAATTTTGAAGATAATGTAATTTTTGCCAGTAAGCATTGATGTGCTCAGAGTAGGGAGGGTGGTGCAGTTCTGTAAGGCAGTTGACTGGCTAGAAACTAATTTTTAATTTGAGGCTGATTCACTTGATGTTAAAAATATCTGGCAGTAGAGGTTTAATAATAAAATCTAAGCCAATACTGCAGGCTTTCCCTTTTTGATTTGAACACTCCCTGCAAAGCAAGCCCATAGGACCAGCAATAGGGAGCATTTCCCTGAGCTCCTGAAGCTTTGAAGAAGCTGGTCTGGTCTGTCTGCAAGTAACAACTGGTAACAACACCCTTCAGACACACAGTGCCAAACACAGGGAGTAACATAGGAGCAGTTGTACTACATCCCATCAAATAAATGCCTGTCCCAAGATTCTGTCTCCAGGTTTGTCAAAAGGTTGGAAAGTCTGCAGAAGGAGAAATAAGGGAACAATGTAGTGGTATTTCCCTGCTATGCTTTTGCTTCCCCTTAACTGTGGCAATCCCTTCTGCTTACATAATCCATTATGAACTTAGTTTCCATGTTTATCAAATTGATTTTGAACTATGTAAGCCATTTCTGTGACAGAGAATTAGACAGGTAAAATATGCAGCCTACTTTTTCAAATGATGTGAACTTTCTTATTGTAAGTTTTAACTCTCACCCTCTACCTCCCAAGAGAAAACCTCTGAGTTTACTAAGGACAATAAATGCTCCTAATTCCTCTTTAGGCTACAGGGGCAGAACCTGAGACATCCTTTATGTGTACTGTACAGGTCTGCCTGCATAGAGGAAATCATTTAAAATTTAAGTGCATCCTTAATTGTAAGCAACTGTAGCAAATACGGGTTTCAGTACTCACTTGGAGAACACTGATGCTCCAAAGCAAGAGAATTGCACTGCTAGATAACTAAATAAGACAACAAACAAAGGTAATTACAGAGAAAGAAAAACTATGAAAGCCACTGATAAATTCTCTGCATTATTCAGTACCCCCTGTCCTGCGGGTGGATGCCAACACAACTTTCATAAAAAGTCTTCCTCATCCAGATCCAACAACTCTGTGAGCCAAACACAGCTCCTTTTTTCCAGTATATTCTAAAAGTTTGCCAAAAATTGTACTACTATCAAAAGTTATCATAGAAATAAATGACATTTATCCTACACTCCCATTATGAACAGCTCTGCAGGTGATGGACAGAGCAAGATTTGCGTCTGGAGGGTGTCAGTGCTAAGGAAATACTCCTCCCATGGTGCATCCTATCCCATGGATACTCCCTAGAGAGCTGGGAAGGGCAGTGGCCAAGGAAACCCAGACTGTTA
The DNA here is from genome assembly GCA_035583185.1 of Anabacerthia variegaticeps. Classification (NCBI taxonomy): domain Eukaryota; kingdom Metazoa; phylum Chordata; class Aves; order Passeriformes; family Furnariidae; genus Anabacerthia; species Anabacerthia variegaticeps. The sequence continues at coordinate 3,945,773 of JAWWEW010000033.1, read as the reverse complement.
AGGGTTTAACAACCAGAATATTACAGACTTATGCTCATTTTCCCCCCACGAGATAGCTGTTACCACAAACGAGCTTATCAAATCCAGGAGCCTACATGTAATTTTTAGTGCTGCAGAAATGGTTTCAGCAAAAATAAAGTGACCAAATCTGAGGATGTTTGCTGAGAAAAGTACAGAACAAGATCAGAGCCTTTAATAAGGAGTTACAGATTCAATTGTCTACCTTGTTTTCTCTTTCCTCCTCTTTTTAAAAGTAGCCAAGAAGTTGAGCAGTACAGGCTTTTCTTTTTTCACTCTTTTCCCCCAGCACACAGTACATTACAGAGCATACAATAACTGTTTGTTTTTTCTCAGTAACTAGTAGATTTCTCTGTAGAGTTTCTCAGAATAAATTAAACCAAATCTCAGCGGTTGCTTCTATGATGAAAATTTTCAGCAGCCCTCCCAGAGCAAGGCAGTTGCCTTGGTGTATTAGAGTAATATAGTATTACAGCAAACAGGAAAGATTAGGTCCTATTGGAAAAGGCAAAATCAAGTGCAAAATGTCTAAGAATATTATGGAGCTTATGTTGTAGGTCTCAGTGGAAGGTGCAGGTCAGTAACAACCCTCTGAGATGCTTCCCCTCAGCTGTGTTGCTAGTGAGTGTATTCAGCATTACTCACACCACACAGCAGCTGGCTCCCCAAAAGCTGACAAAGGCAGAAACTGCAATTAAGTCTATGATTTAATGGTCTTCCCGTGGCTTTTCATTGATAAATCTGAATCTGTACCCAGCTATGGAACAAATAAAATAAAATAAAACCTCTGAGGTATTTCTCATCAGTGCTCGTCTGCTTTCTGTTGCAGGACAAGGATGGAAGTTCCTTATTCATAACTCATTCTTCCTACTGATTTATTTTTAATAAAGCTCGCTCTCTCAGCCTAGTTACTTATGTAATATTGGCACTGGGCTAATTTTTAAGCACAGTTATCCTTGCCTTGGCTGAGGTCACATATTGGTGTACCAAAAGAAGTGAAACAATTCTGTTTGCCATTTTCTGCAGAAACAAGTCAATTGCTTTGGGTTTCATTGAGGGGGGAAAAAAAATCCTTTGCCAATTGCAAAAAAACAGATTCGGTTAAACTTGAAGGGAAGATCAGGTGACGGAAAGAAGTAAAGAGTCTCAAAAAGTTTTGAAATATCCCAAAGAGTTTACCTGGCATGTTAGGAGGTTGTGCTCATCACTGTAAACCCCAAAATAGCAACTATGGCAGAAAGACTACTTGTTGTTTTGTTCAAGAAAATGCCTCCTTCGCAGAGGGAGAAGGGGACAGGGTAAGTGCTGTGCAGCAGTTCATGGCCATCCTGCTTTCAGGATTGCCTGCAATGCCAGCAGAGCCCAGGCTGTGCTCCTTGTCCAGCCCAGTGACCCACCCTCAGACAGCACAGCTGTATGCACAGGGGCACAAACAGCGGGTGAGGCATTCCTGCCTTTTACCATTAATATCAGGACACTCCTGCCTGCCTGCCTGCTGCAAGGATGGACCCAGGGCACACATTCACAGCCAGGGACTGCCTGGGCTTCAAGTCATTTCACTTGCTCATTATTCCAGGGGTAGGATTTTTCCTCTTGAGCAAAATTTCAAACAATTCAGCCCTGACACCTTTTTAAAAATGCAACAGTGGAGAGAACCACTGCTGTCTGTGGGCTTCCTTCCCTTGCCTGCCTGTCATGATCATCAAGTGAACACGGACTTCAAGAAGTAATAAAAATAACAAGTATATTTCATTGGTAGGAAGCAATCTTTCTGGCCTGTGAAAAGATACATTTCTGTTGCCTATGGATATCAGTCTCCCTTTTATCAATGAGGAGAGACTGATTTTTTGTTTGTTTCCAAAACACACAAACCTGGATGTCTTTTAAGTGTGTATGTGTACATATATATATATAAACAGTTAAGTATGTGTGTACACACAAAACCATCTCCCTGATAATACATCCATACACAACAATCATCCTTGATTGCATTTTCTAGAAAGTAAGATTTCTCCTGCTTTTGTAGCCCTGTGTATCATAGTTGATTTGAGTAGTTTTTAATACAGTTCTGCAACTTGAATGCAAGAGAAAGGGCCCTGATGAATTTCTTCCCTAATGCAATTTTGTTTCATGTGTAGTAGGAAGAGTTGTCGCTTTAGGCTGGTACTGGGGCATGTTCTGACCACTGGAGATGTCCAGGCTTACACTGTCTGTACTCATTCCGGAGAGATGTGAAATATCCCAGATTTTCCTAAGACAGAACCCTGGGAAATACCTCAGGAATACTCATGGTTATCACCCATCTGCTGCATAAAAAAATCAAATGGGAAATGATTGATCTTTAAAGGTTCACTGGACTAAAAGAGCAAGAAATATGGAAGGTTTTAAGCACTACACATGGAAGCAACATTGTTTTCCTCTAAAAAGTTTTAGAAGGAGAACAGTAATGCTGCCATATCCAGAAATCTGGTACTCTAACTCTACAAATCCATAAACTTCAGTTATCTCCCAGGTTTCAGAAGCAAAGCAGATGTAGTTTCTTCCAATGCAATTTCATTTTGTTTTCTCTCATTTTACCATAAACTATGATGGTCTCTCACCAACTACTACTTGATTATCTACAAGACACAAGGCACTATGTACTATTTGCCCCCTGAAAGATCCTAGAAAGTGTATCAGCACATAAAGGTGCTGCATTTTTTTGAGTGTAGCTCTAAACCAGTGTCTTACAAATACGGATAACTTCATTATCTTTTATTAAAAAAATGAAGCAATATATTATGCATTAATATGTAGATGAACACATCTGCATTCTGGGGCACAATGGAATTACTAGTTCTTTAAATCAAAGTTCTGACACAGATAATTGAGAAAATATATTCAGATTGCCAAAGATTGGAAAAGAATTACTTGTCTGTCCTTAAAGAGGGGCTGAAGAAAAGGTCCAGCTAATCAGAACTGATTTTCAGGGCATGCCCAGAGAGATTAACAGGAACAAAAAAGAGTAAAAGTAGTAAGAGTGTTAAAAACCTCAATCCTTGTAATTTAGATGAACCTAAGTGACCGATTATACGGAAGAAAAATATAGCCTGCCTTTTATTCAGTTTTAAAATACCTGCAAAGGGCAACCTAAAACTGAAAAATGGAGTCAGTGCAATGAGGCCTTTAGAATAATTATGTGTTGTTAATTGAAGAATGTTAATCATGTCATATTAGGAGGGAGAGAGGGTTAAATTGGTAAAATTTCAATTCACTTAGGCCTTATCTCTTGTTGGAATGAACCAGATGATTAATCCTTAATATTCTTCAGGGATACAGAGAACATCAGCAATTAAATTAACAACTACAAAGTTTATGCTCAGAGATTCAAAAATGGAAGACAGAAACACTTTAATTTTTCACAAGTTGTTACCTTAATTATCTTCTTATTGCTTCTGTCTCTTCTCCCTCATTACAAAAACACACCCCTCCGTATTCATGGATCCCTTTAATTTGCTGTAGCTCGGCAACTCTGTAAGGAATGTCATCTGAGCTGCAAAAGTCATAAATCTTACTTTGTGCATGCTCATTGCAAATAAATCGTGCTGCTGCACCTCGTCCCCGTATTCCAGCTGCAAGAGCTGACACGTTTTTGTTTCCTTGCAAGCAGCAGTGTCCATCAAATGTTGGTGGCAGAAAAGGAAGGCTTGCCTAGCACATCAAGTCAAGTTGCTTTTATGAAAATATAAAGGAAGTACAGATATCTTAAGTCAAGCTAATAGTTATTATGCAAAGTGCTTCTGGCAATGGGAAGATAAAGGGATAAGTTTCTTATGAAACCTTCTAATTCTGCAGTCATGAAAATAAGAGTGTAGCTCCAGATCATTCATGAAAATTATATACCACTAAGAAATTACAGAGTGACATTTAAACGTTCCTCACTTAGAGAAGGAAACAGTGGAGAAAATGGAGGACTCAAGAATGTGTTTGGGATTCTTTGCATTTGAACTGTTACAGAACACGTGGAACCTCGTTATCAATCCTGAGCCGCATCATATATTGAATGATTTCAAATGTAATTGCAGTGAAAGTAAATCCTCCCACACGTCGAATGCAAAAATCCATGCTGGCCAAACCCGGGCACCCGACACTGTTATCACTAGGCATGCTCTCCAAATTACCAAAGTTTTCAAGTAAAATGTCACATCCCTGAAGGGTGCCCTTACAACAAATTATTACCCAGGCTCTATTGATCTTCACCCAAACAGCAAAATCTCAATAAATCTCATCTGGACCTTTGCTGAAGCTGGAAAATGCATTACACCCCCCTACTGACCACAATTTTTATTATCCCTATTGTGTTTGCAGGGCAGTCAATTTTATACAGCATTACAAACTGCCAAGTGCTAAAGTGATTTCCTCTATTACTGAGGTCCATGTATTAAATTTAGTGAGGCACAATATCAAGCTTCAAATATTGCAGGGTTTAGAATTGAATGCAGCTGAGCCTAATGTCATCAACCTGACAAAATACACTGACATATTAAGTAGCAAATCATTTATTCATATTTGGGACTGGTTTTGTTTTTCTGTTCAGCTGTAGAGTTTTAGATTAGCCACAGTATTTCAAAATGGGACTATTACTGTGAAGTCCAAAGACTGTGGGATATATATTTCATACTCTTATTATGCACTGTAGATCAGAGAAATATGTCTCAATAGCCTGTTACCACGTATAAATACACGTCAATTAATAAATTATTTGGCACCTTGCAGGTTTAGGCTGCAAATACTTTAACCCTTTACAATGATCAGTGATAAGCACTTCAGATACTTTGCGTGACAGTCAAATACAAAGCTTAAATTCTCTGATAAAGTTGCATTTTGTGCTCCTTCTTTTCCCTGACCGTTCATTTCCCTCCAGTCTGAAATATTCAAAACCAGTGGATTTCTGAGCTTGCAGACATTATTTGAAATGTAGTTCTTACTGAAATATGCCCGTTGTAATGTGCACCATGTTCACCTGGAAGAACTGATGTATCCTGAATAATCCAAACAGCAATTTAATATACTTATTGCCAATACTTAGAGATTGCTCGCATCAATGCAAATAAAGCTTTCTATATTTTTTTTTTTCAATGGATAACATATTTCCATATCAAACTGGGAAGAAATATCCAATATTTTGCTTTAGAGAAATAACCCAAGTGATACTCTGTGGCAAAAGCTGAAGCTACAAGGCTTTCAGTAAAGACAAATCCTGCACTGACACCTTTATTTTTGGGAATGGCAGTTTCCTGCCTTTTGGAAGTGGAACGTGAGACCTTTAATAAAAGACTTTACATCCTCACAGTTCTGTGGGCTTTTTACTTCTGTGGTATAATTGTGCAACTATTAAACTGCAAAAATTGCCATTAAAAATTGCTCCCAGTGGATCTCTGGACAGAACTATCCATCATCATGCAAAAACTCCAGGGAAGATTCCTATACATTTCTCTCTGAAAATCTCCATCTTTAATGTGCAGTCTACCCCCGGTTGGGAAGACAGAAAGAAAATGCCATTGATAGATTTGTCTAACATTGCAAATGTCAAAGAAAATCTCCCAATGAAAGGACAGAATTCTCCTCCCTTTTAAACCTTTCCAAGCCTAAATCACACAACTCAGTTCTCTAGGAAGGGCCAGCCTTTTACTTTGGGTATTTCACTGACATATATAATTTTGCCCTAACAACCACGTTGGATATTATACTGTCCAGATCAATCATTAAACAGTTCAGCCAGGTGCTTTATATTGTCAAAAGGCTTGTACAACTGTCTCGTGGGAGGCAGCAGGTCAAAAATATTGCTACCTTGAACTTTGTTTTGGAGATAGAGAGCCAACTTTCTCCTGGAAATGCCTGAATTTTTGTGTCTGCTTGTTCTCCCCTCACTCAATCCTTCACAGACAATTATTGCAGCACTAGTTGGCTGCAAGCAAACAAATAAGCAAAGAGAGCGAATGCTGAAAACCAAGCAGTACATGTATTTAAACATGGGAGGATTCCCCTTTTGGAGTTAGACCCCTGGCACTTTAGTTACAAACTCTCCCCTCAAAAGATAAACCATTTAACATAAGCTGACACTCAAACCTCTCAGTCTCATACACTGCCAGGGTCTGCCCTGTCACTGAGAAGAGATCAGATGTGATTTTGCTAATTGAACTGAAAAATGCTCTTGGCACTCCAGACTCCCCACATGCACACTGCTGAGTCCTGGGACCATGTGGGGCCCTGAACTGACTGCGTGCAAGTTTCTCTGTGTTCTGCAGCCTCATCCTCAGTTGGACTCCTCTCATTCTACACCAACACTGAACTGTTAATAAGTCTGTGTATTCATTTCCACTGTGGAAACTCCACATGAGGAGTGAGGAAGAACACTCTTCAGGGTTCTATGGGTAGAGCTAACGACACTGCTCCTTTCATTCCCAAAATGTTAATTAGCTCCTAAGTCTGACACTTGGTAATGAAATATTTATTTTCATGGAGTACTACCTGTAACTTAAGAATGACAAGCGAATCTAGATGTATTACCGAATATAAAAATCATTATTCTAAACCGTGTTGTAATCTACAAGGGAGAAACACAATACATTATTACAAAGAATTCCCCTATTCACATGGCTGAGTACTATCCATTTTAAGCACTTTGCATTCTGAATTTCAGAAGAGCAATCAGTATTGCTTGCAAGAGCTCTTTGAAACACAAAACGTTCCACAAACTTTACATGCTCTAATTCCAACCTTCAATTACATTACATTTCATTTAGATTCATCAAGGATAGAACCAATTTGAAAATATTTTTCCCCCTTTGTGACCTGAGCTTCTCAGAAAGTAGTTTGGCATCCTGACAAGGAAACTGATATGAATACCAAAATAACAGAACCATCATGTTGAACTCCAAACACTGGGGACAACTCTGAGAAACTCAAAGGGATGGGAACAATCACCCAGCAGAATGTCGATTCTGAGAAGAAAATGACAAGAGGAAGGGTGGAAGAATTGATTTGGGGGGTAATCAGCAGGGAAAGTCTCGAAAGGATCAGGTTAGAGAATGTCCTTTACATAAAGTAGTTCCAAATTAACTGGGCTATTAACATGTATAAAACATATATGGTAGCAAGATTCCCATACAGCAAATCATATACAAAACAACTCATCCCATGAATAGCGAGCCTGAACCATACCATCTCTCCAAGAATCATTCATTACCTCTCTCTTCTCCTTACTACTCCTTTAGATGTTGCATTTTCAGATCCCATCCAAGCCACTCAGTAACCAGCAAGAGCCAACAGTGTGGTACATAATCATTCTGCAGACCTCACCTGATGTGGCAAGTGGTGGGTTTGAGTTCAACCAAGGCAGGGGAATGTGATTGAAAGGACTGGGTAAAATACACACAAACACAGATGACGCTGTGCATGCTGACTTTTCTACAAGGAAACCTGAACTAAAATATTCAGCCAGTTAAATAATGTGCACCTTAGAAAAAGAAATGAGATTGTTTGGGAGTATTCAGTTCATATGATTGTGATAACACGATTAAATTTGTTCCCTAATAAGACGTACCTCTAACAGAAATTGGAGTCACTTCACTTAAAAAATGTAGTGTCATGGGAAAAAAAAATCTTCAGTGTGTAAAACACTGCTGCAAAACATGAGTAAATATTCATTTCTCCACGAACGGGCTTGCTTTTCAGCAGGAAAGATTCCAGTTGGACATGTGGCTCGCTTGTGTGTGTGTTTTTATAGCTAAGAGATAAATTTGACTTGTCTGTTTATAATTGCTTTTTATAAACCAATTTAAATTAAGAATTTGTTCACAGGCTGTGAACATCCATATATTAACTTAAAACTGGATTGTTACCTTCAGTTGCACTGTGTAGTTTTGCATCAATAGCATGTGATCACCTTCTCAAATAAGAGAATGATGCTTAACACACATTAATAGTGAACACTAAGAAAGAAGTGCATGCAGAACTTTTATCACCATGGGGTGTGAGTGGTAGAATGAGATGTTTATGTTACCCTAGCTAGGTCTGTATGCATTATTAAATCACATTCCAAGCCTTAATTCCACATTCCTCATTTGTCTCCATCACATTTGTTCCTAAAGCTTTGTCTTCATGTTAGATCAGCCTTCTCTTGCTCGTGAGTAACCTTTTCTACTCGTCCTAGCTATCCTGAGCAATCATCCAATATACAAATCAAAATGTGCATCCTATTGTTATTTTTCTGTTGCTGCCCAAAGAGTCCTCAAACGTGCAGGGAAAAAAACCAACTCTCTCAACCATCCAATTAAAATAACTGCAGGTAAAGTCCCACCAGGAGGGTAAATTAAACCCTTTTGTAAAGAAAAATGTTATTTGCCTTTCAGCCACAATCATGCCCCCAAAAATAAGGTTTTTTAACAAATGATCTCTGGTGGAATTAATTTTACCTGTCTAGGAGGGTGGTGCTGTTTAAATAAGGCAATCAAAGCATAGCAAAATAAGGGCATTGTTATAAGCAGCATTACCAAGGTACTGCAGGTAGAAACAAATGCCCAAAGATCTCAGGTTTCCCACTGTTGCTCTCAGGTGCTGTGGCAGTAAATAGGGTTTGAAATACAGGGAGACAAAAAAAAAATAACTGCACCCTGGGGGTTGCCTTAGAAGTAGAATCTTAGTGATGTCAGGAGGACATGATTTCTTTACATTTAACTGGAAAGGACAGCGACTGTTCTGATCTTAAATACACTCCTTTCATCTCTGCCCCTTGACCTCTCTCTCCTTCATTTTCCTTCCCTTTTCTTGGTTTGTCCCTCTGCATTGTTCCTGTTGCTCCTGGGATGTCGTATTGACCAGACGTCACAACCAAGAGGAGTGTGCAGGAACAACTGGACAAACAATCACGGTCCTCCTTCACAAGAGAAAGTCACCTCAGTTTCCTCAATACTTCCATGGGATAAAGAACCTGAAAGTTATGTAAAAAATTACCACTGGGCTTTGCACTGAAAGGTAGGAGTCTGTCCTGGCTGTGCAGGGGGACATCAGTAGTGAACTCCTGAGAGAATGAAGTGGCACTGCATGACAATTACAACTTAATTCAGAAGAATGCGATATCTTGATTATGTTTGCACATGGTGCAACACATTTCGAATTCTTCTAAAAATTAATACCCTTGACCTGGGATATTTTCTGGAAACTTGCAAGCTAAAACAGCACCAGTGCTGAAAACAGTAAGGCACAACAACAGCCTATTTTTCCAGGTGAGGTCCTTCAGTGGTGTTCACAGAAGTGCAGAGAACAGTCCAAGCTGGAAGGGACCCACAAGGATCATCAAGTCCAGCACTTCAGTGAACGGCCCACAGAAGGCTTGAACCCACAACCTTGGTTTTATTAGCACCATGCTTTAACCAGCTGAGCTCACCTCAGGGTTATTTCTTACATCTGTGCTCAAGGAAGAAGTCCTGCTTTGAACAAATTTGTTGGTTTGTTTGTTTTTTTCCCCTATGCCACAGGCTTAAAGCAGTTTTGAGAGCTTTATTCACTATTCATCCTGTGGTCAAAACTACATGGGGTTGCTGATTTTTAAATCAACAGTGCAATTAACTGTTCTACTTCAGCATTAGCACTGCAGTTACTCTTCTAATTGATTGTGTGAGAACCAATATATTAAACATATCCATATTCCAATGTATGCACTTACCTATGCTCACCCTTGGAGGCAAAACATCCCCTACCCATTTAACCCTAAAGAATGTTAATTTTAAAATTTGGGTGTTTTGAATAAAAGAAACATACCTATGTTTTCAAAATCCTGAATAAAGCAAACAAATGCTCAAATAAGCTAGATCTCTGAATAAAAGTGTAAATTCTGAATAAAAGTAATTATAAGTATTTGATCTGATGTAATCTAAATCCAGCTCTCAGCTGTGAAGAAGTCACTTCTTAATCAAATCACATCTCACTCAACACAGTTCTGGTCTTCACTTCCTATTCCATAAGGATGGACCCTCTGCAGAAGCTCCAAGTGAAATACCTACAAGTCGTGTGACACTTCCCTTGGCTGTTGCTTTCCTGTTAGTTGGGAAAGCACAGATGTATTTCACTTTAACTGCAATTTCAATAGGAACAAAATTCTCAAAGCCCAAAGGACAGTGTTTCATTACTACAAACATTCTCAATAAAAGGAAGATTAAATTGTCATGATGATTGCACCACTCCAAACACGAAATGTACAGTATTCAAAGACAGACTCAAGTCAAAGCAGTTTTTACTGATTTTCCAATTAACTAATGCTGCCATGAGTCACAGTCTCAGCGAGGAAGGCAGACAGACTTCCCCAAGAACACTCACGAGCTCTAAAGCAGAGATCTGAGTTTTAGCAGGAGTGCTCTTTCCCTCGGACCTCAGGTTCTAGTTGAAAACTCCTGGTTGTGACACACACACATTCTAACTTGGACAATCTTGCTGAAATCACACCATGTTTTGTAACCTCACGGCATTGTTGGCTGGGCAGTTTTCATCACTGGAAAACGACAAGTGGAACTTCCTTTTCAGTAAAGGTTAATGGGAAGTTCCCAAGTTGGAGAGATGCATTCCTCTCTAAAACAAACTGCATGCTGGTGCCTAACGCTTTAGACAAATGTTCACACAGGAGAAAATAAATGCTTTTTGCATTTCAAGGTGACAAGTACAATGTCAGACACAATCAATCGATCACTGCATAATTATTATTGCAAATGATCCATAGCCATGCTGCAAACCTTAAGGGGAATTTAATGAAGCAGTAAGCACATCAATAATAAGATCTACTTTGGTCTCTGCTAAATCTCGCGATTCACAAATATATTGTCACATTTTATTCTTCCTTGAATTCCTGTAGTCATATCTGAGGAGAAGCTAACCGAAAAGTAAAATTCAAACATAAATCAGCTTTTCCTCTCCAAAAGGAGCACCTTAAAAGTTAAACTGACAAAACTCTACAAACACAGAACAATCTCTGAAGAAAACCTGAAATGTCAATAATCAGGCTTGGTCTAACATTTTTAGCTGACTTAAATGTGCACTGGGCGTGGGGGACAAGGTTTTGGTAACCAGGGCGGCCTCTGAGGGAGGACACAGAGCTGGTTCCAGAGGGCTTGGCAATGGATTCACCAAAGGCACGGCCAAGTCCAGTGATGCAGCTGTAAAAATATACATAGAGACAGGGCAGAAATGCTGAAAGGAGAGAGGAACATGAAACGGAAAGAGTGGAGGAAATGCCAAGGAAGGAGCTGCAGGGAGAAATGACTGTGCCCTGACTGCAGTCCATCCATGCCACTCATTGCCTCACTGAAGAAAGAGAGTTTAACTTGTGGGGGTAACAAGATCAGTGCTTGGTTTTTTTCTCACTACCTGAATCAGAAATTAAAGCATCACATTTAACTGGCAGAAATTATAATTGCCAATAAATAGCTTGATTTCTTCCAAGGCAAGGCTGTTTTATCTGTTACAGTGGTCCATAAGGGATGTCTGTTTTTCTGCTGACCCAAGAGCTTTCTCAGACTTGTTCTTTCCATGTTCTCCTCCCTCCCTGTCCCACTGAGGTGGACTGTGAGCAGGACTTGGGCTGCCAGCTGGGTCCAACCCATGGCACAACAGCCTTCCCAGAGGGGAAAGAATATTTAGGGTATTATATGTGGAAAGCAGTGATTTCTGCAGATATGTTTTTCTGGTTGCAGTAAGAACAGGTGTATTTCCATCCTAGGCTTTTACAAGGATGGAAACACAGATTCAGCTGTTTGGCAAGGAAGGAAAATCAACCCAGGAGCAGAAGGGAAAAAAAGAAGCCAATATGGAAAGACATCAAAATAAGATGTGAAGAGATAACCTCGACTTTGATTACTAAACATCCCCTTCTGTTGGTGAAACTGAGACAGTCAAACTAGTTATAAAAGGCAAATCGAGCCTAATGGCACTTCAAAATATAAGTCAGGAACAAGCAAAGCAAAATCTTGGCTTAGTGGCCATGACAGCTTCTCAAACAGGCATACTTCACTGGAATAAATATCCAAAAGCAATCCATCAAGACATTAATCTCAAAACACGAACAAGGTTTTTCAACAGCCCAGAAAATCCTTCAGGATTTGCTCTTTCTTCTGACTCCTCAAGTCAGACCATTCAAACAGGAGCTAAGATTCTACAGCTGGAGATGTAGTACATATGAACTCACCAGATTGCCACAGAAAAGGTATTTAGGAAGGATTTCCACTAAGAGATAATAATAGTAGGACAATAGGGGAACTCTAACCTGCTCACCCAGCCACATTTCATGCAGCCTTTGTTCAATTCTTTGCTCACATAAACATCCCTGGGTTGATAAAAAGACACCCGCACAGTTCATTCAAAGCTGTGATGGAAAGCAATGCTATTAAGAGGGACAAGAGGAAGATAAGGTTAATTGGACAAATGTAACTTCTTGCTAAAGAAAGGGGGGGAAATAGATTCAGTAATTAAAGTATGGAGGGTATATAATACAACTGCAGAGCAAGTCTGTCAGAGAGCCTTACACAAAATCCATGAGTTCTGCTGGAAGAATTAATAATAATACACATGTTCTTAATGTCCTGCTAAAACCCAATTTCACAAAACATCCTGGCTCTATTTGTGTCTAAAGGGATGCTTGTTTTTATAAACCAAAACTGCCTTGCTTGCTTAAACCACCATTATGCAACTCTGGATATAATGGAGCATCATATGATTTGTTCTCATTCTTACCCCATATAAATAATAGAAGGTTGTTTTACTAAAGGCTGTACCAGGTCAAGAAAACCCTGCAAGACTGAATGTATTGGATGACCAAATGTCACTGTCAAATATTCTAAACTGAAATCACCTTTTCCTTCTATTTCCATTTCCTTCACACTAAAAAAGGTGATTTTGCCGAATCTCTTTATAGTTTGCATGCTGGAGTGATTTTTAGGTTCTGTCATTGCAAAATGAATTATTATACATATGATTTTTAAGTCAACTTGGGTGTATTTTCCAACAGATACAAAAAGATATCCTGCTGAGAATTGTTTTAGGAGTCTGCCCTATTTGTAAGCCTGTTTTCATTCAACATCTCTATCAGTCCCTTTATTTTAGCCATCCAGATTGCAGATTTAATACTTCATTATTCAGCTTGATTGAGTCAGATACCCTTGAAGGTCCTTAATATTCATATGAGCATACTCTATTATTAAATCATTTTGTATTTTTCTGTGTTAATAATAAAAGGTACATATTTATTCAGCATCAGTGGTCAGGCAGTCAGAGAGGCTGAAGCTACATGTTTTATTCAAGGTCTCAGTGGAAAGCAGCACGAGGCTCATTCTGACTCTCAAGGCACCTGCATCTTTTCAGCAAAAAAGTTTGATTTCTCTTAACTAAAAGGAACTAAAGATTTTGATTACTCAGGAGTTGTATGCAACAAAATCTATGCTGCTCAAGCGTTCCACTGACAGTTTTCAACATTCTCATGGAGATTTTCACCAATTCTGGGCAGCTCTTTAAGCACAGTGAGAAATGCGCTTTGCCTCAGTGTGTGACATTATCGGGAAGCCCCCATTTAGGACAGCAATACTTTGCTTAATGCACACAGTGTCAATGCTGCAAAACACAGAGTAAGCAAACTTACTGAACAAATAAGAGCATTGTATTTGCTCCTTACTCCAATTTAAAAAACCCTGCTATTTTGTATCTTTATCATTTTAGTCATCTTCACATCTGTTTCGGCTTCTCATTTCCTTTAGATAGCAAGCCTTTAAAAACTCACGCGTGAGGAGCACGAACCAGATGTGCAATTCCCCCCTGCTCTAACTCAGGAGAAAGGCACTCTCTCCTCCTGCACAATATTTGGTAGTTCTTCAAACCATGAAGCCTTTGGTCAGCTGAATGAAATGCCAGCTGCTTTGAAAATGTGAACTGACACAGACTCCTCTGGGTATATTAAGGTGTCTCTAAATAGGAAAAGTTGACTTACAAAAGCACCAGAAATACAACCATCAAGTCCTTTCATCTCTTAAATATCCAGATTAAATTCCTGGTACAGAGTTTCTTCCTCCAGTCTTCTCCCCAGACGTTCCTCTAAGGAACATTTTGCTAATGCAGGCAAAGTACAGTTCTCTGTATTGGACCCAAAAGCTTTATTCTTTAGAGTTGTCAAAACAGTGTCCTATTGCCAGAAGAAATTATCTTGTTGCTATTGCAAACACAGTTTTTCAATTTGTTTCTCTGTATCTGCCTATTCTAGTTTCGGGGAAAGAAACCAAATTTCACTTGCTGACATATTTCCTGCCTTATTTGATCAGGTATTATTCTGAAGCTGCTACTGAAAATCTCTGCTAAATATATACAGAATTTCTGACAACTCGTTCCCTGTTATTAAAAAGAACAGCAGACTGACAGGAAGGAAGCACATCTCTGACTAAGCAGACACTAATTAGATGTTTATAAAATTTATAAAATTGGATTATTGTGTATTAAGGTAATTTTAGCTCAGCATTTTCATAGCATATACCAAAACCTGAAAAACTAGTAATTTGTATTTCAAAAATGTATTTACCGATGATTTTGTTCCGTTTTTCTTACAACAACATGTCATTACATATGACTAACTTTAAACTCTTGACTTCTAACTGAGAGTATTGAAGTTGAACAGGAGGTCTGTGAGAACTCAAAATAGTCCTGTCTGAAGAACCAGATGGAGAACAAGCACACGTGGAACTATTTACTCGAGAAACAAGTTGCTTGTGCTGACAAGTGGACAAACTATGCTTATTTTTCAAAACATGAAAAAGAGCAGATTTGGAAGACTGGGGACTCTATGGCAGATTCTGAGCAGTCTCAGCTTTCAACCATCACCTTTCATCTCCCCCACCCATGGGTGCACTGCTCTTTCCAAGGCAGGCGCAAGTCAGCAACTTTAGAGCCCTTTGAGTGAAAAATAAATCCCTCCTTACACTGGGAGAAAATGACACCACTTCTTGGGAGGTGAGTTACACAACCAGTATGAGGGGTAATCTGCATCACCACTGCAACCCTCCTGTGCTGGGGACAAAGGTGTCTCTCACTGCAGCAGGAACAGGGTGAGCAGGGTGTCAAGGGGCTATGGCCCTTAGAGGGAATAAAGGTCCTTGGGATGTCAGCATTTACCAGGAGTTCCTAAATGAGCAGTGATTCCAAGCCCTCCAAGCTGACTGGTCAGTACTGCCTCAATAACTGTGCTGGTGATGAGCTCGGACTCCTACAGCACAGGTGTCTGTGCACAAAGGGCTAGCCCACAAAACATCTCCTTTGTCTATGGGAGGAGGAGAGTACAAACATCACTAACTCGCTCAGGCTGTCAGCAACCAGGGATTTCCTGTGACAGGGTTAACTGGGAAAAGCTTTCTCTGCTTTCTGAAACCTTGAAATACAACTCATCAAGACTGTTCTGTTCAACACACTGAGTTACTGGCTGAGCCCTGCATTCCTGCAGGATGTTCTGATTTTAGTTAGCTAAACATATTGTTTGCTTACCACAAAAGGAACGTGACATCATTGTCATCAAGTAGAATTAAAAAAAAAAACCAACAAAAGAGACATCAAACTATTACAGGATACTACTTAGTAAGGCATTAAAAAACCTGAAGAAACCACACTTTCTTTTCTTTGCCAATATTTCAAAAAATTTCTTCATTATACGTGAAATGAAACAACAGGAGTTAATAGTATTTAAAAAAACTCAATCAATGCAATAAATTAATTTTACTCCCTTTAAAGGGGGAAGACTACATTTTCACACAAGTTGGCTACTTTAAATTTTAATAATATTGCTGAGGAGCTTTTTATAATTATATAAAATATTGATGTGGTGCCAGAAGAAAGCATTTCAAGTGCTGCTGTGAGTTTATACATGGCACCCACAGATGTTAAAAGCCTCTTGTTTACATACTGCATCTTTTACATCTACATACATACACGTGCACTTAAAGTATAGCTTAAAAATCATACCATTCCAGAAATAAATTTTCTATGCATACAACTCATCCATTTCTAGATAAAAAGGAAAGTGATTATGTTCTGCCACAATTAAAAAAAAAAAGTTCATTCTCTGCTTCTTCCTACTAAGCTTATTTTGAGCTTTTATACTAATAATTTAGATGAGGAAAGTTCAATTGCAAATGGGAAGAATGTTTAGCACCCAAGTGTAGTAGTGCCAAAAGGGAGACAGGCTCTTGAAAGAATTCTGCTAATCAAAACCCCAAAATAAAACAGACATCATAAAGTATAAGGACCAAATAAAACCAGAATTAATACACTTTAAAATATGCAATATTAATTAGCAGATACTTTTGAAACTAGGAAGTGGCACCATCAGAAACTACTTATTACTGTGAGGTTTTTTTGCTTAAACCATATACATATATATATATGCATATATACATCTCTAAAAAGAACAACTAGAAAAGTTCATCAATAACATAAACCACAATACACTGAGGGTAATGGAAACCTGCACAGCTACCTGCAGGAAAAGGTATTTCATTAGATTTTCAAATTAGCACCGATTCCTAGGCTTGGGGAAGGAAGATCATCCCTGGCTTTGAAACCTTTTGAGCTGGTGGCACAAAGAAACAGAATAATACATGTCCCTTCACCTTAGTGTGCCTGCTGGAAAAGAGGCTTTATAGCCTCAAATATTGACTGTGCATCTCTCGTGGATGATGTTAACTCTAACGGCACAACACAATCTGACTGAAAACCAGACTATTGCAATTAAGCGATCTGAGTGATAAATCTAAAAATGAAATGAGGTGAACCCTTGCATTAGCAACAATACAGCTTCACTAAAGACTCACAGTAAGGGTTAAAAAGCAGCAGCCATCGGGGTTGCTGGAACATGCACAGATAGAGAAAATTCAAGTGACTTGTACTACAGAACACAGGATCAAAAAAAAAAAAAAGACAAAATGATAAGGCTCAGTGATTGGTGAGCTCCCAAAACGATAGCACAGGTCAAAGAAGTGAAATAAGAAACTTAAAAGTCTGCATTCAGTGCCTTTTGCAGAGATGACAGAAGTTCCTACCACACACTGGAGGGTCAACACAAATTAGAAGGAGCCACGAAGGGAGATTTACAGCGTGAACTACGAGCGATTTAAACAGAGAAGCAGCAATTCCTGATATTATCTTCAAGACTTAAATGCTGCTCCTGCAGAGGTGGCCCAGATTAGCTGCGTGCCTTGCTATTTTTACATACATTTAAATTAAATAAATAAATAGATTGTCAAGTGAGATTAGTTTAAAATATTTTCCCAGAAGATGTAGAGGCTTTGAAGAGGAACACAGAAACGCTGTTCACTGTGCGTATTTGTTCACTGATTTCTTTGTGGGGTTGTTTGCTCAGAACAAACTGTTCTGTATCGAAACCTGGCTGAATTAACAGGTTAAGAGCTTTCCTAATTCACAATATACATGCCACAGTACAACATCATTTTTAAGGTGAGCAGATTTTGCAGCAAGGAATCGGAACAATGCTGAACATAAAAAAATCACAGGAATAAGAACATTTCATCTAATTCTTTATCTGCAGCTGTCAATTGCCAGAAACTCCAAAAGCCAAGACGGATTGTGACAACTGCTATAAAAACAACTAGGTTAAGTAAAACACATTCGAAGTTTTGATCACATTCGCACTGTTTCATTTGTCACAAAGAAGGCAAATTCTCAGCAGCCACAAGTGCTGCAGCATTCGCTGTGTGCCCGGAGCAGCCCGTGAATCTCAGCGATACAACGGTGCAGTTTCCCAAGGCAATGAACAGAAAGCAGTGCCCTGTGCCCCAGCCTGCAAATCCTGCAAATAAATTACAGCTGCACGCAAATGAACCAGTTGGTTTAAACTCTCACTGCAAACGCAAGCACATGTACTGCACTCTGCCTGTGCCGAGCTCTCCTGCAGCACACACACCTTCACAGAGCACAAAACATGCTGGGACTATAGGCTAAAATCTACAGTCCCAAAGTCAATTTATTACGAAAAGATTGACATGGAGAGAGACACTACCTACCCACAAATACATCATCATCTTGAAAGAAACCAAGGGCTCTGTCAGCAAACAGAAGTCTCCTTACTTCACCAAGTATGTCTGGAAGGAAAACTGAAAACAGTGGGTAGAAAATCTTGCCTTTTTCTGTCAAGTCCTCACAGTTCTCTTCTTATACAAGGTATTTTTTTAAGTTTGTTTATGAGAATAGCATTCGTTCAGTGGCTCTTTCTGCATGTGAAGTGACTTGCTTCAGGCTGTCTTTTTGCTTCCCTTTTTCTCCCTAACTCAGTCTGTCCTTTCTTTACTGTCAAGCTTGCTTAGGTAACAATTCTTGGTGTATCTATTTAATGAGCAGGTCCATGTACTAAAGGCAGCCAACTACATTGGAGAGAGAGGGGAAAAAAAAAAAAAAAAAGGAAAAAGAAAAAAAAATAGTAATAATAAATAAATAAATGGGAATATACCACTTCCTGATTATTATTATGGGATCTACAGACGCCCCCTCCGTAGGAATTTATAGGAGGATTTCTAAGACGTCTTGAAGGAGGGGAGGAAAAAAAAAATCCTCAGAGAATAGCAGGTGACTCCGGTGGCACTCAAGCCATTACCCCTCCTCGCTGAAGGACCCAGTTCACAAATGCTGCGTTTGAGAAATTCTGAAACTCAAAGCAAAGCTCCTTGAGAAAAGAAAGGAACATGTACTGCACCCTGCTTCTCCTTTATCTCTTTAAATGTACTTCAGATAAAAGCCGCATCCAGGCAGGTCAAGGCCTTTCCCAATCTTATTACGCTACACGGGAGTGTTCAACATACTTTTCTACAGCCATCTACTGACTCCACGGGGTTATTGCTGCTCCTGCTGCTGCTGCGGGGAGAGGAACAGGCAATGCCAACAGCAAATCACACACAGCAAACCTGCTCGGGCTCATTTCATTTATTTTTGGTAGGGTTTGTTGTTGCTTTGGTTGTTTGCCTTACCACGATACATCTTAAAATTAAAATTAGAATTTTGATTTGCATATTTAAGAAAGGTTAATAAAAACACCCTGGATATTTGGGTCTTTTTTTTTTTCTTTTAAGTTGAAGGTACTTCATGCGGATGGAAGGGACTCAGGTTGCTTTGATTGCAACTCAGACCCTTATAATTTGCTAAGAAAGGCTAAGAAATCATTTGCAAAGGCTAAGAAAGTACTTTTAACTCGTTTAACCTGTCTCATTAAAACACACCATGTATTTAGTAAATCGATCAACAGCATTGTCAGGTGAAAAACAATTCTACAATGCAAAGACGACAAACCTTGGTCACTTTTAAGGCTGCATTATTGGACTTGAAAATCATCCCTGACCTTATGAACTGGCAGCACATCACACCAGGACCATAATGTGCTGCAGGTATTGATGTGAGAACCAACACACACAGCCTGTCCACTAAGTGCACCAACTACTAGAGTATATACATAATGATTATAAATCAATAACTAACAGAAGAGGTATAAAAATGGCCACGGGATTGAGATTAAACAGAAATTTTGTCTTATTTTTGTGTTTGATTATTTATTCATTATCTTTGCTCACAGACTGTGCACTTCTTCAGACAAAAACATTACCCTTCTTTTTAACTAACGACTCCAGTGCATTTACATATTCAGTCTAACCATATAAGGTAAAATGTCACTTAAATAATTAAAATGCATTAACTAAGCAGCATAATCAGTCACTGCACCAGGGCAGGTGGCAAATGGATAGGCACCTGCTGAAACAGCCTGGAACCAGGAGACACGATAACAAAGCAGGACTGGGGGGAGCAAACGAAAATCCATAGCACTAAACCAATCTGCCACCAGGGTGAAGCCCAAATCAAAATAACTGCTCTGCAACTACCACTACTGAACAGAGAAATGAAACAAAGAATTCATATGACATTTTTTACTAAAATTTATAGAAACAGATACAAACACACACATGGAGCTGTTCAGGTGTGATCTGCTAAATACTACGTCCAGTAAAACGTTGTTGCCTCTTTTAGTGGAGGCAGGGGGGGGAAAGATTTAACAGATCAGTTACTAAAGTGGTAACTTTAATGTAATGGACAAAGACAATAGCATTTTAAATAAGTGTAGTACAGTTTCATGAGGTAAAGCCACTTCCTTCATGGAGATAAACTTCATGAGGAGAAGAGCAGCCTTTTGTTTACAGGTTTGAGTTGTTTAAATCAGTTTAACCACCTAACCCGGTCCCCTTTAAGCTGCACACTTTCACCTCATTTAGTCTTCTGCATAGTGCACTGTGTTTTGTAGTCAGATACACTATAATAAACCTGAAATATCATGTTAGAATGAATTAGATTACCCTGGTTCGCCTGAAAATACATTTTCTGATAATGTATCTGCACATCTGCCAGCCAGCAGTTCTCTCTGATCTGTGCACCTCAACTGAACACAGCAGGCTTTAGACTTTTCAAAGACTGGTTAAAGATTTTATTAATATGATAAAAGGCTATGCACAGCTATTGACTATAAACCACTTTTGTATCAAATTTCCCCTGTTTTGGAGCATAGGCAGCATATAAAACTTCAGTGAATTGTTTCCCAAGGCTTTAAACTAATCTTGCTGTATTCTAAATTCTCTTCATTATTAAATTGGTTACTCAATCAATCCTTCATATCTTATTCCTTCAAACAAGTGGAACAATTTCTAATGCTGCTATGCAAACCCATTCATTTGAAGTGCTTTATTTCTAGTGCAGATCTTATTGAATGCTTTGGTCATTGGATCATCTGTAGTTTGTTTCTGCATGGGTAGACCAATGTGGATGAAAAGATTATTGAAAACAGGTATGTCACTCTGGCTTTTGCACCTCTGACTGAGGTTTAAATGAAACCCTGCTCACTAACCTAAGTTCTTATATATTCTGGATTGGCAAACAGTGGCAAAAAAAAGTAAAGAGAAGGCACTGACCACAATCATTTTAACAAAGGTTGGTCCAAGAGAGCTGACATCAGGTCCAGGTCAAAAGGTATGGAAATCAATGAGAATCCTGCTGCTCTTTTTTAAAAAAAAGAAAACAAGCAATCAAAAAATCTGCTATGAATCTGAATATTTGCTGATAGAATGACCAATGTCCCTCTGTTGCTCCCAAATACATTCACATGAGGCTCTTCCACAGGTACTTCAGAGCACGGCATTTCTGTGCAAGGCTTACCTTGGATAATCAATTACAACATCATATATTTTCCCCTGCAGGATCACAAGGGATTGGTGAGATATTATGGGTAGATAAAAATAGTTGCTAATAGCAAAAATGAAATAATAAATTGTGCATTCATGATTAATGGACACTAGCTATATGTGATCAGCACATTCTTATTGGCACCTAAGCAGTTCAGATTTTAAAAAAATCAAAATAAAATCAGGCTCCAGATCCTAGGAGTTCCATTACCTTATTAAAGGCCCATAATTCATGGACATATCTTGGCATATTTATTAATGACACAGAAGATGGGAAATAGTATCGATATTGCTGCTTACTGCATTGGAAGATAAGAAAATGCAGACTAAGTTTCTCCTCTTGCAGGGCACGTAACACCCCTAGGAACTCTAAGAATATTTCAAAGTTATCTCAGTGCTCAATGGTATCATCTCTATTTTTCTAGGTGCTATATGGACGTAGAGAAGGATATTGAAATCATATATTTATTTGACTCATGGACAGCAAAGACAAAACTTATCCACTTTAACGAGTCTGTGTTTCTCAGAATTTAAATCATGTGAGGGATTTAATAATTCTTAAAAAAGAAAAGCTTGATAAAAGAGGGAGGGAATGTGATGGTAATAATCATGCTGCCATTACTGGCAATTAACTGGTTTCTTTAACTCAAGCTTCACAAAGAAAAGATACCAAGGATGGACATGACACATGAGCTGCAACAACACTAAAATCTCCCATAATTTACACAGAATACAAAAGATAATTCAAAACATTTAGAAAGCCAAAAATACTTGTGTTTGTGCTTAATTTTCACCCTTTAACAGCCTCATCTATCATGGCTACTTATGAAATGAAAAACTGCAGATGGTTAGGAGGTATGGTAACAAAACGAGCCCTTAATCTGCTCTTAAATCACTGCAGTGTTAAGGGAGTGGGTTTTGCTGTTGCTGTTTTTCCAGCTTTTGCTTTTTGGATTTCAGCACAGCTGCAGAAGAGCAATCAGAGCACAACTTCATCTATACTTCACTTGGTTTATAAACTATTTTGTGTTTTCACCACACAGTAGTTTTTTCCATTTTCAATTAATTTCTATTACTTTAGCACTTGTGCCGCTTTTGATGCAAGAAATTAGTTTCTATGTTCATTTGCTGTACAACCGGGTCAGAATATTGTCCCAGGAAAGCCTGAGGAGCAACCAGCCAACACGTTGACCATTAGACTTCACAATTTAAACAGAGCAAGTCAGGGTGCCTGGCTGTTTGATGAACTGGGCTCAGTGTATAGTGCAAGGCAGGATGGAGACAGACGGGAGCCTCCCTGGATCCCACATTCCATGACACAGGCATGGGACAAACACAGCTGATGCTTTCCAAGAGAACCAGGAAAATCAAAGTTGCTTTCCCTTTTCTTAGCATATCAGGGGAAAACCCATGAGGGGTCTGACCCTTTGCCTGGTACGTCACTATGAACAAAGTGAACAGCTTATTTCTCCCCACATTCAGATATTCCATGCTGACAAGACTCTCAGGGGGAAGCCAAGAGACTAATTAACCCAAAGGATTAGTTATTGTTGTTGGATTGGTAACAGCCCAAGGCCTTATACACAATTTCAGTGACAGGTGCTATATTGCTGCTTTTAGTGAGAACAGACTCGGCCAATAGTTGAGCCAAGGAAGACCCTGATAGCCAGAGCAAAACCTCCCACACTCTCTCCTGGTTTTAAGCTGTCCTAACTGGGCTCCAGCCTCAGCCGTGATCAGGGACCCTGTCACTATGGGATGGTGATGGACTTGACTTTACTTACAATAAGGTCTGGGAAAGAAAAATACCAGGGAAATAACACATGGACAGGGGGATCAAAATTTACTGGCTGTTAGAAAACATTGTTTTAACTAATTTTCCTGAAAAGTTTGTGTGGCTCTCCAATTTCCTTGGGGATAATGCCCAGGTGTTTTGCAAATCTCCACCTTGACTTCAGATGCTCTGCTTATAGAGACCACAAAAAGGAACAAGTCTGGTTGAACAGGTAATCACTCACACTTTGACAAACCAAGCTGGATATCAAATATTTAGGACTGTTAACAAGTGACTCTTGATTCATCTGTTCCTTGACAACTTCGATCGGCAGAATAAAATTGAATTAATTTAGTATCTCTGGATACTCTCAAGCCGAAAAAAAGAAACTAATGTCATGAGAGGAATTACCTCCAGGCAAATGTTTGCTTAGCTTTAGTCAACATCTTCTTTCTACCGCCCATAAAATCTTTGATTCAAGAGAACACAAAGACAACTTACAATCTTATAATGCATTTTTAAAATCCAGCACAGGGTATTTCTATCTTCACAGCAGGATACAAAATTATCTTCTCCTTAGAAGAGGCTAAGCTGAAACCAACTATTGCTAACTATCATCTGTTTATTGAAACACAGAAAGATTCTCTTGACAAGATACCACACTCAAACTGGCTTTGGGTAAAGGTCTTCTGCTCAGTAGCAGAGCCAACTAATACCATTGCTCAGCTAACAGGAGCCAACGCAGTGCTGCCAGCTGAGCCATAAATCAGTGCACATCAGCTGATGCAGGGACACCATGGGGCACGGAGGGAGGGATGACATTCACATAAACAAAACTTGCCACACACAACAAATCTGTACAAAGTTATACCCATGACTTCTTTAAGTAATTGCAAGGTAGGATTTTGGTTTAAAAAGGGGGGTAGGGGTTAACATTTGAATAATTATCACTAATATGATAAAAGGTTGCTATTACCTATGACTTAAGGACTTCTCTGTAATTTTCAGTTTATGAGTTTATAAATTGCTTTGTTATTTAGTGCAGGCTCCTTAAATCCTGAAGTCTTTATGCACTGGATGATAACAAATGGATCAGTTTTACCACTTATAACAGTTCAGCAAATCATGAAACAGTCTACCTTTCAGCAAAGCCATCATACAGGACTTATCACAGCAAACCTATCAGTTGTTATTTCTGACTATATACCTGACACAACTAATTCATGCTCTGTCTCCTTGTCTCACTTGCTTTTCAACAAGGACAGAACAGCCTTATAACTGAGGGTTACTTAGATCATTGTTTGCATTTGGTGAGGGGCATGCAGTGTGTGCTAAGAGCACTCCTCCTCCTCCTCTTCCTCCTGCTGCCAGGCTGCCAGCAGCACCACTGGTGATGCCAGCAGCACTGCTACAAGAGCCATGTTATAAGGAAGGAAAAACTCTGCTCCCCTGGCACCTGCAATGTTGGGAAGAGCTCCAGAACTAGGCCTGCCAGGCCCTCCACTGTTGCCTCCCAGTATCAGAAGTGGCCTGCAGCAGGGTCCTGCAGAAGGCAGGTGCTGCCCATCTCCAGGCATGCAAAGTGACAAACTAGCAGACACAGAGGGGGACATGGTTTTAGGGAGGAGGTGTGTGTCGGGTATGGAAAATTACAGAACTAAAATACTGGCCCTTCAGAGAGAAAATGAGAAGAAAAAAAATACGTCTATTCACACACATAGAAAAACAGAGAAAAAGATGATGCTAGAGGTGCGGTGAGTTAACTCTGTTAACCAAAGGCCAAGTATGTCATTTGCAATCGGTGCCTCACGATTGCTAAATTACCTGTCTCATTGGAGCTGGTATTTTGGGTACCACATCACAAGGGCAGAGTGTAAAACCCAAGTCCACAACTGCTGGGGTAGTTTTTGCACAAGGAGGTGCTGTGTTGAACCCTCAGGGATCTCGTGTGCAAACACTGGCGTGCACTTGACACACTGAACTCCCCGGGCAGGTACACAGTCACTCTGCTTGTCTGGGAGTGGCATCCACCTGAAAATAACTCTCTTCGGAATCTTCTTCGGGTGTTTTGTTTGAAATTCCTAGCCCTCATTCTCAAGGAAATCAGAGACTGTTTGAGGAGCTCTAATGGCACCATCACATCGAGAAAAGGAAGCTGTGATGCTGCTCTTTAATAAATCAATGCCTCGTTGGCTGCCTTCCAGACCACAAAAACACTTGGGCATCTTTGCCTGCCTTTCATTTTGTGACTTGTAGGACTCCCTCCATCATCTTGCTGTCTGCAGATATTCTCCACAGCCCTTCCCTTTTTTTTTGATTCTGCAGTGAGATTCACTGAACATTCCCCTTTAATAGGTCTCAAATTATGGTTTTCCAGAAACCCTTGACATTTACTGAAACCATTTGTGCATTTAAGACAAGTAAGCAGTGAGACAACAGTTAAGTGTTTTCTCAATACATGCCCTGTGCTGCATGTACACGTATGCCCAAATGGTTTGGATTTTCAGAAGGGACTCAAAATTATTTTGAGATCATTTCAAATATCCTGGGAAACTTGTGCCCATCTGTCCCAGCTCTGAGAGGGAACCCAGGCAGTGTCAGGAGACACGGTGAGCTGAAGAGTGCCTGCTGGCAGTGTGGCAGAGGGGACGTCTTCCTGTTGTCTTGGAGCATGACATCTCTGTGAATGGATCTGCACCCAGCTATCCACAGTCTGTTCTTGTTCACACCCAATGCTTACAAGTACAAGGACTCATCTCCGCATTTAGAATGTCTTTAAACAGGACAGGGTTGTTTTTAAAGAACAGTTGTTTCTAGAGCACAGCTAGTGCAACACACGAGTACCTGTAAGGAAGTTCTTGCAGTCAAGAAGCTCCAATCCCCCCTGCAGGAAAATGCACACAACACTGTCCCAAGGAACACAAGAGCCTTGTCTTGTTTTCCCCACAGTGCTGGCAGATGATGACTGGGTCATAATACCCTTTCCAACATCCCCACAGGAAGAATGATTTCTTTCCCTGTCTTAATTTTGGGAGTATGCAGTGTGTTGCAAAAGGTCAAATTCAGAATACTTTAGCCTGCATGTTTCAAGAATTACAAAGCCTGTCAGTGCTCTGATTCTATACCCACTTGCACAGCAGCCCAAAGGCCTATACACCAGACAATGATCAAATCAACCTGTGCAAGAATCAGACTCCCCCACTGCCTCCTGGTTCTACCACAAACTCCTTCAGCAAAGCTGGATTTCCTGACTATTCATTCTCACAATTACAAAGTTCACTTATCATACAATGCTTGAGTCCAAAATCAAAATACTCCCTGCATTCTCCCCTTACATGAGTTGCCTGTTCTTTCAGTTATTAAATTGATTGTTCGTTAGAGATGCCGTGCTTACCTCAGACACTCTCCATTAGGAGGGATCCAGCCTGTACACTAAATATTTAATTTAGGCTCCGAGATGCTCTGAATCTATGTATTCTTTATTTTCCTAGGGGGTTCATGGTTCATATCAGTTGGCTACTTCTTTCCCAGCAACAAAATGCAAAGTTCACTATTTCCAACAGCAAATGCACATGTACTGACAATGAAAACAAGACAAAATTAAAAAAAACTACACTCTATTCTAAAAACAGTGCAATTCTGGAAACAAACTCCCTCTCACACCAAACCGTAGATTCTTCTGGTAGTAGAGACTGAAAATACTTCTGTGTACGTGCAAAAACTGAGGTGTTTTTTTTTCCTCAGGAGGGAAATTGTCCAGCAGCATCACGAGGAATGATTGTTCCTCACTTGACTGTTCCATCTTTCATCAGAGACAAATCACTACCGTGGTGGCATCGTTGTGCTGCAGCCTGAGATGAGTGCACGGTTCTCAAGCACTTCCCATGACAAAAGGCTGTTGGTGCTCTGAGTGAGACTAAAAGAGAGCATCGGCAAGGGGCACACCAAACATCTGCTGCCTTTGGCCTTTGTCTGCAGCAAAAGTGTGTGCTGGGCAAAGAAGCAGCGTCTGTGGCCACAGCCTTGGCTATCCCAGCCCTGCCCTTGCTCTCTGCACCGGTCCCAGCTGGGCTCCACACAGAGGGAACTGAGGAATGCTGATCGAAGGCATCACACTCTTTCACTGCTTTGCACTGAGCAAGACCTTGCTAAAGCACAGCATTTTTGCAAGGAAATGATATTAAGGTGTTTCAAAAGATACTCTAGTTTAATTTTTTTTCTTTTACATATGAAATTTCGTGTGCTGTTGTGCAAAACCAGCAAAGCACATTGATAATTGGGGACTCTGCTTCTTTAGTTCCGGTCTCCTATGTCCATCCAGAGCAAAGGGGGAACTAGCAAGGCTTGTTTTCCATTCAAACAAGGGTATTGTCCCTGAGCAGCACTCTCTAACACAGTTCCTTAGAGGCAGGAAGGCTCCAGACTGCAGTCTGGGATTGCACAAAGCCCATCTGGCCACTCAGAGCGGATATCGTGGACTGTTTTCCTCTGAGCATTCAATGGGATGCAACCTGTGCTCCACATTTGCCAACTGCGCTGAACTAAACCCTTCCATGATGATGGATATCCAAACACTCAAGTCAGGGAGCACAAACACCTAATTAGATATACCTAATTTTTTCTTTGATGAAGGCTATTTCCATGTCACAAATTCCGATGCAGTTTAGATTCTTGCCACCACCTGGCCAAGGAGGGGATGTGCATTCCCAGTTTTCACTGCATTCCAGCAAGAAGCCAAGCAGCCAACAGGAACACGGCAAGCACTTGGCTGGGATTTAGCTCAGAAAATCACCCAGAAATATCAATCTGCTTTCACCATTTACTGTACTAATGTCAAAAACTTTGTTTCAACTGACTTTCCTCTACATTACAGTGTCATACCAATTTTGACATGATTACAGTTGCATGATCAGTGTCTTTCTATTTTTAATAACTTTAGTTTTCCAGTGCTTTCAAAATAAAACTTGGATGATTCTGAATTAAATGTGAAAATACAGTTTGAAGAATAAGATTTTTTTTTTCCTTTCAACTTTTTCGAAATACAAGTCCATGTTTTTCCTATTATTATACATTTGGTATCATATAAAAGTACTCTAAAATTGGTGAAAGTCTTTTTGAGAGTTAAATGTAAACCTAATACCATTATATATAATCTTGGAGTCTCTAATACCTTTTCAAAACTAGAAATGAGTAAAACCCACTTTTTAAAATTATTTTGGCTCCATCAGAGGTATCATAATTTTAATGTATTGAATAAAATATAGAAAGTAATTCCTTTGCAGTCAATAGATCTGCCAATGTACAGTAAGCAGTGCTTGCTGGTTTTAAACCAGAAGGAGCTGCATGGCAATGCGGGCACGCCGTGACTGTTCTGATGGCAACATGTGAAAAAATTCTCACATTTGAGAGAAATTTTGTTATATTTTTAAAGCTGATGAATATTCAAAATATTTTACTGTCTCTCCCTGTAAAATAGATATTTTGGATACAGGATTATCCCAACTGAAAGAAACCCCCACAATGCTATGCTGGACTCCACATTTCCATGTGAGCATAGGAGTGGGAAGATGAGCAGCACCAAAGACCTGCACATTTCAAGGGCTTAGGATAAATTAAATTGGTCAGTTAATAGTCTTTCCTATATTTACAGCGTTGTTTGGTGGTTTTTTACAAGAATCTCTGTTTACAGGTGAGGGAGAAAGGAAAACAATTACCGTAACAGACCTTTGCTGTATTTTGGATTACTCTTTTTCAGACAAATAACAAATTATTTTTCTTCATTTCAAAATGGTAACTACAATTAGATTTTAAATATGCAGGACTGAAGGAGACCAGGTGTAAGATATCCTTGAGTTGGGAGCCTAGAAAGTGAGCCAAAGCTCAAAGAATAAACTGCCTTTTCAGAGACATCATCACAGAACATGCTGCAAGGTTCTCACTTGAGCATTGTGGCAATATCACATGAACATTCCTGGGAAATTTCAGTATAAAAAATGGGAAATGCCAGGTACAGTGGCAAGAAAAAAAGAATAAGGGGGAAGCTAAATCATCCAAAGTCCGCTTTTTTTTCCCAGTGCCTGCAGGGTTTAGATGCAAATGTATATGCACAAAACTGTGCCTGGAATTATTAGTAAGCAATACCTTTATCCTAAGTAACAAACAAATGATTAGTTACCTACATCCCCATCATTCCATCATGAAAAACTGTGGGAATAAAACAGGGCATTAATGCAATTTACCTTAAAATCCCCCGGTACTGTGTTAAGTAAAAAAAAAAATGGTCCACCAGAAATCAAGGAGGAACCAGAGAGTATTTGGGCCAACGGCAGCATCTTAGTGCTTGTAAAGTGCCTGTAATTTATGGTGCTATATAAAAGATTTTTAACTAGGATGAAAACAGTTGTAGAAAGCAGTAGTTCAGAGAATGGGAGGAGAAAAAAAAAAAAAAAGAAAAAGGAGAAATGAGCTGATAGCATATGAAGTAATCTATAGCACGTAGGGAAACCCAAGGAAAAGGTAATAAAACTATTCATTATGTGCTCTTTGGAGGGCAGCTGCTCTCAAGTAGCAAAGTGACCTTGGGATGAACACCACTTTTTACTCTCACTGTGGTACTCAAAGCCATCTCAAGAATCCAAAGGCAGACACAACTACTGTATGAAAGAGAAATGCTGTAAATGCAATTTGTGAGCAGAGTCTATCTGTAATTTTGCCCATCACCTATGGACTAACAGTCTACACGGCATTTGATTGCATACTCTGGATACACCTGTAGCCACTCCTGCACATTCAGGGCTTAAATTTCTTGTATTAGTGCAGCATATAAAATGCCTGTGATATGATGTACTTCGGGTTTATATCTCCCTCTCCCTGTCTAAGCCATGCTGTCTTTAAAGATAACAGAGGTGATCAAAGCTTCAAAACACACAACAGCAGGAGGAAAAAACACTCCCGAAACAAGGTCAGCTTCTCCCAGGGGTGCGAAACAACAAAGATGCTACAAATCAGCAAAGCATTTTTACCTTTCTCAACTTCAGGGCTTATAAAATGCATCCTCTAGATCTCATGCTACAACCAGAAAAATACCAGCCCAGTGTTTCTTCCATCTCCCCATCAATTTGTCCTCACTGTCTCCTGATAGTGGTGATCTCCTCAATCAGGGGGCAGGACCTTGCGCTTGGCTTTGTTGAACTTCATGAGGTTCCCCTGGCTCTACTTCTGCAGCTGCCCAGGTGCCTCTGGAGGACATCCCTTCTCTCCATCGTGTGACAGCCCCAGCAGCTTGGTGCCAGCAGTAAACGTACTGAGGGTGCCCTTGATCCCACTGCCCTTCCTTAGGATGCATCAGGAAAGCATCAAACAGATAGAGAAATAGGGATGTATGTTTTTTGAATGTCCCAACAGCCTCAGCAAACACAGTGACAAGGGGGAAACTCTGGCTAATACAAGTTAGTGCAAAGGAATTTTTGCTCCAAGGCTTCGTGAAGACAAGAAAAAATAGTAGATTTAAAGGTATTTTTAAAATTCTGTACTTCTCCCCATTTGTCTTCCAAGAGGAATAGCTTCCTGCTTGAGCCCAAAATTCAGGACGGTGCAAAACCACCATCAGCTTGATAAAACATGCCCTGGTTTAGTTTGTTTGGTGTAGCTTCTCTGGATTTCCCTATCCTGCTTCCTGGGAATTACATACCATTGCTTCGGATTTTGTGCCATGAAAACCATTCCTGCTGGACACAGAGAGACTTGGCTTTCAGAAAAACTTGGGATTTTGCAGCAGAATAGAACAGAACACAGTTACTGCTCAATTATTATTAAAAGATCAGCAGAACAAGTATCCACTTCTAAAATCCTGGCCAATCCAAAGCCAAACTGTATTTATACATATATATCTCTAATACTGATGTATGTTTGTACGCATGCATCTGAGTTTTTGTTTAGGATTAACTTATTCTTCCTTGTAATTCTACTGCTTTGAAAAAAAAAAATTGTCAGCTATTTAAAACAGAGTAATTAAATGGTTTTGTAGAGTAGTAAACCTGAGCAGCTTAAACCGGGAAAGTTTAGGATTTTAGAGAACATAAAATGACCATTAATTTCAATAATAGAACATGATGCCCATATTATAATCCATATTCTTCACTCTCTCTACTTGAAAAAGCACTGGTTCAAGAAGCCAATATTGCCCAGTGACTAAATGTCTTTATGACATTACGCTGCTTGGATAGTTCATATAAGTTGGTTTTTTTCACTTATTACAGTATTATTAATGCCTGCCTTGTTGTTGTTTTGTTTGTTTTTGTGGTTTTTGTGTTTTGTTTTGTTGTTTGTTTTTTTTTTAAGTCTAGTTGCTCTGTCAGTTATTTTATATATGAATAAACGAGAATAGAAATCCGCCATGCAGAAGGACCAAAGAATATGTTAAAAATCCAGCTACCCGCAACTGAAAAGCCTGTTGTGGTTTTTCACTCTAGTGAAAAAGAAAAATACATTGTACAAGCCAACAGGACCACCAACTCCAAACCATCCAATCCCCACCCAAGCCACAAAGACCTTGTGGAAACACCGAGCAAAAACTAAAACCAACCAAAACCTTGCAAATTGCCCTGTAAAGTAGACAGTGTTTCCTGCTTGAATTAGGTGTGACATTAAAGGCACTATGATCTTTGCTAGTCAAATTGCCTAAGCAACAGCAGAGGTTGAAATAATAAGTCAGGATAGTATAAACACTGTTAAAGCTGTGCACTCAAAGGTCTGGTTTCAGGATGATCAAAGAGAAACTACAAAAGCTGTGTGAAAAAAGAGCTCCCTCTCAACAAACACAAGCTAAGCAAGAAAACCTTTCTTCTTTTCTAGGACAGCATCCCTGATCGCAGTGAGGGCTCTGCAACAGAAGCTCTATGAAGTCACTGCACAAAGTCTGGACCAAAGTTGCTGCTCTGGTGCAGAAGATGCTCCCAAAGCCAGCGTGGATGCAGAATTGGGTATTGCTGATGTTCGTGTAGTAGGGGGAAGAGAACACCAGGATATTGGATTCACATTGGGCACTGGCAGAGCAGCCCTTCAGCCAACTGAATCCATCTCCTTCTATCCCTTCAGAAGGTTATCACTGCCTGAACCTTCATTACACTCCCTGAACCAATTCCCTACCCCTGGCTGGCTGTACTCAGCTGGGAGTTAAAATACTGCTGAAATCCATACAGATGGAATCCTGTCACACAAATGGCTGGGTGGTTAGTGAAAACATTGCTTCAGTCTCCCCCAGTATTACTGTGATCCTTCCATTTCAGCAATTAGGAAGCACCATGCAGAGAAAATGCTCGACTGTGCAAAAATCAAAGTTGAATTCAGAAGAAAGAGGCACTTGACCAGCAGAAAATCCTCCACCTGCTGTTCTCAGAGAGAGAGATGCCAAAACAACATCAGGAAAGGAAGGGAAGGTTTTCTGAAGGGTTTTCCATCAAGAGCAGAGTCAGGACAATACCTAAAGGCCTCTTAACAATTCCTGAGTGTGTAAACAACTCTCAAGTGGCACCACTATTCAACACCTTTTCTTCTCTTGACCCAAGGGTCCTACGAGCAGTGAGCATCTGAAGGTATCAGCATGTCACAGTGAGAGGCCATGTCACATGAAATCAGAACCACACCAATTTTCATCACCTTGCCACTGTCATTTCTATTAATCACCATAAAATTAAACAGCATATTGGAGGCCAACATTAAGAGTTACTGTTCTTGGGCAGGCTCCTAAAGCATGCCAGAACTGCAACAGAGCTTTTACATTTCTCCAGTTGCCTTCCCCCCCCCTCCCCCCACACACAGAGTGAAAATTTACATGGATTCACATGCCCATGATTATTCCTTGTCCCCAGAAGTTTGGTGGACTAGTGGCCACGCCTTTACAATTTTTTAGATCTTAGTTCCAATAATTCCTTCCCAAATTGTGATGTGAATCACTCTTTATGGAACCACCAGGAACACAGCTGATAAAATGGCAAGTGAGATTTCTTGAATTTCATTTCATGTCAACATGTAATACAGACCAGCAACCAAAAATATGCCTTCTTATGGATGTCACCTACCTGTACCTTCATCCTACATCCACACTGATGGTGACACATGCAGCTCACTGCAGGAATAACTACAGAAACTAAAGAAGGATCATTTTAAGCCACTTGTCTGGCACATCAAATGCAGCATAACCTACATATTCCTGAGGAAAGGATGAGTAGTAAACACGTTGGATTGATCCAACTCTACTGCTACATCCTAGCTTCCCCCTTTTAACCCTTCGTCCTTTAAGAGAGGGACATTCAATACCAGATAGTTCAGACTCCTCTGGCAGGCCAAATGTACACACACTATTTGCAAATGCAGACCCAGAGATTTTCAGAAGGAAAGGCCAACAGTGACATTGTTATATTAATGGCCAGAAGTAGCTGCCTAGTTTTGCAGAAATGCTATGAGTTATTTTGTTCCTTTCTGGTAACAAGACATCATTGACTCACTCAAGTTTATACCCCTTTTTTCCTCCAGCAGATTGAAAGCAGAGGTTCTCTGGCCAGGCACCACATCAGTTCTGCCCTGCGATCGCCAAGTAAGGAATTTCAGGAAACCCTTAAGAACAACATCTACTCACAAATTGCTTCCACTCTGATTCTCTTCCTCTCTCCAGTTGTTTGTTCTTGCTCAGCTCAAACTGATTAAAAAATTAGCATCTGCCCCTGGATCAGAATTTCCCTCTTTGGTGCAGGAGAGGAACAGTGTACACAAAAACCATCAATGGATTGTTCTTACATCGCTGGAAAAAGCTAAAACCTCAATGAGGAGCTTCAAAAATCTTTAAAAAGTTTGCAGACAAACTCATCTACGCAGCTGAGCACATTACAAAGCTGGTGAATTAACGCACTGAACAAAGACACAGGTAAGGCTAAATACTGCAGGATTAGCAGGGCTTAAAAACTCTGCTGGACATAAATGCCTTTGCTTTTGTTTTCTACCTGGCCTAACCTTGATACATTTTTGGCTCCATGTCAGAGCTTATTTGATTCACCATATAAAAGACAACAGTAATGAATGCAAAACTTCTTTTTGTCTCCTTCAAAATTAGAGTACTATAAAAGCATAAAAGTTGATATTAAATGCAAGATGATAGTAAAACCCTGTCCTGCCCATCTTTCAGAGCAGAGAAGGAACTCTGGCCGCATATAATGCATCTTGACAATAAGTACATGTGAAAGAAGCAGTTAATTAGAGCAACAACTAGGTCACTTGAAATTTCAGATC
Source organism: Anabacerthia variegaticeps (assembly GCA_035583185.1). NCBI lineage: Eukaryota > Metazoa > Chordata > Aves > Passeriformes > Furnariidae > Anabacerthia > Anabacerthia variegaticeps. The sequence goes on along the minus strand of JAWWEW010000033.1, from coordinate 3,911,417 downwards.
AAGGAAGCTAATCACACCATTTACCATTAGACCTCATTGGTATTCACAGGAACATTTATAAAGCCTCCTAACAGCAGAGTTTAAAATTGCTCTCTGCCCACCTTGGAGAGCTCATCAAGAGTTGCTGCATAAGGACCAAAAGCATTAACTTAAATAGCACAACTCCCATCACTACAGATACAGGGTTCACTTGAAACAATGATGTGGAGTTCATAATGCAAAAATAATAAATTAGCAGTTGAGAGTGAGCTTGAAGTTAGCCTGTACATTTAAGTAATGTCTTTAGGCTATGATAAAAGAATAAAATCTCAGGTTAGAGTCAAAACAGCAAGGCAGGGTCAGTGGAAACAGAAGACAGGCTGTCACTGCCCTTTTTAGAGCTGTATTTCTACCTAGGGCTGGTATCCTGGTCTTCTCCACAGCCTTAAACAACCTGGATCACTCATGTTTCAAAGTCTGTTTTTCAGACCCAAATATGAGCAGAAAAGTGTTTTTAAATGATTCTGAGCAAGCTGTGAGTTCTGTGTCTTTACAGGTCATTTGTAACGCATCAGAATGACAATTACATTGAGCTCCACACAGCGACTCATAAAACAGCAAGTGGCAGCAGGAAAGAGTCAGAGCAGAGGAGAGAGTCTAAGTGTCCAAGAAGAGATTTATAAATCAGGACTGGATAGCACAAAACAGGAGGGGAATTAAACAGTATCATTATTTTCTTTCAAGGAAATACTGACGAAGCACAGTTTGGGGATGGAGGTGGAGAGAGAGTTCATTTCACTTTAAAAGCACACTAGCTATTTAGTACAACTTCATTTAAATGATGCCAGAGTAGGAAGCAAAAAGAAAGTACAGATATATGAAAATAATTACTATCCAAGGTAGCACATTGTAATGACAATCATTGCCAAGACAAAGTAAAACTTGAAAAATGGCATTAATGCTGTTTATTTTTTCAAGTCAGAGGGAAATACACCAAAATCAGCCTGTTATGTATCGAAATGGAATTTAAAAAAAAAAACAAACCTGGCTAACCAGGCTAAAGATAAAATTCCCAGAGTTTAGAGTATGATTTCTTATTTAAATAATTCAGGTGTAAACATTAACAACTAGCTGGGAATTGTACCAGCTTGGCAGGGCACATAAGTTACCAACTTGTGGTTGCTGTTATTCTCAAATCTTGAGTAGAAAAGGCTTAAAATACACAGGCTTCCTTAATTATTAGGATTATCCTTCATTGTAAATATAATGTATAATGGCCAGAGGCTCCAATATGAGTTTCATTACTCTAAATGCTTTATTTCAGAACAGTGACACACTGCTTTGCATTCAGAATTTCAAAGGCAGTGAGACAGGTAGGAGGCGAGAAATACCTGAATAAATTATTATAGTCAGACTCAGATATTTCTCTGGATAGTCACATAATGTCTAATTATTTATTTACACTATTAGGATTTTCACAAGCCTTTCTTTTGAAACTTCTTTATTACTCGTAGACTAAGGAATGAAAAAAAAGGAGAGTGGCAGACACATGTTCATCTCAAACTTAGCAAGGAAGGTGGGAGATAATATGTCTTTATTATTACATGATCTAAGGATAATCTGATTTTAATTCAGTTTTACAAGCACAAATGAATATTGGCATTTTATTGTTTTAATCCTGTTTTCTTGTTCTATTGCACTTCTTTCAGTCGGGATGAGACAATATTTTGTTGTGAAGAGACTGCCTCACTTCCAAGTATTCACGGGCCAGTCACAAAGCCCAAAAAGAGAATACTGCAGGTCTGCAAACCCTAATTCAGCCAATCAAACCTTTCTTTAAGGGCACTGCTCAGTTAGGGAGCCAACCTAAAAGTGACAGCATGGTCAAGTTGCACCCTCAGAGCATTGAAGGTGCAGCATCTCCAGACAGTATATTTGAATTTCACCTTTCATGCCAGCAGATAAACTGTGATAACCACAGCAGATCCACTGCACTGGTAAAGGCTTGGATGGCTGAAGACCAGGCAGGGGGCAGGCGCAGCTCCATAGTTGGTGGTTTGGTTGTGTCTGCCTACGTGAGACTTTGGGGGCTCTCTTTGGGGTGGTGTTTTGCTTTTGTGGCCTCAGCAACAGGGTTGACACTGGTACCTGCATTTGGTGTGACAGGAACATCGCAGGGGTGGCAGGAGATGAGGTACCTACACTGAGGAGGCTACAGATGCACTTTTGTCTGTAGTTGTCACATTTTGGTATGACACAAAGCACTGAGCTCACTGTTAGATGTAAATGTGTAACACTGGAATAGAAAGGTACATCAAATTTTTACTGCATCACATTTTATCCACTACTTGGAAAAATCACACATTTTTCCTTGAAGAACGAGCTGGCAGCCTCCTTACATTATATTTAAAACCAATGTTTTTCTTCATTCGAGGGAGAAAATAAACCCCATAAAACCAAATGAATACTTGCTTTGTTCTCAAGGCACTGCTACCTCCTGAAAAGCTTGTCCTTCAGGTGCTATTGCAATATTTTAGCTTTGACAGCAGCTCTGTTGAGACATGACTACTGATAAAACAAAGCTTGGTCGCTGCAGCTCCACTACAGTAGCAAAGCACATGTCAGCCAGAAAAGAACTGAGGACAATTTGTGATGCATCATTCTTGCATAACTTGTTTACCAAAAATCCCATTACAAGTGTGGGGAAGACCAGCTGAAGCACCTCGATATGCTGATGAAGTTCATCTAATGGATGGCTCAATGCACAACACCACTGCACAACATACTTTAAGACTAGAGGATGTTCTCTGTACTCGCAGTCAGGCACAGCTGATGCTCAGGAAACAGCAAGCAAAAAAAAAAAAAAAATAGGCTGCTTTTTCTATTTCCAATAATATTTTTGTTTGCATAGAAACTCACAGTTCCTTCGGGCCTCTCCCTCTCTACTCGCAGAGGGGATTTTGAGTAAATACTCATCATGTGGCATCAAATGAATGCAGGTCTATTAAGTAACAATTGGATGACCCAAAAGTTTTTGTTTGGTTGGGGTTTTTTGTTGTTGTTTTAGTTAATGAAAGCTCTTATGAGTTTACAAACAAATACAAGAATCCAACAGGAAATACTTGCAGTGAAAACTACTGGCAATCTCCAGAGATGTGTAGCATTTAAGGGGAGCAGGGACTAAAACCTGTTTAACACAGTCACTTCAGTAGAGGGAAAGGGGAAAGCAAACCAGGTCAGCAGCCTGGGTTCAGGAACCCCATCGTGTTTACAGACTGTACACAACCAATACACACACCGAAATAACCAGGCCCCTCACACTCCTAGCACTGATTTCTTTCTCAAAGTACACAGACTACCAAAATTCAAAGGATAATGTCCTCCTGCTTGAAACAATCTCCTAGTGCAGAAAGCCTGAGAAACACTGGGACCTTTACACTGCTAAACCTTCCCCTGGTGCACAGCAAGAGCTTGCTGAGGATCTAGATAGGTCCCAGAAAGAGGAATTTACTGCCCGATCTCACTACATTATGGAAGGAAAACCTGGATCTGCTGGAGCTGTTTTATGCAGAAATATGTACAATATTTACCAACAAGCAGCAAATGAACTAAATATGTTCCTCTGAAATTAAGTAATCCATCTGTCAATAACACAAACTAGGCTCTGCTTATGTTTTTAAAAAAACACAACATATTATGCAAATAACATTTGCATAAGCACTTACCCTTAGCTGGTCTCTTTCACAACTCATCTGTTGTTTTGAACTCTACAAGAGGAGAAAAGAAAAAAGAAGACCAAAATAACTTGGAAAGCATAACATTCTTGCCACAACAAAGCTGCTAGGTCTACCTGTGTTACACATATAAATCTTGGAAATGCAGCCATGAGTCTAAACACAATATTGGATTGTGGATCTAGATAGAATCATTACTGCAAAAAAGTGGTTTTTCCACTTATATTTTCCAATTATAAAGGTCAAAAGGAAATTGCCAGCAGAACCCACCACAAATCTGAGGTAGAAAAGTTTTTTTGACATTTCAAACACCTCACGGGCTGTTCAGTTAGCGAAGAAGCTTTTCCCTTTTTCTCTCCTATCACAAGTCTGTTCTCTATTTCTCAACATCCCACTACTAAGATACCATGATAATCACATAGGAATAAAGATACAGAAGCTTCAAATAACTGAAACTTTCAAAGCTTTGCTCAGGAAGGCACTTGGATGTTGGTTTGTCCAGCCTGGTGAGACTTTTTTTTTTGTCTGGTTGGTTTTTGGCTTGGTTTTTTTGAAAAAGAAAAAAAAGGATTTTTAGAATATTTTAGAACCATTAAGGAGTATAATTAGCCCTGAAAGTGCAGTCACTATCATTTCTGTCACTAATGTACACGACAAAGAATTCATAAAACATTAAATCTGTTGCAATCAAAAAAATTCAAATCTGAATTGTCAAAGATTCTGAACACACTTTTTGCTACTTTGTCCTTTGAAAAAGTTAAACCATGAGCTAACACCCATTTGTATAAGACATTTTTACTCTGTGGTGATGATGCAAAGGGGAACTTGTCAGTCAAAGCCAGGTTACCACAAACAAATAAAGCTGCCAGCCTGGTTTGCAACACAGAAGGAGTCCTAATAAGCAATACACAACTTTAAAACACAGTCCCTGTATGGCACTACAGAAACAAATGCTCTTTGAAGTTCTCCAGCAGGGAAGATAACGCCAAGGAATTCAGCATAGGGCTAATTACAATTCCCCCGAGGAGTCAAATTAAGTACGGCTCAAGTGACTATCCCTGGCAGACTAAGGAAGCCACTTCTCCAAGGTCATGGCTTTACACCATTTATAAATTACTTTAAGGTTATACTAGGCTGCACTCTAAGTGGGTGTGCATAAGTCTCAAGAGCTAATTGCAGATCTGAACCTCTTCACCTTGATTTTCAAAAAAAATAATAGAGTATTTCAGTTGGAAGGGACCTACAATGACCATCTAGTTCCTTCATTGGAGATGATTGTGACAAGTCTTTTGAAAAACCATGACATTTCTATTTGCTATTTTACTTCCATTTAGATGTAGTGGAAAATATCTCCCCTTGCACCTTTAATATTCAAAACCAACATGTAGTCCTCTTCCCCAGGGGATGGAACTTTTGGCTCTGCCCTCTCAGATTTACAGGCATTCTGTCTTCAGACAGAAAGGTGACAAAGGTGGGTAAAGATAGGGAAATACACCTAGACAGGAACACGTAGAAGACCAGAATACTTCGTCCTGGAAATGCAAAATTGGTGAAACACTAACAAAAAAATCACTGTATCAAATATTTGTAGAGTGAAGCAAGGGTTATAGTTATTATTTAAGCAGCTAGTTAATTCTGTGTTTTAAGTAGTCTGCTACTGTAATTTGCAACACAAAACTAACAAATACCTGACATCTGATGTGTTATTTAAATTGAAAAGAAGCGCCTATGACCAGTAGGAGAATACAAGAGAGGGGCAATGAGAGAATAAGAGCCCAGATGTGGAGGTCAGGAGAGGGTGACAGCACCTTCACATCCAACTGTTCCTCCACAGCTGGCAGCAAAACCATCAGAAGAAAAACACCAATTTCTTTAACACAAATGGCTTACACACGACTGGGGAGTACTACTTTAAAATACACTCTGCTTCAGTCTACCACCACATCCATGGCACTCTGCTTACTGAAAGAAAGAGAAAGACCACAGGGACACACTGAGACCAGCAATTCCCTTGGCTCAAAGTCCACCACATGGTATCTAACATATAATAACAACATAATGGTATACAACATATAATAACAACACCCAATGCAGGGCTGGCTTCCCTCAGAGTGAACATCCACCTACACATCACCCTCCATACTGGGAGCTTCCCAGAACAAAAGCAGCAAGGTTTAGTGCTAGGGCATTATTAGGATGAGATTAAATAGAAGGAAATAAAAAAGAAAAAACCCAAACTTCCTTTAATGAAAAAAATATTTTTTCTAGTTTAAACACTGATGCCACCTGTCTGTCTGTCTGGGCCCCTATTTATCAGTTCAAGTTTATTAAAGTACATCTGGGAACGGCTCATTTGGACACAAGTAGCTTTCTGTGCATCTAACCAGTGCCAAATTTGCTCTCTCATTTTGTCTTTTTTTGCTGTCCGTGCCAGTTTAAGAGAAACATCCTGGCAGTACTGAGCACTTAAGGGAAAACATAAATAATGCATTTACAATATGTAAACCTGTACAGATAAATGAGAAAAACTGAAAGCCATAACATATTTAATTAATGATCAAGAGACCCTAGAAGCAAACCTTGTGCATATCCTGCAGTTTTAAATACACTGCTTCTCAATCCTAAACTTACTTTGTTATGTCTCTGCATTGAGCCATATGCAATGAACTATTTAATTATTTCAGTTTAAGACTGCATAAAGAACCTGGTCGGCATGCTGAGTGCCATTGTGTCAAGCTCTCACACCCCATGAGTTTAGTGGAAGAATGCCTAAAAGATTGATTCTCTTTAGAGGATTCGATTCCATCAAGGCAAAAATTTCAAAGAATCTGAACCACAGCTGAAGGCTACAGGTCTCCTCATGAGACAGCAGGCTTACAAGACACTCATGCTGACAGGCTCCATCATTTTAAACCCAAAAAAGACCTTTGGAAATATTGTGCAACCTGCTGGTGTTTCCAGAGAGCTCATGATTTCAATGGGGAAGTCTGTTTTGTTTTCTTAAAGTAATGGGAACAGGTGGGAGACTGAAGATCATCTAAATGTATTTATCAGTTACCCACCCTTCATAAGGGCACACAAGCCCTATGTCTGAAGAAAGTGAGAAAGAGAAAATGGGGCCCGTGTATGCATGAAGGGACAGAGGAGAGAGCAACAGCATTCCTCCAGGTGATAAGGAACACCAGCAGTCCACCTGGGAAGTTGTTTTTTCTTTCAAGTTTTTTTAAGTGTCATTTTAAAGAAAGGATTCAGGTAATGAGGCAAAGAGAACAATAGGATGGTGTCAAGGTTATTTACAAAAAGGGTCTGGTTAAAAAGTACCAGAAAAAAGTATTCTCCTTGCAGTACAACATTTCCAAGTATGTGCTTTACATTTACAAACTCCAAATGCTTTCAGGATTGAGAAAATCATTTGGAATGGAGCACAGTCCCAGTGGCTGACAAATAACCAGTGAACTTCTAATGTATACTGGAGAGGTTTTACCATAAACATTTGAGCTAACTGGACAGCCTGAAACCAGTGCCTGTAAAACCATCCTGTTTCCACTGAGCGCTCACACTGCAATTACTCAGCTCTGATTTTCTCTGCAGCTTCAGACACCTTCTCTAAGAGCAGCTCCAGGAAAGGCCCTCCAGCATTGCTGGCTCTCTTTCCCCCTCCAAAAGGGCAATGCAAATATGATTACCTGAATTGGAACAACATTCCTGTTTTCATTAGGCAAGGACAGTTCACAGTCAGGATCTAAACATGAACTGTGGAACGTGAGAGCCAGATGTGAAAGGCTGGGCGCTGCTTTGCCCACGACCTGACTGGTGATGGCTCACTCATCTCATTGAGCTCTTGGATTCTCCTGATTCACAGATCAAACAGCTGAAAATAAACCCTAGATCATTCCATCACAGTTGTACTAGCTGTGTTTCACTAGTTACTTTGAGACAGTCATTTGGTACTGTTTGCAAAATCCATCTGTCGGTGTTTTCTCTCATTAGATACCCATCTCACTGTAAAAGTCTTCTGTGAAAAATTAAATGCTTGTGTTTTTCTCCTTGCCACGTTGCACAAAAATGCTGCACTGCACAAGGAGACACACCGTGCTCTGCTGTATTTCATATGGAAACAGTGACTCCCCTTGCATCATTTTATTACATATTAGTGTTCATTATCTCATTGCCCCGCAGAATTCTGAAGAAATGATGCTTCAAGTTATTTAGTATGTGGAGAGAGTATGGGCTTGTACACAAATGTAGAAATAATGTTGTCTATTAATCTAAAATTGCTTCACAGTCCCTCACATGAAAACCCAAAACACAAATGGAGAAACAACATCCATCCCAAGAGCTCCCAGTGCCACAAAGTGGAGCCTCAGGTGCTCCAACACAAAAGGCTCATTAGAAGTATCAGTAACTGCACAAACAGAGGATTTGAGCTGGGAGTGGGGGTTTCAGAGCCTTTGGTAGTGACTCACAGCACCCTCCACACGCTTTCAAACAAGAGCAGCTCCTCAAGGAGTAGCCGGGGCCATTCTCCTCTTCCTCTAAGAGCTGCCTACAATTTCATCTCCATGTCCCCTCAAAACCCCCCAGTGCTGACCAGCCTAAGGAGGTGACAGTGTGCTGATAACCTACAGACTTCTTGTTCCACTGCACCACTAATACAAAGGGCTACACAATGTATATGTGTATACATATGGAAATGTTTCCAGAACAGAGAGCTTTGGGTTTCTCTTGGCTAGGTGCGTGTGTTTGCATGCAGAGAATTTTAATTTCCTGGGGTTTTATTGCCCCCATCAGTTATTGTGCTACAGCAGTGGCTGGAGGGACTGATTTATTCCGCAGCGCCCTTGGCTGGGTATTGTATATCGACTGGTGCTGCTGTCATAAATATATTGGGGTGAAGAACTGCCTACAGTTCTGTGCCTAATACTAAGCAGAGTTAAGGTTTCAAGTGTCACATACAAGTGGGTTTATTTCTACTGGAAGAAACAGGCAATTATTATGGCCCATTGAGCTCAGATTAAGCATTTCCATCAAAAAAAAAAAAAAAAAGAAAAAAAGAAAAGGAAAGAAAAAGAGCCGGGTGCTACAATCCTTGTAAGGCTGTAAATGCAAATGGGGACCATCTCATCTTCCATAAAAAATAATCTATAGTTTTATGGGCTTTCTGCCTCTCCTGTTCTTTCTACCCTCAAATTAGCAAAATATTACAAAGAGGATAATTTTATTGAGGAAAAGAAAACCCTATCAAAACTCCAAAACTAAAATAGAAACATTTTTAAAAAATTGTTACATTAAAACCACTTCTAGGCCATTTCCTTGTGCAAAATGGCTCCTTTAACCAACTGAGGGAACCCAACGTCCAATTTTCCCCATTTCTGCACTTCAGGATAAGATGTTTCTTCACCAAGACTTTCTCAACATTGTTACCTGGCAATGGATGTTTAATATAAATTAGGAAAATGGTCTCTAAGAAACTATTTTTTCCAAGTGCCATTCTAGAGAAACACTCGTGTGGTAAATCCTGAAAACTCAATTCTGCATGTATGTTCTGCATGGAGCAGTCCCACGAGAAACTCCATCCAGAGTTACTACTCAAATAGGAACTCCTTTTCTATATTAAGGACTAGCCATAGTGCATTTTATTTAATTTCCCTACATAACACAGAAAATATTCTAAGGAATAATCAGCAGGCAAAGGCACTGTATTACAAAGAATAAATGGACACTATGAAAAATGTAATTAAAAATATTGTGATGGTAAAGCAGCAACCAGTACAGAATTACACCATGTTATCTCCGAATGCAAGCAGGCCCACACCAAGGCTGGCATATCACATGTATTACCCCAGTTACTGCTGCATAAATCATTGCTGTTTCATAAGCAAATTGTTATTACAACAATTTAGTCTTGTAAAATCTCACACCTTTGGGGAAAAGGATTTTAAGTTTCTTTCCTTTAAGTCCCTATCCAGAAAAAAAAAGAAGAAAAAAACCAGATAATAGCATGAATACCAATGAAGTGATAAACTCTGAGGGTAGTGTAAATATAGAATGAAGAAATTAGAGATACTAATTAGTATCTGAATATCAGATACTGCTCAGTTCTAGGGGTCTGCATTACACAAATAAGGCAATAAATCTCTTATGCTGCCTAATACATTTTTTGAAGTAAACATCATGGACACACATGACGACTAAAAACTACAGGCCAAGAATATATAATAAAATTAAGACAAGGTCTTAAACACACATGCCCAGTATTGGCTGGAGAGGCCATTGCAGAAGGAACTGGTCTGAGAAACCACACATTGCCAGGTCAGCAAGAAGCCAAAGAACTGACAGATACCCAGATTTCATTTGCCCCCTAACTCAGAGTTACTCTTTTTTTCAATTAAAACATTAATCTTTAGAATATCATCAAGTGAAAGGCTGTGTTTGTACAGATACATTTTTATATATATAAAATAGTTTCATTTATATTAACGATCCAAAGCATCCCAAAAGGTCATTCTTCAGTATTAACCTAATAAATCAATCATCAGTAAACTGATCTGCAGAACTTATCTTATACAGAAAAATAGGAAGACCTTAGAATGTTTACCATGAACAACACAAACCAATCAGTTTACCACAGGTAAAAATCCTGCTTTGGTTCTGATTTGCACTGCAAATCTTATTTACCAAGCACTTTGCTCTTGCTTTCAGCAACAGAACTGCAGAGGAACTCTAGTGAACTGAGGCATTTTAGATTTGGAGATGCAAAGGAGGGTAAAAGTCTGCTGGCAGTCATCTGAAGAATAAATCCTGTTCCTCTGCAGTTAGAGAATTGCTCACGGATTCACTGTGGCTCACAGTATTCCAGAGGTGTGGCAAGACAGAGCTTCTCCTGCTCACACCTGAGGATCATTGTCATCACTTGCAACAGTTTTCCAGGGGCCATTTTTGACTACATGACCTTTAAAGATCCCCTACAGCCCAATCTGTTCTAGGATTCTGAATAAGTAATGTAAGCAAAATCAGCAATATTGGCTATTCTCCTCATTATTAAAAATGAGTAATCAAGTAACAGTTGATTATCTTTTAATATTCATTTAAAAGAAAAAGATGCCAAGATAATTGTGGGGCCAAGAATAAAATACACCAGTAAATGAGAACAAAGCGGGCATGAATTAGCTCCTAATAACATGGTTAAATTTATTCTCAGATGACACCACCAAAAGCAGAGAAACTCAAATTATGGTTTGCCAGGTTACATACACATGCACACTGCTCCAGATTAGGGGTTTGGTTAGGATTCAGAGTTCCACCTCTGGGGCCTGCTCTGTGATTGCTGGTCTTTGCCTATTGCTCTTGCTGAAAATGCAGCCTGGTCCAGCCCACCAGCCCTTGTCAGCCCCCTGTGTCACACTCCCACAGCACAGCAATGACACTGCTCTGCAGGAGGAACCCTGGCTCTGCAGGCTCTTTTGGGCTCACACACAACCCTAGGAGTCCCATCAGGCAGTGGAGGAAATGCTTCAGGAGCTTCCCCTCCCACCAGCACTGGCCAGGCAGCTTGAGAAATCAAAGCAGGGATGCAATTGCTCTTCACCAGAGCTGAGTGTGACTGCATGTGTGCCAGTCTGTGACTGGGAACTGCACCTTCTGTATTCATATTCACGCCCAGAGCTGAAGGAACTCCTCAGAGCCTTGCTCAGCATAGGAACCGTGAAGGAACTGTTTTCTGATGAGCCCGAATTCTTTTCCTGCCTGGGGAGATGCACCTTTCAGACACGGGAAATATTTAAACACCTTCCCTTTAGCCCATGGCTAACAAGTGCAAAAGCACATGACAAAAGTAAGTTTCTCTGAGCACTGGTGTCCTGAGAGGAAAGTGTTTTATTCAGCACAACACTCACAGCCAATAACTACCCAGGGAAGGATGGGCAGAGTACCTTAATCTCCTCTCCTAAACAGCTTAACTAACTATAGAAGATGCAGTGCCTCGCATTCAATAACTGCTCAGTGCTTTGACTTGTTCCAGGAACGCATTACAAAGACTGTCAATAAACTTTAATTAGCAATATATTTTTAGTGGCAGTGCTACAGCTTGCTGCAATGAAACGTTTCTCCCAAGAATCTCTAAAGCTTTCCTAAAGAAACCTTGACACTTAATAATGAAAGACAGAGATTGTCATATAACAGCATCCATTAGGGCACTATATTCTTCTCGCTCAGAAGTGCTAAGGTTACCTTGAACAAGAAACTCTAATTTAAAGTGTTCTTTACTTTTCTGTTAGGAAAATGAACAGTCATTGACAAAAATCAGGTGCAGCTGACAAAGTTAAACATTTTCTTTCCCCTTTTAATGAGACCACAGCAATGGCCTTACTGTCCTAAAAATAGAAAAGCAGAGGGAAACATTTAAAACTTGTGTATTCCGTGCACCTGCACGCACACCCATTGCTCATTTTGCAAGCTAAGTGTCGTGTTCTTCAATGACCTCGGCGATAACAAGCTTGAAATTGTGGCTTCAAAATGGTATTGCATCTATACCTTTTGAAATAAATGCAAAGGCAAATTGCCCACAATCCTCATGCACCCAAGTACTGCTCCCAACACCTCTAAAGAACTGTGATGAGCTGTGATGAGGTGGCCTGAAACCTTGTCCATTTAGAAGACAGACAGAAATCTTTTACTATATATACATGAAAGTTCTAAACATCATCTCTTTTTACAATAAATATAACCTCTTTTCTCCTTCACACAGCTATACATATCTTCACTTTTCTGCCACACCTTAACCCAGATTGAAAGCCACCAAGGACAAAGTTCCATCTACAAATTTTCTAATACGTATCTATAGAGAGCTGGAGAGGGAAGCATCTCTTCTACCTCATATGCATCTGTGTTTTCATTACAGCGCGGTATAAACCAAATTACAATATTAATGTCTAAATTCAACATCACACAGTAATATACATGATCAATACAGTATCCACAAACAGTTCAAAAGGCACATTTCATCCTCATTTGCATGCAGGTAAGGCTTACATTCTGGTGGGCCAGCCTGTGTGCTCAATAGACCACACATCAATACAATCAACACCTCCAGCAAGGTGTTACTCCACTCCCTGCTTTTTATTCACTTCATTTCCCATGCTCATAACAATTCTTTGCTGCTTTTACACCTGAATTTTTAGAATGTCCTAGGCTAAATTTTGCAATGAGATAAATATGGAAAATGACACAAAGTATTTTGCCCTGCATTTTATTTCTTTTTTTTTCCTCCCAGAAATGCTCTATTCCCATATGCCAAGAATAAAAGCAAAGCCAAACCCTCGAGGGAAGTTCCACCACTGCAAGAGCTGTACATGTTACCAGGTCAAGCTGCTCAACCTGAATCCCACTCCCTGCTTGGCCAGTCCACTACGATACTAAACAATTCCTCTCACTCAAAACAGGAACCAACTATCACACAGAAATAATTTGGAGCTCCTCACAGCTCTGATGTAGGTGGCCCCTGGGGAGAAATGAGCAGAGTTTAAAAGAGCAGGAGCAGTGCTGTGATGTTCAGTGTGGATATTCAGATTAATCACCAGCTGGTCCAGTGGACCCAAGATCCAAACAAACTCATTATTTTTAAGCCAGGGAACCTTAAGGAGTAGCACATTTTCAAGTCTGGGATTAGTTTATGAGATGAAATGATTTTTAGAGTTATGATGTGAAAGCCATTCTAGTCTGCTAACTACCTGAAACACCGAGATCAATTCTGAGAGTAAAACATCAATTACCTCACTTACTGAGACAGGATAAGCAGCAATTAAAAGGGTAGGGAATGCTGCTCTGCATGACATTACTTGTCTAGCTTTTCAGTATATCATAGCAATTGTTTTGATTTCTAATTGTGTCTAGAGACTGGAATTCAGGCCTTTTACATCTCTGTTATGCATATTCAGAGACAGGGCTCTCTCCGATTACTCAGATAAAAATTCCTGATGTGCCTAGAACAGGCCTGCAACATGAAAAATAACAATTCATTTCCATTGTGAAAAGATACTTTTGCTTAAGAAGCCTTACCTGGGTTCCACTACACTGTAATACCCATCATGGATAAATAAGTCTAAATTATGGCATTTCTGGTATCTATCACCCATCATTACATAAAGAAGTAAGTCACAGCCTTTGCCTTGCATCTGCTGCATGGCATGAAGTTCTCTGAACTTCAGAATTGAGGAAGGCCATGGGATAGTCCTGGAAGCCCAGAAACAGCCAGGAAATGCAGACCACAAAAGGGAAATCCTAACACCGAGCAGTACAGGTGCCACTTGATCACAGGGGACAGACAGCAAGAGCTCCACAGAGGTTCAGAGAGAGAAAATCTTACTTAAGAAACCAAACAGACAACTCAAAAAGTATCACTGCATACCTCCACCTGGTTACAACCACGATGATGGAGACCTTTGCTCATTAGATCTGCCAGATCAACGATAAAATTCTGCAGAGTGTTTAACTCAAGAATGCCCCGACAGCCTCCTGTCAACCCATTCCCCTCTCCTCCAGCTACTGAGCTGCTGCTAGGGTGGGTTTTAGGGAGCTGATCATTCCATGGCATCCGGACACATGGCTCAGGGTCCCAGAACCTGCAGCTGCCAACACCAATGGGCTGGGACAGAGCTGGATGCCACAAGTCACGGAGATTCCCTGGCTCCGACGCAACCACAAAGCAAAGCTCTTTTTTTTAAAGCACTGTTTAAAAATCACTTTCATTCTAAGTGAAGACAAAAATCTTTCCCCCCACCTTTTACTCCTTTGCCCTGGCCCCAGCTGTATCTCTGGCTGCTGAGGAAGAGAAAGCCTCTTGTGAAAAATGTGTCTTCTGGAATGCAACCTTGGCAAGTGTGCACCGCTGTGACAGGTTACAGATGCAGACTGGCAAGAGACCCACACTTCTCACTCAGTGCATGCTGCCCATGCCAGTCAGGGTCAATAATTCCTTAAAATGACTACACAGCATGTTTGAGAAAATAAAGCCAGACTTAAAATACATCATGGAGATGTATTATTCCCCCCCTGCTCCCCCAAAGCCTTTCATTTGATTGCAGAAACACTGTAATTCATATATATACATTTAGCAGCCTGGAGACCTGGGGCTAATAACACTGCAAAGAAGGAAAAAAACCCCGAAACAAACACCTTTCACCTGTGTAAGTCAGATATATATCAATCCTGAGCGTTCTCTTTACCTGAAGGGAATAAAAAACACCTTGATCTTATGAAAACAGCAATTTGCAAGCACCTATTAACGAGGTTTTTTCATTTCCTGCATATTTTTATAGTCATTCTCAGTGCTGTTTGACTCCTCGAGCTGAATCTACTGAGTAAGCAGGATTCCACCATATTTTATAGTGAGCGTGTGTGTGGTTTGCATTCTAAGATTTGGTCCAACATTGATTTTATTTCCCCTTAGTATTTTATAGTTATTAGACTGCAACAATTTTTTCTTAAATCAAGGCTGGATTTAAATATGGAAGCCAAGATGGAAAGGTACTGAATCTGTACTATGCCATAAATTTAGTATATTTGTGATTTTTTTTCCCCATTATTTTCACTGTTAGACCAGAGATAATTTTGTGCTCAGTTTCTGTATCAGCTCCTCTGGAAACCAAGGGAGACTTTGCACCACTGGAAACAGCCATGCACTGCTGGTACAGTCTTGCCTTGCACCTTCCCAGCTGTTTTCTTTTGTCTTCAGACAGAACAGTGTTGCCACCATCTGTCTTCAGGAAAAAAATAAAAATAAAAACATCAAGAAAGAGATAAGAAAAGGAAAATATTTGTCTCAAAGCAAGTGAACTGCATAAGCAAAATGGGGGTGGAGAGAGGAACTCCAAGTCCATAGGCATTGTAACAGAAAATGGAATGAGAGAAACAAAATAAGGAATGAGTTTGTATTTTAAATAGCTTTGCTATCATTACCTAAATGTCCATGAGAAATAAGACAAACTTGGCATTTCACAGGGTGGAAGGGAGAGTGGCGAAGGAGGATGAGTCACTTTTGGTTTTATTTGATAGTTCTCAACTAATGATATAAGAAATATGTCTATAGTTGGTTCTTTCTGAGAAGAAAATAAGTTCACCAGCTATCTAGGTATTAAAACAAAATAAATTCTTAAAGGTTTCATACATTCTCGTTGTACATGTCATGTTCCAGCTTCAGAAATGTGGAATGCCTGAGGCCCAGAGAGCAGGAGAAAAACTATTCTTCATTACTAGGTTATATAAAATCTCTCTGTGATGTCTGGAATTATTTTCTAAAATAAAAAAGAATCCTGCAGTCCATTTTCACTGCATTTTCCTCCTTGTAGTGCCCAATAACCAAGTTTCAAACCCCATTTTTCTCTCTGTTGTTCAGAGGCAAGGAGGAACACAGGAATAGTGTATTGTCAGACACGCTGGAAATTCCCCTTCCTGCTGAGCTTTGGTAGGCAGCTCTTGCCAAGCTGGAAAACCTCACCTTCCATCGGGATAACACAGATTAAATCTTCCTAAAAGTAATGAATGCTTTGCTGAATAAACTCTTGCCATCCTGTCACTTCCAACAAGAACTAAACTGATTTTATACAGGATATCAAGCCCTGTGTTCTCGTGGAGCTGGAGTGAATTTAAGCCTGGCTGTAAGTGCTCCAAGCTTGGTCTTTTCTCCCCTAATGAGCACTCTCAGCTTGCACATTAAGCAGCACTGCAGTCCATTCTCAGTGCATTTGGAGCCACCAACCCTGCTGATGCACATCACTGAGCTCAATGCCCAGGCTCCCCTGGTAACTCCCATGCTCCAGGAGCCCACAGGTGGTGCAGCTGAGAAATGCCACGTGCACCACTTCAATTAGCTGGAAAAAAGAACACGGAACACTTAAAATATTTATGGATTACTGGTGACAAGCCTGATGTGATTTCCCAGGATTTACTGCCCATAGTTCAAAAAGTTGATATTTTCCCCCGTGACCGCCAGTAAAATGTAAACATACATATGTTGTAATATGGTACACGATACCAGTGAAAAGGAGGTATCTTAACCACCTATATTCAGGTCTAAAGGCATCCCACAACAGCAATAAATAGGACAGAAACCCCTTAAATATAGACCAGAATGTACTGAGCTTAAGAATCAGATCCTTTTTCACCCCAAGAACAATTCTACTGTTAAACAGCAAAAAAGTTGGACCACCAGTCCCCAATCCTTCCCAATGGCACCCAGCTGTACCTGTCACTTAGTCTCCACTGTAAAAGAAACAAGCAGGTTGTCAGCAGAACTGAAGATCATTCTGATGACTTTTATTGTTCTGGAAATGTTAAAAGGAAAAAAAAAAGCCAACTCTTCTTGCCTGCAAGAGTCTGTATTTAAGAGACAAATGTGGCAAATCATCAGAGGGGAAAAAAAAAAGAGGGAACATTCTGCTTTCCCTTTAATATCTAGATCATGTTAATTGATCCCAGTAGAGTCCCCTCATTGCCAGACTATCACAATTAGCTCACCGATTTCTGTGTTTGTATGATCTTGCCTCTGCTAATTACAGATGAAACAATACTTTGGGGGAGGTTAAATTTCCTCTCTCTTTTCCCGGGGAAAAGCATTAACACCTTTTCAAGCACTTGCCAGTCTGTAAGACCTTCCAGGGTCACCATCTGTGTTACAAGTTTGATTTCAAGAGCACAGGGTAGAAATTACCCAAGGCAATGATACTGTGCAAGGCAGAGAGGCAGCAACACCCGGGCAGTGCAGTTCCATGGAACAAACAGATTCCCATGGAAGATACATTTTCCAAGCATGATTCTTTACCTCCCCAGTCCTATTTCTTATGTACTAAGTTTTAGCTACATGTGAAAAATAAACAAACACCAAACACACAAACAAACCCCCCAACAATGTGTGACACAGGCCTTAAGATACTTCAAACGGAGGTACCACAAATAATCACAGAACGGTTTGGGTTGGAAGGGACTTAAAGCTCATCCCATTCCACCCCCTGCCATGGGCAGGGGCACCTTCCACTAGCCCAGGTTGCTCCAAGTCCCGTCCAACCTGGCCTTGGACACTTCCAGGGGTGGGGCAGCCACAGCTTCTCTGCCCAACCTGTGCCAGGGCCTGCCCACACTCACAGGGAAGGATTTTTTCCTAATATCTAACCTAAACCTGCCCTGTGCCAGTTTGAAATCATTGCCCCTGGTCCTGTCACTAGCCAGGAACAGCCTACAAGGGAATATACACAGCTATTAAACAATGTCTATTAAATGATGTTGGACTCCTAAGAGCCAAGTTCAGCACTGACAGAAGTCCCTCTGCTCTGAAGATACTGTGCTGTGACTGCACAGATTACTGGCGGCATCCAGCACCTTACTTGAGAGAGAAAAAAACAGGATGAAAAAGGCATCACCGTAATCAGTTTGTTGGTTTGGGCTGCTGCCTTTGGGCTCCCATTACCACTTCAGTCTTAACACAAAATGTCTTCATTTTCCACAACGTTGAGGTGTTTGGACTTGTTGCCTCAAATAGCTGCAGTAATCTCAAAGAGAGGAGGGAAAGTCTCTGAACTCTTTCACTTCGACTTTACAGAATTATTCATAGCAGCTTGCAAGTCTACTGGGATTACTCAAAACTTGAAAAGAAACCCAATATTTCTATTCTAATGTTGCATGTACGGCTCTCCAGCAATTATAAAACACACTGCTCAGTACTTTCTTTAACATAGGCTGGCTTGAAACTAATTGTTCTGGAAAGAAGTAAGTAGATCTCATTTACTGCTGGAACATAACTTGAATACAGTTTTCATGTATTAAAATTATTCCCTAGTGGCATAAAGAAACGAACAAAGTCTCAGGGAAGGCAAGGGTTTGTTCCACAGCAATTAGTTAGCACCACAGAGTCTGAATTCCCCTTCTCTTTTATTATTACTCTTCTGATGGGAGGTGTAGAGCTAACTGTTAACACTTCATGCAATCAAATGCAGGTTTAGAAAATACACGCTGTATCATGCATTCCTCACAGAAACAGATGCTATTAAAATCTAGGATGGTGGTATTACATCCACAGCCTGGTCAGCTTTTCTTATTTTTTGGTTATACTACAGTACTTTTAAAGGAAAAAATGAAGAACATGAATTCTACTGTCTACTTGCAGAGAACAAAAATATAGCCTTTGCTGTCAGCTCGCATCAGCAGCCTGAAAACCATTTCAGGGCTTATTGACCACTTTTTAATCTAGTTTTTAATTACATTTTTATATTGAAAACACACTTTGGAATATTTAGAAGCTTTAGGATCAAGTATCTCCTTGAGGTCATCCCTGCATTCCTAGTGAAACCACGGGAGGAATTGTGTTCCTTTTGTCACTTTGTGCCCCACAGGTGTAATCCCCTTTAGAGGGGAAGAAGAAACGCCCTGTACAAATCCTGACCCATCATTTCCCCACAACTCTCAGAAAACTACACTGCACTGAGAAGGAAATGGAAGAGGTGAGCTGCAGCCTTAAAGGGTTGGCTTTTCTACCCCGGGGTATGAAGCTGAGATGGCTGGACAATTGCTATTCCCACATGCCCAGCTGGACACTCCAGAATCAAAGATGCTCCAGCAGGACATGCAGAGCTCCTCATCTGTCACAGCAGTTGTTACCAGCACACTTTAACACGTAGAAATGAGACTATTGTTGTTTCCTTGCCATTTAATTAAATAATTGCCCTCAAGTTTCTCTGCCTCAGCAACTTCTTTAAAGGAAGAAAAGCACGGCAAAGGTAGCAAACTTATTTTGTTCATGAAAAACCATTTATATTTGCATATGGAAATGGTGAAAATGGTAAAGAGTGTCAACAGCTAGGTAGTGTGAAAACCTCAGTCCAATTCATGCACAAACATTTGTATTTCAATGAAACACTCACAGCCCCTCTGTCGCTCTGAGTGATCCCTTCTAAGCACAGCAGGAAGAACCAGGGAGAGACAGGAATTAGGGCCTGTGTGCCCTAAGGTGGCACCGCTGAGTTGCTCCTGGTGGTCCTTTCAGGCTTCTCCACACAAAGCTGTGTCTTCAAAGATCAAGTCAATGGCAAAGTGGAGTCAAAATGCTAATGAGAAGGCTCATAGAGATAAACTCCATGATAAAAAGTAACTATCAGTATTAAAGCAACAGTATGAAAGTCAATACTTTAATAAGAACTGAAAGACTTTTAGTCATTAATGTGAAAAATGTTGTATTTTGGAGAGGATTTAGCTTGGTTTGATGATAAGCAGACGACCACTGATTCTTAACTTCAGCTGCAGGTCTGCCTGTACTTATATTACTCCTTTCTAAAAATCTGTTCTTCCCCCAACCAACACGTAATGCTGAGCAGACTGAAATTAGTGACCATAGGCAAACATTTACACAAGTTAACTAAATTTGAATCCCCCAAGGGTCTCTTAAGTATATTATTTTTCCCAGCAGGTCTTTAAGCCTGTAGAAAATCAAACTGATTTGCAGCACAGGAAGCTGGTGGCTCACAATTCAGCACATGGTCCTCTCTCCTCACAGCCAACATTGAGAAACCAGTTCATCAACTGGTGCAATGTTCACAGTTAGACAGATATCTCGCCCACATCTTAATATTCATGGTTTGCTTTGATTAAAACACACGGATTGCCATTAATTTGAGGATTACCTTTTAGAGCACGGACAAGTTGCAGTGTTTGAGTGCCACTTACGGTGGTGTTTAATCAGGAAAGCTGCGGCGGCGCTGGCTCAACTGCTGCCTGCTCCATTTGTGCCCATAACTGTGGGCTATCCTTTAGTGTGACAGGGGCCCGAGCAGTGCAACTCCAATCTGCCATACATCAGGCTCGCCATTATTGGATTAGCTCGATGTGGCATCATTACCGCTGCACTCTCCTGCCTATCATTGATCGCAGCAGGCTTGCCATTTCACAATTAATGCAAGTCAGCTGGATTGATCAATCTGCTGATGAGTTGGAGCCACAGTCAATATATTCTTATGGCTCTGTGCTACTGAGCTCTATGTTTTATAGCTGTGCCTAAGGATTTGTCATTCTGGCTACACATATTCTTGGTGTTTTGTTTTTTGGGGTTTTTTTTTAGATACTCCTGCTCCCACCTTGCTGTCAAAACCACAAAGTGTTTGTGAATTACTCCTGTCACCTGAAAAAAACAGAGGGGGCAAGAAAGTAACTAAATTCATAACTGGAAAGAATTTTCTTTTAAAAAATAAATAAATCACACTCCTGCTTGGCTCAGTAACAACCAGCCTGAGTTTTGCACTCGAAAAACCTGAGCTTCCAAGGAATTGCAGAGATTTTATATTACTGCAGCTATTTTCATTCCTCTGTAGACCTGACAGCATGTTTGTGACGTGTGGAAATATGTTAATAACCTGATTATTAGTATTTTTCTAACACTGGGATACTCCAATCAGTTTTGAAACCTAGTCTTATTTCAGAAGGGAGATAAGTCTGCAGAAAAGTCTCTCCTGAGAGCGGGAGGGTGAATGAAACGATGGGACTTCAGGAGAAATAGCGAACCATGATATTTGCTTCACATCACTCTTGTGTTGCCATGTGTCCCAAGCATTGCTATCCACATTTGAACAGTTTCTCTACAGAGAACATTGAGTTACTATCATTTTCTAATGTAGCAGGGCCTACACACAAAAGGAAAGGGCTGTACACATTCTGAATATTCTTTTTAAATAGGTGTCTCTGCCTACTAGAGAATGTGCCCAGATCCATGCCTGTATTTTTTCATGCCCCTAAAAAGAAGGGTTTTGGAAAAAAAAAAAAAATCAAACAAAACAAAACCAACAACAACAAACCAAATAAGCACAAAAAACCCAAATGAAACAAAACCAACCAAACTTGAAAGGAGTAAAGTGTAAAAGCTGATAAACTATTATAGTTCTATTTCCATTAATCTACATCCCAACTTGATCTCCATTATAAGAAGCCTCAATTAACAAAAGATGTTGAATTTAAATATAAGAAAATGCACTGAAACTTGGACAAAGGGTAAGGAATGGTAATGAATACATTCAGATAAGAGCTTGGACTTTCTGGACTGGTTTGCACATTACACACAATGCCCTCATTAAAGGAAGAATAATTGCTCTTTTTCATCACTCTGCCTTGTCTAGTTGGCACTGCCAGGACTGGTGACAATTACAAGGTATTAGCAATGACAATTACACTGTGATTTTTGTGACAGTGATACCACATTTTTCAATACTTGGTTTTGTCTTAAGGAATCTGGATTTACAGATAAGAACCACTTATAACTAAAATCATTATCATTTCTTCCAAGTTGAAAAGCAAAACAACCCCTGAACCAGTTTTTTTGTAAGCCCTGAAAATACCACGAAGAAAAAAAAAAGAAAAAGAGAAACACACTGTCTGACAGGTGGGAATGATCTACTAAATCTAAAATGAGTTTTATTCAAAGCAAGTAATGTGTTCCCGTAAAGATCCCGGTTTTGAAGAGAGCAGGCACTTCAGATTATCCATCCATAATTCAGTTCCACTCAAAGGGCTCTACTTAAACAATTTTCCATTACATTTCTAGTAAATTTGGAATAAAAAAAGACAGAGCTTGCGCCTTAAACTGGCATCATCTAATACAACATAGAGCTGTTACAGAGCTTTTCAAAGTACTTTCCAAACCAAGGAGCCATCGTTTCCCCACTGCACTGTGGGTGCTTTGCCATCAGTCCCAATCAGACAAGGATCGCTGCTGCAATCGCTGGTTTGCTGCTTTAAGAATCACATGAACTACCAAACACGCCCAAGAATTTGAAGTCTATTCAAGTCTTAAATTAGTTCATGAATCTATATTTAGGCTACCTACATATATGGCCTGGTTTTAGAAATGCAGAGCACAGCAAATCTTAGCAAGTCACTGTACCTAAAAGTGCTCACATCTCATAAGAATCAGGCCATTATATTTAGATGCCTAATTAGGGGTGCGAGATTTGACTAAAGTCAGAATTTTAGCCTAGATAGGTGCATATTACATCACAGTGGTTTTGAAGTTGCTTTGCAATAAGACACATGGTGGCAGATGGCTCATATTCACGTAGAAGTGAAAAAAACCCCTGATATTTATATATGTATTACAAATTAATATATCGGGTGCTTTTGGAGAAAAAAAATTCCTATTTTATTTCCATTAAAAAGACTACAGGATTTATAACTGCAAAGGCAAAGAAATTAACATTCTATTTAATCCTATTACCAGAAGATTTACACTAAACACATAAACTCTTCTGTTTCAGAAAAACGAGCAATGAGACATCAAGTCAAGACAACCCTAAAAATCAAGTAATAATGAAGGTGAGTTTGTAAATAACTTCTAATATCTGTTATTTGACTTTACACTGCATTTCAGAGGAAATTGGAGAGCGATCCCAAGTCTTGATACTAAAAGATTAAAATTTTTAATTCTGACTAAAAATGAAATTTTTTATTCCAACTGAAAGTCCATCTTTAGAGGACAACATGCTATGCAAAAGCTCCTTTTAAAATTGAGGTGCTTTCTCCAAGTTTATAAAATTAAGTGAAAGCAAAACTGTGTGTCTTGCTCTCTTGCTCTCTCTATTTTTGCAGCTCACTTGTGCAAATGTATTTACACATATATTTTCAGAAATATAGCTGAAGAATAACGCCACCCAAAATACCAAAATTTAGCTTTGCTATGATTTATCATCTTTGGTATGAACTTGCCCATTTCACATCATTGCAGTAAAACAGGAAAGTGCATCAGGAATTCACATGGATGTGAAGTCCAAGTCATTTCCAGGAAAACAGTGAGTAGTTACACAAACAAATTCCATCCTCAATGATTATACCTGTAAAAAACCCTGACAATCAACATTTTCTGTAGCCATAAATCATTATTTGTGGTTTACACTACAACAAATTAATCACATATATTTTTGCTTCCAAATTGTTTATGGAAATCACAGAAAAAACAACACTGCGGGCAGAAGAATTTGCATTCTATATAAAAGAAATAACCACCCCCCCCCCCGGCCTAATCTTGCAGGTTTTTCAGTCCTTGCAGAGGCAAAATGCACAGTCAGAATGCACACCCAGGCAGGCAGCTCAGATAACACCATACACAGAGTTTCACCTTCTGTTTCTACCTCCTCAAATAAATGTTTATCACTTTTCCGAAGGAAATGACAAGTAATTTATGAGGTAATACACATAAATGCTCCAAGCACGAGAAAACACAGCTTTCAAATAATGCAAAGGAACATATGTCTCTGAGGGCTCCAAAGGTATTGCCAGGTTCTCCTGTGCAGAGGTATAGTATAAATACCATAAAATGCAGTCGAAAGCATTAAACAATCCATGCTTCCTGCTGAATTATAGATGTAATCAAAATGAGCAAATACACAGCATTACTCTTCACCATGCTTGTCTTCCTAGAGAATTTAAGCTGAAGCTCCAGCTTTTGTGTTCCCTGGGTTTTATGCCATCTCCACTGTTTACCTGAGAGATTCTGACTTTCATAACAGGTCACGGCACATCATAAAAAAGGTATAAACCTGGACATTTCTCTTCAAAGTCATAGGTCAAGTTTCCACCAACACCGGCACCAGCAACATAAATATCTATTTCATTGCTTCTGTTTCAACAGCCTTTTAAATATTTACTTAACATCTTCCTAAAGACAGAGCCAGCGTGATTAAATCAGAAAGCAGAATTGTGCTATGGAAATCACCATCATTACAGCTTGACTTAAAACTGCTAATGTAGGCTTTTCTGTCGTCTCCTTTTGCAGACAGAGGAGCAGTTTCCTGTGGCTCACTGCTCCTGACAATTCCCCCAGACCAATTCCCATGATTCCCCCATCCTGGGCAGATATCATTTCAACAGATGTCAAGAACAGCTAAGTGCACTTAGGCCTATTTGTTAAATTCCATGGGGGAGGTAGATTGGCGAAATTCATCCTGTAATTAAACCGCATATTTCTTTCAAGCTGCCTCTTCCCTCTCCCCTTCAGAATCCCTCTGCCTCGCATCAAATCATTTAGGCACTTATTGGCTACAATCAATACAATATGAGATACATTAATTTAGTCCCCGGGCGGTTTGCTGGGAAGGGGTGGGATTGTTCCAGCAGCATTCCGAGAGGTTCCTGCGAGCCCCCATCCCCGGCAGCAGCCAGGATTTATGGCACTGCCAGCCGCTGTGCTCCCAGCTCTGGGCTGCAGCCAGGCAGCCGTGCATTGCATGCAAACGGGAAACACCCCATGTATTGCCTAATGCACACAAGAGCTCAGCCTGAAGGGCAGGGCTGGAAGGATGGCACAGAGCCTGACAATAAACTCAAGCTTTCCGTGTGTTCAAATGGTCTGCACAAAGGGGGACCAGAAAGAAATCTCAGGGAGGGTTGCCACTGACATATCTGGACCTCAAAGTGACATCTCTGATGTCATTTATCCACAACTCCCTGACAGGAGGGTGCAGCCAGGTGGGGGTCGGTCTGTGCTCCCAGGCAAGCAGCAATAGGACAAGAGGGCACAGTCTTAAACTGTGCTGGGAGGTTTAGGTTGGACAACAGGAAGAAGTTCTTTCCAGAAGGATAATTTGGCGTTGGAATGGGCTGCCCAGGGAGGTGGTGGAGTCACTGTCACCATCCCTAGAGTTGTTTAAGAAGAGACTGGATATTGCACTTGGTGTCGGGTCAAAGGTTGGACTCGATCTCAGAGGTCTTTTCCAACCTAGTTGATTCTGAGATCTTCTGTCTCACTTTTAACTTGCACATCCCTCCTGTTACGGAATTTGGTTGAATGTGGCTGGGATTTGGTTTTCTCTTTAATGCAGTGCAATAGGATGAAGCCATCTATTTTATTTTATTTTTTTTTTTTTTTACAGAAGAAGGATATAAAAAGAATTCTGAAATTGGCCTATGTGTCATTTAAAAGGATATACTCTTGCATGATCTATTTATAAGCAAATATATAAACCAAGTCCTTAACATGCTACTGTGAAACTGAGGACTTAGAAGTGTCAACAAGAAACCATATTAAATGCTTCATAAATCCCAAGCATGTAACACACTGGGAAGCTATCACATGTACACCAAACAATATGTCATTTGCAATTAAAATTATATCTGTAACAGCAATGAACACTAAAACTGGCACATACAGAGATTACTAATGTGGTAGGCTAAGTTGGGAAGTGAAAAAAGAAGTAACACCCAAGACTTAATTGGATTATTTTTGCTGCAACTACAAAACCAATCTATCTGGCAAACAAAATTCTGCATGCTATTATATGCATTTAATTTTTAAAGAGTGAGCTAATTAGAAAGTCTTTTTGTCCATTTTATAACAAATATAATTTATAACTTTTAGATTAGCAAATTTTCCTTTAAATGCTGTTGTATTGTTTATTTGACCTCATCTCCTGGCACTGTTTTGGGGTGTGGCCCTGTCTCAATGCCCTCATTCATTGAAATTCCCCAAGATTTACTTGACACACTTCACTCCTGCTCCTACTATACTTGCATGGCTTCACATGTGTAAGATTTTAAGGGACAACACCCTTTACTTCCTTTTTTATTTCTATTTTATGCATTCTTTTTGGTTAGGGGTGAGAGCTATTGCTTTATTATCTAAAATGAGTGGGAAAAACGATGACACTTTTCAGGGGACCTCTAACATATAATTATTAAAAGAGTCACAATTCATACAAGAATCTTTTCAACTGCAGAAATAAAGAAAAAGTTGAGGAACGAAGAGGACGTGTTTCTGTACTGCAGTGAGGCTGCAAAATCTAGGAAAAAAAATAACATTTCAACTGTTTTAAGGGATTTGCATTTCAGGCATTTTTTCTCTTTAACTAAAGCTACTTTCTAGTTGAAATTGGTAACATCAATTACAGCCTCAACACCAAAGGAAAAAAAAACAAAAAAGGAGAAAATATAACCTTTCATTTTCTAACCAGTAACCCTTCAAGTTCACAAGGTTAAGTGTAGTGGAGTCTTGTCTTTCTAATTGGAGAAGAAAGCCCCAACCATTGATATTTATACTGGTGGCTGTTTCACTGACCTAAAGCCACTTCCCAGAAACTCATTTTGGACTTTGTACCTTTTCCTTCTCAGGAAATGTTTAACCAGAGGATTTTTCTCTTTC
Organism: Anabacerthia variegaticeps; assembly: GCA_035583185.1. NCBI lineage: Eukaryota > Metazoa > Chordata > Aves > Passeriformes > Furnariidae > Anabacerthia > Anabacerthia variegaticeps. Next base: position 3,884,549 of record JAWWEW010000033.1, on the reverse strand, counting down.
CCTCCAAGCCTCATAACAGAGTCAGCTGCCTTCTTGACTCCCCTTGTGCCTCTGCTTGCCCAGGGTACAACCTGCAGCCACTGATAACCCCAAAGGAAACTCACTGGTTTGGGGTCTTTGGGGTTTTTTTGAGGGGTGGAAAAAGTAGCACAGTTTGATAGGAATAATCTACTCATTCATCTCTTATAAACAAAGAATGTCACAGACATTCCTCTCATAAATCCTATCCTTTCCATTAAATTCTCGAGTCTTCCCTTGGACTCAAGTAACATTCAGCATTTGCAGCATCCTGCTGCAAGATCTACATATAGCACCTGTAAGATGTTTATTAAAGTGGCTTACACTAAAAATATACACAACACACAAGCAAAGGAACTATCCAAAATCACATGGATAACATGAATTCCAAGAGACCTGCCTTATGAGTGTTTCACTGAGCCATTTGTTTTTATTTTAATATGTTACTGCTGGTGTGAGCGTTGCTCCTTAGAAATGAGGACACTTTTTCCCTAAAAACTGCCCTAAAACTATGTGAAAAAGGCAAAAAATACTTGTAGCACATCAAGGACTTGCAGTAATTATTGACTTGAAGTCACTATTATGCAGAACTGTTCCACTAGGGAAGCAGAGAGGGAAAGAAAATTTGTCTCCAAGTAAGATGGATTGTGCTCAGATAAATGAGACTGTTCAGAGCAGTATCAACTCAACCTTGTGCTGGACTGCCCTGCCCTTGGCCCTCTTATGGTGGGAAAGCAGCATCCCTCTATTTAGGGGATCCAGTTGTTGCTCCTGGGGTGAACCTCAACAGGTTTTGACTTGGGGCCTTGCATTTCTTCCCAAACTCATTGGAAGGAGAGTTATCTCAAAGCAGATTCATGTCCTCATTCAGAGGGCTTGACTCAGTCTTTACTGACACAGCTACACTCTCTGTCAATACACAAGCAGCCTTCTAATTAATCAAAAGTTTGTAGGAAAGGAAGACCAAAACAAACAAAATAATCTCTTACCAAAAAAAGCTCTGCTGAAAAAAGGAACACAGTGCACACTTTCAACATTGAAATATACTGCCTTAACCTCACACCCCTGAGAGCTACAATTAAGCATCCTAGAAATTAAGAAATTATTAGGAAAAATATGTTATCATCCAGGCAAATACTTTTATTATACTTTAATTCATCAGAAATATTTCTAAACTCTCCCTGGGGAAAGAGTACAGTTTAAAATTGCTTACATCTTTCTTAAAAGCTGAAGTAAGCTTTCCTGTTTCATCTTTTATAATCTTATTTTTAAAGTTGCAAAAACTGCTGACTTGGTACTGCAGACAGATAATTATTCCAAATATCTTTTTTTTTTTTGTATTTTTGTAGGTACGCCTAATTGATGTCTACCTTTTTACATTTTACTTCTGGATGTACTGAAGATTTATTTACAAACAGAAAAAACCTAACACAAGAAAACCCACGCTGGATACAGTTACTTAATGATGATAATTAGGTTCCCACTAATTCCTAGAGCTGTCACTGGAGGCTGGGCAGGTAAATGACAAAGGCAGGTATCAAAAATAATTAGTCTGAGGTTTTTAATACTACTTTGAGGACAACAGCTCCATTCCATCTGCCTTTTTTTCCCTGCCACGTAGCCATTCCATAATTACTGGAGGACAGGCTGAGATAACTCTGCCATTCAAAGGCAACTTTCACCTTTCTGCTCCCTGAAATCTTCCTAATTGTACATTTCCCCATTTTTTGGAGGGCAAAGAGGAATAAGGATTCTCCTAAATGCTCTCACTCTCCGGGATTTTGTGGGTTTGACACTTCTTGGTACATCTTTATGTTTACTCTTTCCTGATGGATTTTGTTTCCATTAAAAACTCTCCAGTCTTCCCTTGGACTCAAGTAACAATTCAGCATTTGCAACATCCTGCTGCAAGACCTACATATAGCACCTGTAAGATGTTTATTAAAGTGGCTTACACTAAAAAAACTATCCAAAATCACATGGATAACATGAATTCCAAGAGACCTGCCTTATGAGTGTTTCACTGAGCCATTTGTTTATATTTTAATATGTTACTGCTGGTGTGAGCGTTGCTCCTTAGAAATGAGGACACTTATTCCCTAAAAACTGCCCTAGAACTATTTGAAAAAGGCAAAAAATACTTGTAACACATCAAGGACTTGCAGTAATTACTGACTTGAAGTCACTATTATGCAGAACTGTTCCACTAGGGAAGCAGAGAGGGAAAGAAATTTTGTCTCAAACTAAGATGGATGGTTGGTAAATTTAATAGTTAGAAAATAAGCGAATAATAAAATAATATTATAAAACCCTGAAGTGAAACCTAGCAAAAATAGCAAAAAGACTGAGAAATGCAAGAGTTCTCTGCAAACTCTTACTTGATTTCATTTCAATTACCTTCTCTTCCACCTATAATCAGGTATAACAACAACTTGGCTCTTTACAATAATTACATCCAAACTGTGTGATTGGAATAGCCTGAAGGCTCAGATTTGGTAGCACCGACAGATGAAGTTATTTTATAGGTATTATTAAAATCAAATGAAGGAAAACTAGGAGAATAAGATTAGCATTATATAAAAGAACACTGCTCTAGAACACCTCATTAGGAACATAAATAGTATTTTCTTTACAACATTTACATTTCAAACTGCTCAAGGCAACAGGTTTTGTGCTCCTGTGTGTTTTGATTCTAGCCTTGCACTCTATTATAAAAGCTCCCAGTCTGTTCTCCTGTACAACCCATTTATTTAAGGAAATGTGGTCGGCAAAGCCCTTTAAAGGATGTTGTGTAAGCCAAGGCTGAAAGCCAGTTGTTCATGCTCATGCCCCCCTTATCTGTAAAGCCCTTTCTGTGCCATCAGCCAGAGAGCTGATCTTAATTCCAGGTAATTGCCTTCTCTCGTTATCCATCTCACCCTCTTGTCTGCCATCAGCTTTTTCTGGGTGCTCTAAGAGGTGCCTGTCCTTGCATTCCCACTCTTCTCCCTCCACATCTTATCTTTGGCCATTTATCACCTGCAAAGACATTCTCATGTGGCTCCTGGGGTCAGCTCTCTAATGTAGGTGTTTGAACTAAAGCTTGTCTTTGTCAAATCTCCTCATGGAGATCTAACCACTGCTTCCAGTTCAAAACAGAACTTCATTGTTGTGATTGCCCATCAGCTTCCCATGGATTCATCATCTTTAACTCAAGGACAAAACTTGCAGATTTTTAATATCAAACATTTCTAAGAGCTAACACTTTATATCCATCTGGAGGAATTAAACCCTCATCTGACCCTTGACAATTAACATGTTCTCCCCACCTTGGCTCTACTCCCGACCTTTCAAATTACTGCTGCAAGCACAATGTCATTAAACTGTTGTTTAGACCATTTTGGCCATCTTTTTATATCCATATCTGTCTATCCCCTCAGACAGTCACTTTTCCTACCTCCTTCCCTTTCTCTCATTAACAGTTTTACACCTTAAGACACCCATTTCTTCTTTCTAACGTTTTCAGATATATGATTTTTTATTCTGCTGCCCCATTTTTCTCCTCCCCAGTCCCTCCTTGCTTCACTTTGCTGTGGTGGCTCCCCAGACTTGTTAAACTGGTGCCCTGAATTGGTGTTAGGGGCTATGATAATTTACTAGTTCCATGTATTACCTTCTTCCAAAATTAATTTGAACAAAGGCCATATTTAAATTTTGAACTTTTCCAGATTGAACACATGGCTGGATATCCTTGGCTTTATGGTCACACAGATAAGCAAAGAGCAGCAATAATAAATGACCAAATGATACAAGGAACACACGCTTAAAAGTTAAACAACTAAAATTTAACATAATATTAAGTTATTCATTGGTATTTGTGCAGATGGTAAACTAAAGCAGTCCTTATTCCTTTAAAAAGTGGTACGACATGGATCACTAAAGTTATGTGACAGATTATTGCACACCAAAGAGATGCCTGCTAAACCCTTTTTTTAAGTATAGAAAACAGTACGTGATTCCACACTTCATCATTTATTTGCCTCTTCTCCACCCTTTCCTGACACTTGCACCTCTATCTCTTCTCCTATCTTATTTCCTATTTTTAAACTCTTGAAATTATTTAGGCTGCCTGACATTTTCAGCTGAAAATCTGACACCAACCAATTTGCTTGTAATGCTGAGATTTTTTGGGAATATGAGGAAAAGAGTAAAAAGGTGTTACACTCTACAAGCTTGAAATGTTACCGTCAGGATCATTTGTATCATTGTGTTGTCATGCTGACTCTTATCCTTTCTGTAATGTATTGTTTTGTCAGCTCCTAAATTACTGATTTTAATCCATCATGCCATGCAGGCCCACAATCAATGGAGAGGTACAAGAGAAGAAAGGTAGCTCTTAATCATTATTAGTTCTTTGCTCAAAAGAACCCTGCTTTAACTTTTGATCTATGGACTTCAGACAATGCAAAATCCATTCGTTTGAGGTTAATCTTCATCAGTGCTTTGTCTGGTAATTAGGCAAAGAGGACGACTGCATCACCAAGTTAAAGTGTCTCCCACGAAAGACAGGAAAATCACCTCACTGGGGATGATGTCACGGAGAGAAAGCACTAATATCCAAGTCACACTGTGAGAGATTTGGATGTGTTTACATGTCTGAGCCCAGGAGCTGGAGAAATTATATATATATATGTACTTATATATATTGCTCCCTAGTGAACTTCCATAGTGTCCATCCAGACTGGGGAGCAGGATAAGGCTATTGGTGCTGTATTCATTTGGGTGCCCTGAGTAACTGCCTATGATTTGTGTGGCTGACTGTACATATACACATCTATATATACATCAAATATATATATGGTGGTCTATATATATGTATATCCATAGGCATCTTCAGCCCCAGCTCTTACAGCCTCACCTCTTGGGCTCTGGCATGATACATGTTTCTTTAACACTTCATATTGTGTTATTTTAGAACATAAAATAACTAAATAAATATAAATATGTCCAAGACTAATTCGCCCCCACAGCACCACCACCAACAACAAATCAGCCTGGGTGGGCACTGGTGCAGTCACAACCCGTGCTGAAAAGGAGTTGCATTTGGCAGGATTTTAATACTAAACCTACACCTTTCTAGTAAAAGTGACATCTGTGGCTTTCCTGGGTTGAGGCAGTTTGTTAATTTTATCCAGGCTAGGACACACAGATTAAAATAAACAGTTTGCAGCTAATCCACCAACTCCCAGTAAAACCATCACCCTTGAACACTAACTGTGGCTCCAGGAATCTCTCCCTGGAGCTGAGAGTTGGTTTATTTTGGTTTGGTTTTGTCCAACAAAACTTTGCTAGGAAATCTTAAACTTTAGGGGCAAAATGGAACCCCAATAAAGTCCATGGCAGTTCCTGTTGTTAACCCAAGCACACCAATACCACTGTGTGCCAGGATGACGCGGCTCCAGGAGCTGCCTCCTGCTGCACACTCTGACTTTAACAACAGCCATTCCCCACAATGTCTTTGGGAACATAAACTCATTTTATGGCTAACAAAGGGAGGCTTTTTTAAAAACATGACTGTCTTATTGTAAAATTGCACCAGGATCAGACAGTGATGAAAATGTAATTTTAAAGGCATACCACCACTTTAAATTCTTGTGTGTCACCATGTACTCCTTGATTATATTTCGTATCTTAAGGTGTAACAAATTCAAGTGCTTGAAAACACGGTTAAAAACCTGCAGGATGTAACTTTATAGCATTAGCCCAGATTATAAACATAAAGGTAACTGATGCATTGTAATAGAATCTTCTTATGACCCAGGCTAAGACTGTAAAATGTGAAGCTTCATACTGTGCTCACTGGGTTCAGTTAAAGGCACAAAAAATAGTGCTGCATTTTGCCCCTCCTCAGCAGAACTGCCAGCCCCTCTCACAGGGTTCTCTCATCCCTCCTGGCACCTGAGGCATCCCAGCAGCTGGGGCGAAGAAGGGAAACTGTGACCAAGTGAGTCTCATTTCAGATTTACAGTCCAATCACTCACACAACCTGCCAATTCACTTTATGGCATGTACTGTAAAAATTCATTATTTAATATGAGCCTAAAAAAAAAAATCTATTGGTGCAGCACAGCAACTTGACTTTGAATCATAAAAGAAGGAGTAACACAGTAGGTGGTGCCTTGAAGCTTGTAGTGAGGAAGCCCAACATATACTTAAAATGTCCTTTGCATGTTCCAATCAAGCACAACATTTGTTCAGCCTGCAAGCTGCTCTATTTCAATATTTTTCTATGTATTTACTACATACATTTATATGTATATATTATATAGGTATAAATCTATGTACTATGTATGTGTTAGGTACTACAAAAAATAGTGCAAAAATAAGTGACTGGTCTTAGGTTAGAAATCATTTTGATTTCAAATATTTTAATTAAAAAAAAAAATCCTAGATATTTTAACCCACCAGTGCTGAGATAATGAAAATCATAACTATTCAAACGAGGCTAACTCATTAAATACCTTTGTTACTTTATAGCCAGATGATTTAGGGGGAAAAGACACTATAGGGTCTGTGATCCCATAACCAGGACTGGCTCAGATGTCAGCTTAGAGCTACTGACTCCTGACTCTGCTCCTCTGCTGACTGTTTTAAATTTGCACCCTAGTTTTTTTATTATGTTTTTATGTTACAAACATAGACCATTCAAAATTTCACAATTATTTATCCTAGCAAAATTAAAACACGCCAAATAAACCTCAGAAGGGCTCTAAGTTTTCCTTCCCCCCCCCTTTATGTCTAATTCATTCTGTTTAATTCCTTAGTTTTTATAGAAGCAGTTTGATATAATAAAGCATAGTTTGTAAAAACCATTAAGAGTAAGCTTTCTAGTAGCAATTCTATTAAGTTACCTCATCAAGTGATGTGCTGTAATGTTTTCACATCAACTTTTTTTAGCTTTTCATTGCAGCATTCATAAATGGCTCAGATTCCTAAAGTCTAAAAGTGTTTTGTTGAAATTATGAGCAAAAAATTTCTTAATGGAGCATAGAAAGGCAGGAGCAATGGAAAAAAATCAAGTTCAATTACAAAAGCATTTTTGAAAAATCAGTTAATGCCAGCCATGTTGTAACAGCATTAATTAAAAGAAGGGTTGGGGCTCCTAACATGGTACAGAGGAATAATTTACAGTCAAGTGAGATTCTTCTCACAGTAAAAACACCAAATCTCAATTTTTGTAGCTCATTTTTGTTAAGGTAAATTAACACTCCATCCCTTGGCATCTGCACTGCAGTGTCTCCTCCGTGTTCCCCCTGAGCAGAGAGGGGTTAGTGGGTAATTCCCACTGGCAATTACAAACTCAAACCCAACACACACCATTATTTTCATCACATGCTTCTAAGTTTCAAATAACCTTAACTCTAAAATGCTGAGAATAAAAATTCACCCAAAACCTGAATGCAAGATAAAACACAGATCATGGGACAGAGAAGGCAACATTTCATTTTTTCTTTAAAAACAGTCATGTGGTTAATAGTCATGGAGCTACTGTACTTCCCACTAAGTCAGGATCAAGTCTGCTTAATAAAACATGTTTGGCTTATTGAATTATGACATTTCTAATTACTTGGAGTATGAAATGATTAATAAAAACTGAATGGGAAATTTTTCTTTTCTAACCATCTTCTCAAAAATCACATTGCAATACCCTTTCAGGATTTTATATTTTTCAGCCATATCACACACTAGATTAATTAATCCATTAATATTTCAGTTTCAATATGTTTCAGGATATACATTTTTCCATTTTCCTTCTGCATGGCAAGCATCCAATGCTTTTGATTCGTAATAAATAAAGCCACAGCACTAACTTCTTGTGCCTGTTATTTTTCCACAAAGCCTCATGCCTGCTTTTGCTTCTCTATCAAATCTTTTTTAGTCCTTGCAGGTTTCTCTTTTCCTCCTACTCAGGCTTTGTAAGTCGAAGCAATCCAATTGCCAGAATTCCTAGCCAGGTAAAGGTAATGTGTCCTCTATGAAGTGTAAGCCAATGATGCCAGTGGTGTGCCTGCTCCTGTGACCAACTGCAAGGGTTACACCTCAAACCCCCAAGAGCTGGCCACTATTAAAGCACCATTAGAATTCCCAAGAAGGGAGAGGTGCAGAGCAGGCCTACAAATGACTGTCCCAATCCCAAAAACGGCCTTGCAATGCAAGGAGGAGGGCTGGGATGCAGTGCCCCCACTGCAGTTCACACCACACTGACACAGTCTAGAGACACAACACACAAAAACAGCTCAAACAAATTGAGATCAATTTTTTAGTTTCAATTCCCTTTCCTGACTTAATAAATCGTGGTTGCACCCTGCTCAGAGTCAAAAAGAGTGACAGAAGGAAACGGAATTCATAGCCTGTTCCTTTTCCCATTTATAATTATATCTGTTGAAAACTTCTCCTTGTCACCCTTGCAAGAATGAAGGCTGACCTTTTCTTGTGAATAAGGCAGCTTCCTTTCCCCCTCCTCCCACTCCAGTTTCATCTATTTATGGGTTATATCTTCTATTATATTCTTATGGAAGAAGAGTGGTTTAGTGAGAACTCCACTAGTCAAACTCCGGATACTCGAGTTCCACTGGCAACCTTCAACAAGTCCCTCACTTGCTGCACCTCATTTAATGAAAACACAGATCAGAGCAGCACAACTAACTAAAAGTTCTTGTACAAGGGAGCACTGACCAGAAAATAATCCCTCTGCCTCAAAGAGATAGGAGAAGGGTAATAGGGTAAAACTATGCAGTGATTGGAGAACGAAGAACACTGTCTGATTCACTTTTTCCTCACATCATGTTTAGAAGAACATGCTCTGCTTGCAGTGCAGCTGATTTTTTGCAAGAAAATGATTCAAGAGCTCGAATGATCAAAAAAGAGGGAACTCCCTTCCCAAACAGGGTCTGTACAACCTGTCGGGAGACCCCCATCCAGCATCCATGCCGTACCACACCCACATAGGGGTCCCACCATGTGCAGGGTTGTGAGATCTACTCCCTATTGCTATTCCTCTTTTTGTTCTGTCTTATTAAACCAGCCATTTTATTAAGCCATTTGTTTTCAGACCTTTCTTTCTGAGTCCCAGACCATCTCTCTCCCCCCTTGCAGAACAGGGCCCAACAGGGCTGGAGATTAACATGCACCCCCAGCCCTTAGGGGATTCTGTACACACAGCCATGAACTGTTCTTTAGAAATGACACAAGTGTTTCTCCTTCCAAACCTTCTCATTGTTTTTGTATTTAATTGACCACTGAAGCAATCACTTCCTCCAGAAAGAAATCAATTTAGTTTCCTATATTTTCCTTACTTTCTTTTATTGTGGCCAGTGCAAAGCAGACGGACAATGTTGTTTCTAATTCTTCCTATTCAGGTCTTCAGTTCCACAGAAAAGGTATTTCATGTCCAGATTGCAGTTCCTGGTTCCCACATCACATGCCCTGTCAGTTAGTTGTGTTTCTGCTGCCTATTTTTCCTTGTTACTGGACTAAGGAAACAATATTTTTCCCCTTTTGATTTCTGTACAGTTTTAATGGCCTATTTCAAAAGGAAATGTATAGGATCAAAATGCATTACTCTATGCAAGCTTCTCTTCTCACAAATATCACATAATTATTAGCAATCTATGATATGGTTTTAAGTAAGTACATTCCTTCCTTTGTCCACCTGTAGCAAGCCTGGAAATGCTGTTAAGTGTCCCCAGCCCAAGTAACCCGGAACACAAAAGCACTGCAAAACTCTTTTTTAACTCAAATGTTTTCACAAGGGCATACCTTACTACGCTTTATAAACCTACTTTATTTTATTGCATGCATTCATATAAAACCTATAAACCAGGTTTTACATCACTTTCAGCTTTTGACCATTCATCAGTTTTCCATGATAAAGCCACAGTGAAATCAATATCCTTGTAAAGCCAAGCTGTCAAAAGTTACTAGACTATTTCCAAAGGCAATTCCAACGAGACAGACTACCAGATGTTTTCAATATATTTTATACAAGATTGCATGATAATTTTAGTGGGACCGAAGGAAACAATACAACAGGTAGTGTTTTGAGGTTTGACATTTTAAATAGCAAGCCCAATTGATTTTTACAAGGTACCACAGACAAAAATGCCAGTTCTGGGAAATTTATACCCCAACATTCATCCACAGAACTCAAGAGCAATTGTATTGTCAAACAGCAAGGAAAAGAGACAGCCTTTAGCAACAGTCACTGTAAAAACATTCACTGTACCTACATGTGTATGAGTGTGTCTGCACAAATACACAGAGCTGTGCATTTTACATATACACACGTACAAAGCTCTATATAAGCATAGGCACTTCACTGTATTAATTTGACCCTTCTGCTGATTTACAGTTTTATTTCTTATAGAAGACTGCCAATTATGACTAAAATTCCCCTTATAATTAATTCAAAATTTTATTAAATCCAGCTTTTATAACTTTAAATATAATAACGCCAGCCAAGCCAGGGCAAAGAATATGTCTAGTCATTAATTTTACTTGTATAATTTCTCATTCCTCAAAAAAAATGGCAATAAAAGGATCCCTCCTTAGAAATCAGCCTAGCCATGGCCATACTCATCTCCATAATAGCACAATTTCCAATTCACGCCTCATTTTCATTAATGTTTCTCGTCATAAATTTTTAAGCATATGATAAAAAATTTCTGAAGCAGCATAAAACTAACATGAAGAGGGAGTTCATTAGTATGTGACCCTAATTAGAAATTCCATATTAACTTCCCATTTCTACTTGTGCATATCCAATAGCAGCAGGCCTAATACGCCGTGTGTCACTCGTACGTTTGTTTTAGGAGCTCTTTCCCCTCCCTTACTCATTTTTATTTTTACACAATTTCTATGTTTCCCCTGCTATTGAATAAGTCAACAGACAACTGTATCGCAGCAGCACCTTTTGTGTCACAAATTATCCTGGAGAATTGTAAGGAGATACCAGCCCAATGCTTTATTAATGATACCAGATCATAAAAAGAAAGGGGAAATCGCTGACTCCAACTCTTTTCTAATGTTGGGTGATAAAAATGCTACTTCAGGATTCAGAAGGTTAAGTTCTAATGTGTATTTTGAATAGAGTATGCTGAAATAATTGCCTCATAAAGCAATGCATTGACCAGCCTGCTAATGGCTGTATAGTGCAAAACTCAGCAAAGAGTGCCAAGCTCACTGGAAAAAATGCTGTGGCACTACTTTTGGAGCTCTCCATATTAAGTTAACTTCACCCTTTTCCACTTTTTTGTTTTTAATCCTGCCAAAAAAACCCCTCCCACCTAAACCTTTATGGACTCCTTTTGGCTACATTAGGAGTAAACTATTAAAATGCAAAACTAAAAAAGCCCACACCCAAGAAAATCTGAACAGTAACATGCAGCAATCACATTTTGCTCATATGAACCCAATTACTAATATATTTTTTCCTGTTTTCTGCTAGTTCCACTTTAACACCGAGCCAGTAGCCAAACAAAGCAAAGCAATAACTACATTTTCGAATATGAATGGATTTCTAGCTTATAAACTTTTCATTACCAAGTCTAGATAAGTAGTTCTTTCTGCCAGTGCACACTCAAGGCCACAAAGTAGCACAGCAGTGCTTTAAGTCCCTGTTTATAAAACACCCAAGAATAATCAAACAAGGACATCAACATACAGAATTATAGAATATTCTGGGTTGGAAGGGACCCACATAGAGGTACACACAATATCCCATGTGTTGTCCCCAGAATTAGGAAAAAAATGGCATTAAATCCCCCTGTGAGGTACCCCTGGAGCCCCAGAACCAGGTCTAAAGCAGGACCAGAAGGCTCCATCCCCGACTCCTGACCAGGATGGTCCATGGCACCTCCTGCATCCCTCCATCCCTCCCTGCTTGGTGCTGCTTCCAGACCTGGCCCTGGCTCTGCTTCCCCCACTCTGCCTTGCAATAGGGACAGTGACAACAGCACGAGTGCCTCCAACCACATCTCCCACCAAGATCCTACCAAGAGACAAGGAGCTGTTTGACAACTGCCCAGCTTCCCAGGAATTGTTTCCACTCATGTGTGGGCAGCAGAGGGAGATGGCAGCAAAAGCACAGGAGAAAATACAAGAAGGAGACAAGTGAATGCCACTATTAGGTAATTACCAGGTTTAATTAACATCATTTGAGAGATTTAAGATGTCTTTATCCCTGGGTTGTGAGCAACTGTAAAAAAACTACCCATCTGTTTGCCCGTGCACTGCTACAATAACCTTTTTATTCCACACCCTTTCCTCAGCAGTACAGCGTCACTCCCACAACTACCCTGTTTCCAGCTCCAGAACTTCCTGCAGGCAGCCCATGTGGCTGGGGCTTGGCAACAAACTGCTTTTAGTCACTTTTACGCAGAGCTCTGAATGCAATTCAGGAGAACCTGAGCATTCAGAGCTTAGCACAGCTCCCAAGCAGCCCATTCCCCCCCCAAGGACCCCCCAGCATTGACTTGGTCACTGCCCTGTTTGAAGAGATGCCACCTGACAGTGACATGTGAAAAGAGCTGTTAATGTCACCCAGGATACCCCCTCTCCCACACCTTACATTTTAATGCCAAGAAACCAAGCAATTTTAGGAGAAGCACTCAGTGTTCCAACTTACTGCCCCACAAAAGGCTGATCAAACCTGAATTTTAATTTTTGCCCTGATTAAGAAATAAAGCCATCACCCATACATTTTAACTCTTTCTCCCTGGGTAGGTAGAGCCTCACGGTACACACAAGTGTTTTGGTTTGCACGTTTGCTTCCATCTGCTTAGCTCTTTTTATGTACCTGAATTCAGCGAGTTATCAATAATTTTCATTTGGGAAACAACCAATGAAAACATGTTACCAAGTTCAGTAATAAAACTCCTTTTGGCTTCAAAGTGGTTTGTATTAACAGTCAGATGCAATCTTTCATGAACACTTGTGATATGTTGATAACTACTGCAAATATCTAGGAAATTACCCTTCACACAACACATATTCTGAGCTGGGATGTGTTTGGAGTGGCTTATATTTGACTGTCATATTCTGTTGAAATATCAATACAGAGAAGAGTAAAACAATTATCACAGCTGAATAAAAACTTGCCTAAGCTACATATTAGTCAAAAACCCCCTAAACTATAAAGTGCAAAGAAGAATTGCATTGAATAATAACATATACCAACACCAGTGTACAGAAATAAACCTACAGTGAAGGTACTAAGTTTTTAAAAGTCCTTGGTTGTCTTGACTGACAGATGTGCAACTTTAAAATACAAATCTTTCATGAAAAAAACAGTGACATCTCTCTGCATTATAAAAACTAATGGATCAGAACACTGATTACTGGAAGAATAAATCAGCATCTGAGATCTTAAGATGTCATAAACTAAGCATCACACACTGTGGATGTGAGATGTATTACCAGAACCATTTGATTGATTTATTGTTAGTTTGGCAATCAGTCTTTTCAACCATTTTTTTTCCCCACCCCATTATCACTTGTGCACAAAAATATTAAAAGCTCTTTGAGTGCAAAGTGTATCAATAATTTCATCTATTCTTAAAAGATTTATTACAAACAGAAATTAAGGATTCAGCTTTATTTTTAAAAGTGCCACTTAGCTCTTACAAAACAAAACCAGACTAAAAGCAAACCAGAATGGCCTTGCCAGACTGCTGTCTTATATGAAAACTCACAGACATCTAAAATCCCTGCTTCATTTTCAGGGTAAAAAATGAAAATTATTTTCAGGATTTCTATCCTCCTCCCCCCCCACTCCTCCACACACATACATACTCTTTTACCCCCTGGGAAATAGTAAAAAAGAACTATTACTTATTACTATAAGTAGTAGTCAAAATCCTGTCACAAGGCAATTTTGATAGATTGCTATTTGAATAAAAATAAGACAGGCATTGTATTTATATGACAAGCAGAAATGTGAGATTAAATGATATTATGGAACTTCAGAATCTTTTTTTTAATTATCTCTGTTTGGATCAAGCACATTAACATGAGACAAGCCAAAGTTAGCTCCAATTCACATAACCTAGCAACGTGACCCACTTGAAATTTCTTTTCTAAGACTTGGCTGACTTAGCCAAAGCTAAGGCACACATCTTAATATAATGGGCCAGAACATAAATCAAGACTTATTTTTAATCCTCTACAGCTATTCTGAGTACTTCTAGAAACTTACTTGGATTCACTTATTCAAATACATGTTTTCATTGAACTCTGCTACTTTAACTCCTTTTCTACAAACACAACGGGAAAGGGATGAGCATGGGTAAATATGGCATTAATAAATGGGCTATGATTTGGAACTAATATTTGCCTTTATTGTATTTACAGAGCATGGCACCTGCATTCCAGCCTGAACCCTTTTTTATTTACTTTTGGCTCTTCAATTCTGTGCTTTGGAGCAGAGCTCAAACCAACAAGGCAAACAGCCCTCAGACAGATGCAGTCAGGGGGATTTGAATGGGAAGCTGGCACCTCTGGATGGGTGCCTCAATCACCTCAGCTGCTCTGGGCATTCACTCCGCCCCATCTCTGAACCTTTGAGCTTTCTGATAAAAAAAAAATCAACAGGTAGAAAGCATTCAAGGCACAGGGAGATAGGTAAGAAACTCATCTCATACATTAGAATGAAGGTTTAACCCCAGTGGATACTTCACTACATGTATTAAGTCAAATCATGACCAGGAAGGGATGGTCAGGGACGTTACCAAGAAGATAATTCAGTTTACCCTATACAACGATGAGGAATCCTCAGCTATGGGTTGCATTCTGGTCTTGGGAATCAAAACATCACACAATAACTCAGGTTGGGGGGGGCCTCAAAAGGTTTCCACCACAAACTCCTGATGAAAGCACAGCCATCTACGAGCTCACGCCATGGTTGCTCAGGGTTTGACCCAGGTGCTCTTTGGAAACCTCCAAGAGTGGAGGCCTCACAGGTGACTCCCTCAGCAACCTGCTCTAAAGCTCAACTGCTCACAGTGAAGAACCTTCCCCCACGTCCAGTGGGAACCCACCTTGTTGTAACTTGTGTTTCTTGTCCTCCTGTGGCAAGATGGGCTCTGTGTCCTTGGTTTCCTCACAGGCACTCAGCAATCGCTCTTCAGTTCTTCAGACTTCTTTTCTCCAAGCTGAAGAAGCCCTTTTCCCTCAGAGGCTCCTCCAGGCTGCCTTCCCGACCCTCTGAGGGTCCTGAGGGACCCTGGAACCAGTTTGGGCAGGTTTGAGGTGCTCCCTGCGAGGCACAGGTGGGGACAATCAGTGGGGATAATTAGTGGGGACAATCACTGCCCCAATCTGCTCTAACCCAAAACACCTGGGCTGGCAGGGCCAACCTTTGCCCTACTTAATCAGCTCCACCTGCTCTCTCTGGGCAGCCCTGAGGGTGCCAGGGCTCCCCCAAGGGACTGAAGGAAAGCAGGGGTCTCTGCCAGGAGAATGGCTGACCTGCTGGGAAACACTTGAAACAAGAAGGAATGAGTTAGCAGCAGCCCTGGAGAGGAGGCTGAGGAGCAAAGAGCCGTGGGATGATGGGAACAGAAGGGAACACAAAAGCAACAAACCAGGGGGTCTCCTCAAGCATATCTGGGTAAAAGCTAGGAGTGCCTACAAAGCAAAATTACGGGCAAGGTAGCAAGGAATGAGCACTCCAGGAGGGTCCTGGAAGGGGAGTGGAATTTGAGGAACAAATTCCTGCTGCTGCAGCCTGCATGGGGGGCAGAATACACCCTCAGAGAGTGTGGTGCTGACACAATGGGGAGCAGTGGCTGATGTGCCAGAGGGTCCTGCTGGCCATCCTGCTGGCCTCAGTTTCCTTATGGTGAGGGGGACTGACCATTGGAGCTGACAGGTTATGAAACCTTCTCCTTGGAAATATGCACAAGATGGCACAGAGAGCAGCCCACTCAAGGACAGCTCTGCTGGAGCAGGGGAGCCAGAGCAGATATCTCCAGAGCTCCCTTCCAACCCTTGACTTGACACCTGCCAGGACCTGCAGGTCCCTTCCAGGCAGGTCTGCTCTGCAGCCACTCAGTCTCCAGTGCTGGGACCAGGGTCTTCATAGTAAAGCAGGGACCTACAAGTTGCATTATCTCTCACAAGTTGCACTCAACACCAATTCCAATTTTTGGTCCAGAAATACTAAGGTTTTTTCTAATTTTCCACAAAAAATGTCTCTTACCAAGTGCAGCCTCACAACTGTGTTACAGACATAGCGGTTTCTAGCTTGGATATTTGTTTCTACGTTAGTTTTGTGGTATGTGAAACTTAAAACAGGGCAATGAAGACAAGATAGCTGGAAATGTGTGTAATATTATTTTTGGCTATTGTTTTTCTGTATTTATTTGTCTATATTCCTTCCTTAACAAACCAAGGCAGTTTAGAGTTGGTCCCCACAGTATTATGGGTTACATTTGCGTACCTCGATTGTGTGAAGAGTCTTGACTCCATCTCATTAGTGTATAATCCATTAACTTTGGCTCTAAATCTGGAGAACTCTGTAATCATTTCACTGTTTTGCTTTCAAGAATAACAGTCTCAAACACAATGACAGTCAGACATGTACAGAGGCCTGAAAAAATTATTTATGTTTTCCCTAGGGGGTTTCAATCAATATATATAAATATATAAGGAACTTCATTTGCAATCCTCTTGTATATATGGTGCTTATGTATTGCAGCAGTCTGTAGGGAGATTAGCTAAAAAATAGCTAAATAACCAGAAAAGGAGGAAAAAAATCCCTCATGCTGAGCCACTGCAACTTGAGAGAAAAGTTGAGGACTTTTTCTCTAAGAGAATCACACTCATTGACTTGACTTCAGAAAAAGACCTGACCTGGTAAGAACCTGAACATTCCTGACTCCCAGTCAGGCAAACAAATCATGGTTCTAACCTGACATGAAACTGAATGTGTCAGTTCTTTTGAGTTATTTATAGCTACAAGAAACACCCTCAATTCGAAGCTATATTTAGGAAAAGCTGGAGATGTTAAAAATAGAAGCCAGACAGGAATTTGCAGTGCCATTAAGCTGCTAGTTCAAACCGTCTGGGTGACATATTGACAACTTTGTTCTGTTGGCTATTTATCTTTTGCCTTCTCCCCCCACCACTTTTTTTTCTTTTTTTCTTTTTTTTTTTAACATACATCTTTCTCTATTGCTTCCTCAGTAGCACTGATAGCTGCAGCTAGTTCATAAATTCCACTGCTGCCTGCTGCCATGGGATGTGGTCATGCAGAAAACATTTCAGAGGGGAAAGTGTTCTCTAGTTAGAGGCACTATTGTCGATCATTACTGGGAACTGCAGCCACTGGGATGTGACTGTGTATTCATTTCATGCATTATAACACCTAATGTACATGACAAAATGTTGAATATAGAGTTAATTCACAAACTAGAGTAGCTGGTGTTGCTGAAGCTGTACGGAAAATACATATTATTATTCCTTCTCCTCTTCCAGTGCTTTCTAGCAATTTGAAAATGGTTTGGTTTCAACATTGTTTAATTTCACCATTTATTTTAGCTTGGTTTAGTTCATTAAAGTTTGAAAAATGCTTTGATGTCCTTTGCTGGCAGCTGACATGCAATTTTACTATTGTCCCTTTCTGCTCCTGTAGAAATTCATGATGATAAACCTGCCCTTAACTAATTTCTAGGGCGAAAATTTTTCAAAATATTAGAAGAAAATTTGACAATATTCAGAGACAAACAACAAAAATACAAATAACGACTACAAATAATAATAATAATTATTATTATTATAAACACCAGGAGGCAAGTGGATAAAAGGTAAGAAATATATGAGGAAGATGTGCATTTGCACAGCAAATTCCTGTTCTAGGGATTTGAACATGCCCATGAAACCAGCCAGGTTAATACCCAAGTTCAAAGGGAAAATACAGTGTGGACCACACAGAAGAATGATCTCCCTCACAAGTATTTCTTTCTCAAATTTCCTCACTCCAAATCAGGAACAAACAGGTTGTCCTGCCCTTAGACAGCCCTGCAATAAAAACGAGGAGGAATAATCTACTGCCAGAGGAAAGAAATGAAATTCTTTGGTTCTGCCATGGTTTCCTCAAGAGCCTGGATGTTTGTCATGAGCAGTGAAGACACAAACTAAATACCCCACCCCACCATTTGCAGATCAAGGTGTCATCCCACTGTCCCCTCAGAACACAGTCTTGATGCCCACCATGGCTAGAGAGAATTAAACCACATTTTCATGAAACACCACTCCAGCCACAGGAATACCTCAGTTAATTATTGCTCCTTCGTTCCATCCCCGTGCCTGTAGTACACTGACAGTCACAGACAGGGTTAAAGATGAACAGTAAATACTCTGATGAGACAAACCATTGTTTCAACTCCCTAGTTTGAGAAATGCTTGCTGCTAACATTGCCTGGTGACCTGTTTGGCTTATGTGATAATGCAATAGGGATGTGATGGGTGAAATTACACACCTTTGGCACACATAAACATTCTGACACCACAATTAAATAACATGAATTTCTCTTTGCTGTTTGCCCCATTCAGTTCATGTTCTGTTAGCATTCAGCTAATCCACTCACTGCTGTGAGTTACGACAGCACCTAATAGTTATACAATATCCTTCAAAAACTGATATACAGATGATGAATGGTGAAACACTGAATCCACCAGGGAAATAGTGCAGTTTTGACAGAGCCCATCACTACACATAATCAGACAAAAGAGAGTGATGACCTTTGAAATCCTTTAGACTCCTTACACGTGGGAAAGTCATACTGGTAGGCCATGGGAATTAAAAAAGCAGGTTACCCCAGAGAGTTGGGTCCAATTCCTCCACTGTCACATGACAATAATAACAAGCAGCCAAAGCCTCAATGCAAATTAGTATATAAAGGTTAAAATAAAGACGTCTTGGTCACAGCAGGCAGGAGAAGAGTTGCATATAAATCCCTTTTATTTATTACTTATTTGCTCTGAGTCCTCTCTTCAAAACCCTAAGTAGAGTAGTTTTAATTCTAATAAAACTTGTCATTTAAAATATGTAAAAAGCCTTTTAGCTTTCTTTGGGGAGTGCTCTATAAAGAGGAGGTCTATTTAAATCCACTTAAAAGATCCAGCTGACTCAGGGTCTCATTATGTAAGTGTGTGATCACATTCCTGACAGCCAAAAAAGAGCAAAATAAAATAGGAAAACCTATCAGGCCTGTCATCATTTGCAGCACTGAGGACATACACAGAGTATCAGAAGAGATTAATCAATTCTCAAGTAAGCAGCAGAACTTTCAGTCTGACGCACGGATTGGATCTTCAAACATTGAATGTCGTTAAGATTTTGGTGAATGGAGCAAAGTGAGAATCTTGCTTTGCTCTTTCTGGCAAAACCAAGCAAGATCCCTCAAAACAGGCCCCTGCAGGTCAGAAGGCTGGTTGCAGAAGTGTGCAAGAGATTACCCTAATTCTTCTCCTGATTTTATTCACAAGTGAAAGAAAATGGGCAAGGATCCCCTTTGGTGCAGAGGAAGGAAGTTTCACCCTGCCCCAGAGCAGAAAACTGACTGCAAAGGTCTGCTGCTAATGCAGCATAAAACATAATGAAATGTCCCTGAAAAAATCTTGCCTATTAGATTTCCAGGCCCTGAAAAAGGGAAAAGATTCCTGCCACACAGCACCAATTCTGTTGAAAGAGTTCATCTTCCCAACTTCATGCTAGGTTTATAGACAGGTCTAGGAGAGGATTTCCCAGTTTCACATATTTCTTCCTGAGAGTTGTCACCACCAAACTAAAAGCTCCACCAGGTTATGTTACATTTCAGTTAAATACAAGGCTAACTTTATCCTTTGGGGAAATAGCTACTTAACTACTAATTTAGGCTGTGTGCTGAAAGAATTATTTAACCTTGTGGAATCCAAAAAGGGCATTTTGGCTGAATAGACAGGGATGAAAGAGTTACCTGTGCAGGTGTCACTGCTCGGCTGATTCAGTGTCTGGTTCCTCTCCCTACAAAGTCCCTCAACTTCCTCCAAAATAATTTTGTGAAGGCAATTTTTTTCTGACTTCAGCAAATGGGGAGGAAACATATACCCTTCCTTGCTTACAAATGAAGTTTTAAGGCCAGAACTGGGGGTTGGAATCCCAAGTCACAGAATTCTTTTTAAGCTGAAATGTGTAGCAGAAGTTCTCTTCACTGCACTCCCACCTCTCTTGCAATCTATATTATGACTGGCATAAAGTACATTTGCTGTATAAATAATACTTGAAAACTAAGGACAATTACAGGGTATCAGCTTTGTACCATTTGACTGAGTTGAATTTTATGCTTTCTATAGAACAGCAGTGGTTTGGGGGCTCAGTTTAGTGTCGTCTTCTGAAAAATCCCAGAGCCAGAATGAAGCTTTTCCAGCACTTTGCAAGGCAGTGGCTGAAGGAATCCCACCTCTAACTGTGCCCTAGGGACAGGAATTATTCCTTTCTTCTTAGGAGACTGAAAAATACAGAATAGGACCGGTGTTCACAAATTCAAGCACCAATAAAGCTGAAAGAAGAAATTACTGCCAAGTTAACAAATGTTTGGTACATATAATAAGCTAATATTAAACAAATTGGATCTTTTCAACCAGTACATTTCTCACTATATGTATAGGCATATAAAGGCATGTACCAACATTCTTTGGAAATCCAGGTTAGGACAACAAGAGCCTGAACTTTTCATATTGGAATTAAACCAGTGTGGGAAATCCTTTGAACACAATAGTAGAGCCACAGGAAATCCCCTGAAACAATCATTTGTAACTATTTTTCTCTGCACTTCATAAATAATGAATGATTAAAAAGAAAAACAACCCACTGGTATCATATTTTTTCATGCACTAGTTATGCAAGCAGGCTACAAGATGCTCTACACATAAGAAAAGTTGAAGTGGATAGCACTTTGTTTTTAAGAAAAAAATAATATTATTTTGACACCTTGAAGTCATTATCCCTCACAGCTGGATTTTTAAGCCTTGTGGAAAAAAACCCAAAACACAACATGTTTTGCAAGTAAAACAGTTTAGGAAACTGTTTGGAATACAAAGCCATTTCTCTTTTAATCTAACATCATAAAAATGTTTCTTCTCACAAGTAACAAGCTATTTATTTTTTTAATTATAAATCTCGACTTAGAACACTTATTCAGAATCTGGCAAAGTAATTTAGAATGCTTCTATAAATAGTGATGAGTGACTTAATTTTTAAAAAAGACTGTAAAAGAGAAACTGCCTCACCCACACTAAATTCCCAAATGTGAAAACCAATTTGCCTGAAAATCTGTACTTTTCTGGGTTTTTTTCAAATGGAAAACCTGGGGAACCAAGGTCATTAGAAAGTGAATACAAAATGACTGGATATATTTGCCTTACAAGTCATTCTCCAAGCAGGTAATTCGGATCATCTTTCACTAATTACAATGCATTTCTACCATCCCATGAGTTATTTTGAAGAATATACTATGTTGAAGTATAAAATTAAGAGTTAACAGACAACACAAAAATCCCAAAGGTTAAGATAGAAAAGAGGGATATTAGGAATGTCATTATTCTAATAATGGCTACTGTTGCTTCCTTGGAACACTGTTAGTGACACAGCTCTAATTCCAAGGCCCACCCAAGGTCAGGGAAGACACGAACATCATTTGCTTCATGTCTAGAGACTTCCTTGGACAACTCCTACCAAAACATTGCAGCTTTAATTCAGGAGTTAAACACAGGTCCCCATCCTCTTGGGTACCACTGGAGAGCCAGGCTGTGATCATTCCCAGGGGGCTGCCAGGGACTATTCCAGGAATATCTCAGCTCTGGCAGAGTCACTCTTGGAGCAGCACTGAAGCCCCCATGGAACCAACTCACAGCCACATTGACCTTTAAAATCCAAAACACCATGTAAAGTAAAAGGAGTTTCCACCACTAAAGATGCACAAACACTCAAAAAATCCCCGCCAAATCCCCCAAAAACAAAAGCCACCAATAATGTACAGAGTTCTTAGAGGAATTCAGTCTTCTCTATGGCCATTAGTTGCCAACATCCCTTACTTGAGTCACAATGGAAAACAGTCTGAAGTTCTCAGCTGGGAAATAATCTCATTAAAGTGTTACTAAGGGATATGTATGTTAATGGAGACTCATACTATAACATCTATACTTGCATTTTCCAAGGTAACTGAAAAAATAACATCATTCTGCAAATACACAAAAATTTATTTGGATGTGTTAAGTTGGAATTTAAAATAAATTAAAAAAATACACTGAAAAGAGAATTACACAGTGCTTATTTCAGAAGTACTTATAAGTAACTGAAGACCAGATATTGCTTTTTATGTATATATTTGAAAATGATGAATGAAACAAGATTTCCTGTAACTGAAACACGCCAATGGCAGAGTACATTTAAAGAAGAATAAATTACTTCAAGTTTGCCCAGCAGTGAAGTGGCCAGATAAGTTATTTTTATGCCTCCAGTTGGAAGAACACATTGAAATGTTATTTTGCACACTGTGAGTGCATCTTACTCTCCTTTTGAGGAGTCAGATAATTGTTAATTGTGAGAGTGGGAAATGACTTAGCAGGTGTAGAAAAAGCAGAGCAGAAGGGAGAAATAATGAAGCAGAGCATCATGTCTTGGAGAGGAGGATGAGAAAACCTGCTGCCATGGAGAACCTGAAATAACAACACTGATCTTTGGGGAGTGAGGTTATTATTGAGAGAGCCTTGACCAGACTTTCTGCTGAGCTCTCAATGCAAACATTCAACTTATGTGCAGACAAAACTCTAAACTCTATTTTGATTTTTTTTCCCCAATAATGTAATGTAAAGAAAATATTTTCACTGTTTACAGAGCTACAAGCACTGGCAAAAAAAGATAACCAAAGAAATGAGATAAAGAAGTTTGAAAGCCGGATTTGCCACAGTTTCACTTATACACATGATAAAAGTATTTTAAAATACATTTTTGGAAATAGAGCCTGGTGTGGTGCATAAAGTTTAGCCAGGTGGGTGATGTTGAGAAAGCTGACTACAAAGCAGAGGGGTTGGTTCATGTGATA
This sequence comes from Anabacerthia variegaticeps, assembly GCA_035583185.1. Lineage (NCBI taxonomy): Eukaryota > Metazoa > Chordata > Aves > Passeriformes > Furnariidae > Anabacerthia > Anabacerthia variegaticeps. Next base: position 3,861,408 of record JAWWEW010000033.1, on the reverse strand, counting down.
TTTCCCTCCATATGAGACCTTTTTTTCAATTTCACATTCTCACTGTCAAGGTTTATCCTCCTCTTCAGCCCTTGCTCTCCCAGCATTCTTTTCCTATTCTCATTTACTGATTCTCATTTCACTTGCATGAATGCAACATCATTAGCTTCATTTGACACACCTCCAACTTCCAACAACACTTCAATAACTTTAGAATCAATCCCATTATCTCCACCATGCAGGAAATGGAGAAGGCAGGTGAATCCCACTCTAACGAACAACCTAAGTGTCAAATGGGCTCCTGTGACAAAAAGCACAATTTGAGTGTCAAAACAGCCAGTGTGTCCAGTTTTAGATTTAGTATCTCTATTCCTTCTGGCCATTTCATCCACAGCTCTGCCCACTAAGGCTGTATTATCACCAGCATAATTTACAACATCAGCAACCTTGCAGTGTGCATTCTTTCAACAAAATAAACCAACAGCAGCTGTTAAAATTACTTTTACACAGCTGTGATGGTTCAAAACCATTGCCCAACTTGCAGCTGCTTTGCACCCCAGAGGATGGTTGAAGTTGGAAGGGACCTCTGGAAGGGACACCTGGAGCTGGCTGACCAGGAGCATGCCCCTGGCTGCATGAGAACATACAGAATTCTGGCAAAACTGAGATGAAATTTGACCACTGCAGGCAAACACCATCCAGTTGCACTTTCTAAAGGTAATTATACCATCCCTGGAGAGAACAGTTCAAGGTTGACACTGATGGATGAAGGAACTCTGGAGTGGGTTTGAAGCTGCACAGAGCGAAGGCTCCTGCTGTCTTAGTTACACAAACCTCATCACTGGCGTGGAAAGCTTCTCTGTTTGCACCATGATTAATAATAAACACCAACTTGTTCCCTGGCATCTTTTACTGAGTGTATGTCAATGGCCTAGGATGAAAGAGCACTGATTTATAGTTAAAAGCTGCACCAAAAAAAAAAAAAATTAAAAAAAAAGAAGTCTCTTGGCCTGTTCAAGTAGAGGATCAGATGAGTGAGCCAGCATATGTAGCAGTGAGGAAAAGGAGAAATTATGTGGTGAATTTAAAATCTTTCCCATATTATACAGCAGTGGGTTTTGATATTTCTACTGAAATCAGTCTTGGAGTTCAAACACCTCATGTGCTTCCTACAGTCAATGAAGTGCTACAGACAAAACTGTATTGAATTTAACTTTGCTTTCATGCTGCAGTTCAGATATACAGGGATTAGGCTTAGGCTCTTTCACATTTCTCTTATCTAATTAAAAACCAATCTCTGAATAGAACTAATTCAAATATGGCAAAGTGATGGTTGTGTTCTATTTTAATGGCATCCAAGGTTACAGTCATAGAAATCTTTGGATCAAAGAACCCAGAAAAAGTAGAAATGCTCTTGCCAAATCATTAATGAATTTCTAAGACAAGTGAGTTACTTTTCTTGTAAAGAGATTGCATTACTTTTGCTCTGTCTATTCATCTATAAACAGGAACTTTGTGTCAAAGCAGGAGAAACTGCTGCAAATGTGCAGTGAGAGCTGCACAAGTGACATCCTTTACTGTAATTTTCAGTTTTAAAAACTAGTTACTCCAAATGACTCCAGATCCTCTCCATCTTGGCTATTCCCTTAACCATCCTGCTCCAGCCTGTTTCTCTTTCTAACTCGTTCTCTCTCATTACTGACACATCTCTCTGCTGAAAACTAAAAGTATTTCACTCTTACTCCTGGTATCTTCAGCTCCCATTAACAGTCAGCACAGTGGACTATGAATCACAATAGCTGTAACAGTGATCAGACTTGCAGTATGACAGTAAACTTGATGCTTTTTGGAAGGAAAATCCTGCAGATGTAATGCTATAGATGAATGCTCGATAGGAAGAAGGTAATACAAAATGCTGTGGTAGCAAACCACTGCGAGCAAGAATTTGGAGTTGGTTTGTTGTATCCTTACTTCTATACCAGCATCAGGTAAAATGGAATTCTGATCATTTCAGCTGTGTCAAAGAAAAGCTCAGAATCTTAATCACACACGTATAAATAGGTACACACACTTGATTAAATGCTTCCAGTCCTTTCTGACAGAGCACATGTACAACATAAATGATACATCACACAAAATTGTAATTCCCAACAAATTAAGAGGTCTTTGGTGTTTCCCTTATAGAGCTGCATGAACAAAAGCTGCAGAGCACTAAGAGCCCAGTGTTTCAGAAATGCAATTATGCCCCATGCAGTGAGTGCAAACATGCTGCAGCCTCCTGGACTGTGCAATATGTTATCAAATACTTAACCACTGCTTGCCCACGTGCTCTTATTTGGAGAGCTCTCTAGTGTGCTAATTAGTTCAGAATGTAGATGCCAAAATAAAATTACATAAAAGGGACTAATGCATCACAAGCATCCCACCTGAGCAAAATAAGAAAACATCTGTTAAAGAGCTTCAAGCATTTATTTGCTTATTGGGGTGGGGAAAAAGTAAGGCATAAAAAGGAAAAAGCAAAAAGCAAGCAAGCAAGCAAGCAAACAAACAAAAATCAGGGACTAAATATCCAATTTTTCCTCTTTTCCAGAGCTGGATTATTTTATTCTGCTTGATGGCTCCATTTTAATATGTAGCAGGTTCAAATATGGGCTTATTTGCACCCACTACTGGCAGTTGGGTGTGGGTTTTTGGTGAGAAACATGGGGCAAAAGGATTCCATTCTTCCCTGAGCTCCATCACCCGTGTTCATTACAGAGAGTGAGAAAAAAATTCTCATCTCAACACATAAGGGTAAAAAAACTACCCTGAGTCCCCAAAGTTGGCTGTGCTGGCCACACCACCAACAGTACAAAGGTCCATCAGTGCTTATTCATCGAGGCTGAGGAGAACAGAGCCCCTGTCTTGCATTGCTGCTGCCTGAAACAGCCACTCCGCACGTGGCACAATGGGACTTGCACGTAAATACAAGAGGAAAATAAACTGAGCACAATTAGCAAAATAAACGGAGCACAGGGGGCAGGCTCAGGGTCACAAAAGGCAAAGCACTCGGGGATCCAGCTGCAAGTTAACACACAGGGCATTCCTCAGGAATTCTAACATTTCTAAGGGCAGCAGGCTTGAAAAGGTCTGAGAAGCACTTCTCATCTCAAGTGTTCTGTAGCATTTATTAAAGAGCTGGCAGCACTGAGGTGGCTGAAATGCTTCCCACTAGTAACAGTCTCAATCTAGGCAAGAACATTCCATTGTTAATGCAAAATAATAAAATATTACTATAAAAGTCTTCCTATGCATCTGCTAAGCTGAATAAATGACAAATGCTTTTCTTGTGTCGTGTTAAATCTCTTAAACGCTGTCTGTGAAACACCTTCCTCTCGTTCAAACACTGCTACAGAAAAAATACCCAACATGAAAAATTTTGTGGCAGTTTGCTACTCAGACATCCTGAAAACAGTCCATGTCGCAGGCAAAACACTCCTGACTTGGCGAATTTTGCTTAATTTAGTGTCATTTAACAGAAAGTGAGTTAAAAAAGGAAGACATATTAGAGTTCTACTGTACACTAATTGAAAATTAAGAAACATGAGGGTCCTACAGGAAATAATGTGTGTTTGAGTGCTGACTCTTTCTGAGCTCCTAAGGATGAAGAGGAATATTGCACAAGCTGAGATGGTGCATACCATGCATGCAACCAGTCTGATTGGGTTAGATTTTTCCTTTGGCTGGGCTTACAGTTTGTTTTTCAACACTGTTATCTTTTAATTGTTTGGTTATCAATACTGGCATGTAGCCGAGATGACAGGCACTGCAGATATTTTCCCATTTTCTCCTTTTACTGTAGGTTGTTGACTAAACAGAAGTAAGAAAACATGTCTCTGTTTGCCAAAATTCATTACTGCTGTTTCAAAATAGTTCGATGCACTCGAGCCATAGTGATGCATCCACACACCTAACAATGGGATGGCCTATTTTTAACCTTATTAATGGAAACATGACAATTAGCAGAATAACTGTGAAGCTCTTAAGGATCAATGAATGCATTTACTGGGAGGAAATGAGAAAATAATTCCAGTTCCTCTGATAATGCTTTTAAAATTACCACACTCGCATAGGAATGGATTCATTTACAGCAACAGTTTGGAAGCAATGGGATTTCTGACAAATGCTGTGCTCTGCTGAGTTTTGATTACTAATGGTTATGCCTGCTTGCAAAGTGCATGCAGAGATAAGAGATAAGAGACAGAAATAGTGCACGGGGGGGGCAAAGCAAGGGTTAATAATAATGCTCTTCCATCTGAAAGCCAGGGCAGTGCCAGCAACAGCTCATTCCACCATTGGCACCACCCAGCTGGAGCCCCTGGGCTGACAGTCACACCCAACAGCCCCAGAAGAAATAAAGGGGGCAATTTCTCACCAAGATATGCCTGCAGTGAGCAAGTCTGAGAGGAGCTGTAAACCCAGGAGGGAAAGCACTGACCCAGCGCTGCTGCTGCTCTGCCAAGGGTGCAGAGCCAGGTCTGTGCCAGGCCAAGGAGATTTCTCCCTTGCCTGAGTCCGGGCTCGGGCTAATGACCTTGGGGAAACACAGTCCTCACACCACAGGGTCCCACGTGGGCTCTGGCAAACTCAGGACCCCGTGGCATCCTTGTTCAAGTGGCAGGGAAGGTGAGAAATGGGTGTTGCAGAGTCCCTGTGAAAGGACTTCTATTTGGGAAGAAAGATTTTTGGTACATTATCCCAGCTAAAGGAAATGACAGCTCTTGCTGCATTTCTAAGAGCTTACAGAGCTTGGAGCAGTCAGGAGGGACAACCCTGATTCATTGTGCAACCCCAAACCCTTGCAGCTCGTGGGCTCATCAACAGCACAGCACCTCTGAAATTCACATTTATGGCCACCACACTCTGCTGAGGGCTTGGTCATCTGTCTCAATAATTATTGCAACAAACAAGCAAATTCCATGGACCAGAGAATATTTTCCCATAATGTTTGCTCATGTATTGTTTATACTATATATTTTACCATTTGCAACATTATTAGAGGCCTCAACAATCATTTGGTAGTGTCTGCAACATAATTGAATAGAGTTTTATTATCCCAGTGAGTAGGTATAAATATTTAATTCTTATGTACCACATGACAGTGGGAATAGTTTTAGCCCATAAATCTTTTTGTTATTCTACTTTTGCATATGTACTTTTTGCTGAGACAAAAGTGCTTGTAAAAAACCCTCTCAGATACTTCAATGAAAATAAAATATTTGGCAAGTCATTTTTATTTAAAACTTTGCCTCGTCTTCCTATATACAATAGCAAATAAAAAAGGGAATTTGTGGGGAGAGTGTTTTATCCTTTTTCAAAGAATCCAAGAAAACAGAGACTTCAATCAAGCAAAGGAGAGGACAAAAAGACAAAAATGCAATAAAACCCTACAATGGAACAAATACGGATCAGTTTAACCCTGTGCTTCCCAAGACTCACCTTCCTTTCCTTTCCAGGGTAACCCAAAAGCAAAAGTGGCACCAAAGAGGCCAAACAGCTCCCTCCAAGCCAAAATAACATCAATAATAAACCTGAAATCAGTCAGAGGTTCAGAACATTAACGGGGATTTTAATATGCTCAACACAGTATTATTTGTTGGAGTTCCTAAACGGCAGATAATTGGGCAGAAGTGGTTTTGTTATGCAAAGAAACAAAAAATGACCAGGAGGGACCCTGAGAGTGTTGCAAGAAAGCGACATCCCAACTCCAGAGGGCACTTACCTTATAGACAAAACAGTGACTTGAGAACAGATGAATTGGGCATTTTTGGTTTGAAGAAATTGAATATTCTGTACATCAGGAAAGGAGGCTAGAGATTTTCCTCTCAATTTTGAAAAGAGAAAAATAACAGTCTCATAAATTTTAGAGGATTCCTAATTCTAGTTTTCAAAAAATAGAAATAGGAGAAAGTTTTACAAAGTTCTCTTAATTTAAGTCTGCACAAACTGAAGAAATTCACCAAGTCTTTTGATATGCTAACAACCAGATTTCCTCTGCCAGATGGGGGTATCCAGAGAGACTCAGTCCCTACTGCTGCTGTTTATACAACAAATTATTGTTCTGTTGTCCTGGGGAATACGAGAGTGGGAGTTCAAGGTAAAGCCTCAGCTAGATGGAACTTCTCCCCAAATTAACAACTCTAATTTGTTTATGTTCAAACCCAACATGGAATCGGAGTAAGTGCTCTCATAATTCAGCCCAGAGTTCCACAGCAGTACTTACTGTGCCCTTTGGACCAGCAGAAAAGAGGAGCTGTTTTCCTTGGCTTTTGGGGTTTGGGGTTTTTTGTCTGTTTCTTTTCCTGTTGCCTTGTTTTTTTGTTATTTTCCTCAATCCAGTGAGAAAATGTAATGAATTTACTAGTCTTTTCTCAGGAGGAAGGTAAAAGTATGATGGCCAAAATGGGGCAGGATGCTAAAAATCACTAATCACAATCGAAATAACCGTATTGTGTCTTAGGATTCTCATTAAAACTAACAATACAACAAATCTCCATCACTGCTACTTAAATGTCTGAATAAGGTCTCTAAGAAGGCAAAGTTTTACTTCTTTTTCATTAAATGACAATGCTGGAAGGCTCCCTGCACTTCAGGCTGTACCTTCATACCCCACCTGACCCACAGAGAAGGTGGTGACAGAACACCTAAAGAACTTCACTCTCCAGTGGAGCACCAGGAATCTGACCCAAATCAAGGGCATCAAAATCTGTCAAGGAAAATGATTCTTTGACTTGGGAACAGTGTTGTTTCCATTACCCCATGCTATCTGCTATCACTAGTGTTAAAACAGATCAAATAGATCAACTACTTCTGGGTTACTCTAGTAAGAGGAAAAAAGCTGAGTCATAACTGTTATAACCATTATTAATGTAAGGATAAGAGAGCACCATAAAGAAAAAGGAATGAGATCTCCATCCAATTTGCTACATGCTAAAACTGCTCTCACTTTGTTGAATTAAGTGCAGAAACACCAGTTAGTACCAGCAGGAGTTTGGCCAAAGTTGGTTTTACAGTTTCACATAAACTAAAGGGCAACACTGAGTACCTTAAATGGTGGCAGCAGCCACTTTGCAAAGTCACTCTCCTTATACCACCCATTTTTCCTCTAAATAAATGGTCACTTTATAAGAGCTGGATTGCCTCTTTCACACTGCCCAAGCTAACAAGCTGTAATAAGCAGGGGGAAATCCAAGTTCCTGTTTGATTTTAGGATATCACTGTAAAAAAGCAAATGCCAACAAGCCATAAGAGCAGTTAATCTGTTGTCTCCACTCTTGTCTCCCTGGCACGTTATCCATCTCAGTAGCTGCTTAAAAGACTTGTGAAATGAAGTGTTTGGAGGGAATTCTTTCTACTCACTCCAATATCTACACAGGGCTTTTTTCCTCTGGAATGTTTAGCATCATTTTATGGAAAATGCAGACAGACCCTACACTTTTTCTTCCCCTTCTCTCCCTCCACACTTTCATAGTATACAAAGCTAAAGGCACCACTTCTTTCTCTCTCTTTTCAAGACTTGCTGATATTTAGAAAATCCCTCATTCTAAACAGTGGCCATTGCAGTAGTGAGACATCACCTTTTGGGCAGCATCTGGGCAGGTTTTCAGCTCTGAGGTTACTGACTGTCGCTGAAGCACGAAGGGGACAAAAGGACTGCTGATCTCATAGAGAACACGTGCACCCTGCCACAGTTCTGCTCGGAGCCTTCTTAAACCAACCTTTGCAAACTTGCAAAGCTGAAATCCACCTGAAGGCAGGGTTGGAATCTACAGGCAAGGTTGTTTCCACTGAAAATTCTGGTTCTCCTTCTGTTTCTTGGTATTTTTTTACCTTTTTCTTCCCCCCACCTTGTCAAAACGATCAACCTCACTTGTTACAGCTGCTCTTCAGCATTTGGAAGGGGCAGGGGAACAGATATCTGTGGCAAACACCCGAAGCTCAGCTCTGAGCAGTGGAATATATGGATATGTATCTGATATACCACAAATGTGCTAAGATAACTTGAAAATACCCAGTAAAACTTTGGAATATGCAACTGGAACAAGCCTGGGAGCTTCCTCATGCTTAGATATCACTGCTCACACAGGTGCTTAATCATATTTTACTCATTTGAGAGGCTCCCTTGGGATCCTTCCAAAAAGGGGAAAAATGTTGGAGTCCAAAGAGTAAGGGGAAGATTTCAACATCAATATGAGGGGTTTTCTGCCTGCTTGTGACCCAAACAGAACATGCTGAGGGTGAAGGGAACACACAACTCCTCTCTTTCTCTTAAATACCTGTTCCTATTTCTTGATGCACTAATTACAATAACACAAATAAGTAATTTCCTCATATTAGACATTTATCAAAAAAACCAAAAAGTACTTGTTGACAAGGAGAAATGAAGCACCAAGATATTCTCTGCACTTTACACTAGGGATAAGTGACAAAAATGGGAACTGTACCGAGATAAAATTGATTCATAAGAAAATGAAACTGAAGCGGAATTTGAAAATAACCATTATTTGAAAACAGACAAGGAAGCCTAATGAAGTAACATTACACGACTGAATTTGATTCTTTGAAAAGCACCAAAAGAGATAGATTGATTCCCATTTATAATTTGGATTTGCTGTAACCATGCCAGAAGATGTCAAAATCCATTACAGCTGATGGCTGCCTCTTATTGCAGCTTATACTCTAAAGCACTTGTTGACAGTACAACAGAATCGTAAACATCTATCTCTGCATGTATATACACAAATGACAAACTAATATTAAAATAATTAGTGTCTACTACTTGTAAAAAGTCTGAGCTGGATCTCCCAACTACCAGGACCAGCACAGTTTGCTCCCTGAAGAGAAGCAACAGGTAGAAGAGCAGAACACCCAGTTCACCCAAGAGCTCAGGCATCACTTTGGGTGTGATTTCAATCTGTGGATCTGCAAACCTTCCATGGGGACACAGTCTAAATCTAACGAGTCCAGTGAGACCCAAATGGCCAACATGTGCTTGATTTCATCAAGCTTTACTCTTAGCACAGCACTAGCTGTGGGTGATGAATGAACCTGTCTGAGCCCCCTCAGGTGGTGAGGATGACATTCCAGGTGCATCACTCCCCCCATCTCCAGCCCATCCTACCTTTGCAGCCAATTTCCATCTGGTCCAGATTCCCAATCTAGCAGAGACTGGGATTTCTACAACCTGGGACAGGTGAGTCACAGAAACAACTCCCTTTGACAGGCAGCAAACACAAACAGCCACCAAAACCTGCTTTTCCCCAAGTGCCCCACTCAGGTCCCAGTTTTCCACCTGTCCCTGAAGCCTCACAGTGTTGCACTTTAGGCAGTGATATTATGAAGAAAATGAAACCATCTCTTCACCATACAGAAAGCATATTTAGTCAGTGACAACCTCCAAAATGAAAGAATCTATCATTAATTTAAGAACCTGCACCAAAAACTGGTCTCTAGCTGCAAATTTCTTCCTTAGAAAATTCAATATTCAATAAAGCAACTTCTCAGTGATACTTTATCAAGAAATTGTGATCTTGGCAACATTATGTAACAAACTCTTTTGTGGGTCTGATTTATATACACATTTTAGTGAGCATTAGAAAGACAGATTTTTATTTTTTTAATTAATCATTTATTTTACTATCCAATCTCCTCCAGCCTGTTTCCGCCTCCTGGTTGTGCAAAGGCTGGGCTGCAGCAGCAGCAAGATTTCTGTCCTGTCACTGATCCCAGTGTTTGCTTGGCAACTCCATTACTGATACAAAGCTGCATCAAATAATGCTAATTACTAAATAATTAGGCAATGCTAAATACCCTGGTAGTTGCTGCTCAGACAGCAGAGGGCTGGATCTAACATTTTTCAGCAAGAAACAACCTGCACAGCAGAATTCCTCAAGTTCATGTCACAGGTTTGCTTAATATGGCAAATGACAAACTAAATTTCAGACTTACTTCTATCTCAGATTTCATTCTGCTGTACAAAAATAAAATAAAATAAAATTTCCCTCTCCACGTTACTGCCTTCCTCTGCCCATGAGGAACACACTGTACCTTTCCAGGTGAGAGGTGACAATTCCATCAAAAGCAGCACAGCAGGTGTGGAAGAAAATCCCCCACTTGAGTGGAAATGAGAGAATGGCATGAGAAAGTCCTGCTGAAGTCACCCAAACACTGAAGTCTAAACTCTGAGGGAACACCAAGGGCAAGTGTGGGTACTGCACATTCTTGTTTCAAAAACCTCCATGTGAAACTTTCAGGTAGAAATCAATGAGTTTATTTGCTCTGGCCCTTTTCAGCTGGGAGAAGATGCAAGAGAGCCACTCCTGTTCTAGGCTTTAATGCTGACAAATAAACCACCCACCCCATAAAGGAGCTTTCCACTCTGCTGGTGGGTTTCAACTAGTTAGAAGTACTTTTTTAAAAAATCAAAATATTTTTACGCTCTTTTAAACTAAAGATCTGGACTATATTTGAACTCCTATCTTCCCTATGTGAGTGCCACTTAAAAAAGCCAGAGGAGAGACTGCAAAGGGTTTTTAAAATCAGAGGTAAATGCTGTAAATATTGTGGGGGGAAAACGCAGTTCAGAGAATTATTTATAGCAAAGTTTAGATGTGGGCTACAAGCCATTTTCCAAAGGTGTCCCTCTCCATATATCACACCTTGATGCTGAGTTCTTACAGCTGGATATTTATGAAGGCAATTTGGAGAGTGCCTTGAATAATAACACCCAGGAAGGCTTGGCTCTGCTCGAAGCACCCCCTTTAAGGAACTGCGTCTGTCACAAGAGCAACACAGTGATTTACAGTAAGCAGCCTTAAATCACACTGTTCCCACAGCACATGCAGATGAACCAGCACCATTAATGCAGCTTTTGCTAAGTAACAGCCAGCTGCATTTGGTTAAGAGAGGGGCGGGGAGGCTAAAAAGCTATGGAAGTTGTGTTTCCCCAGTTTAGCAATGTGAAGTGATGCAGTTAACAAGGCCTTGGCACACGTCTGAAATGAGCCTTTAATACCAATAGCAAAATCCCCATGTCTTCAGTGAACATCTCTTAGATGGATAATGCATCTACTCATAGCAATTACATCATTAATAAGGCTTCCCCTAAGCATGGTCTGTTAATTTAAAAATCCCAGGTAATATCCTGGTGACTGTTTATCCTTTAGAAGAGAAACCTTGCGAAAATCTTAACTCATGAATAAAAGTGAACATGTCTTTCAGATTTTCAAAATGTCCCTCAACACAGACCCAATTAATCCAAGAAGTAATTTAAAAAAAAAAAAAGGCAACACCTATTTTTTGCATTTTGCTGTGAGTAGCCAGAGCTGTGACTCTGGGGAGACTGACATGTCTGCAGGAATATTTTGGTGCCCAGGAATCACTGGGGACACATTTTGCCAGCCTAGCAAGAATGATTAGATAGCGTGCCAAGGAAGCAGAGCTGAGACAGCCTCTCAAGGTGCTGTTTATTCCCTTTTTTCTCGCATTTTGAAGTAGCTTCTCCTACGATTTTGTAGCCAAAATTTAACAATGCCCATAACCTTCACTTTTATACAATCTGAACACACCCTAGATACTTGCTCTTACCATTCCTGTGTTTTGTGGCTTACATATTAAGGAATTACGTGCTTAATTACTGGGAGTACCACAAGACCTTTCTGCTTAAACATTTAATCTTTTCCAAAATGAAATCCACCTTATATTTGGAAAGTGAGACGTACCGAATTTGGGGATTAGATAGATGAAACATTAAATTCACTAAACACCTTAGTGGATATGTAACTTTCTTTTATCACCAAGCCATCAAAAAAGAGAAAGGATTCTTTTTTTTTTAGTGTGGAGAAGCCATCACTAAACGAATGGCTTTGGGTTTTTTACCTTAACTGAACCAGCACTGTTTGCTAAAAGACAGAGCAGTCAGTAGCTGGTCCCAAAGTGACTAGAAACTCACAACATCCATATTTAATAAGACTCTATAGCAGAAATATAGCACACATTCTGTACTTCTATAAGAAAGCAATATTCATTATTCTACAGATTATTCCTTAATAAATATTTCAGAAACTTGAAGTAGAAAAAAAATTAGAATAGCATATACTGTGCTCTTGATAGTTTAAAAGCACTTTTGTTTTCTGACCTATGATGAATCCTTATGTTCTTTCCATTTCTGATGCATTTTAATGCCATTGTGGGTTGGAAATTCATCTTTTGGTCAGTCTGAGGGGATAAAGATATTTGACGTTTAGTTGGTGTGCACAAACAAGTTAAAAGTGATCTTCCATTAGCACGTACAGAGCTGATACTTTTTTATCATTATTATTATTCTTGTTCCAGATTATTTGGATATCTTCACATAAATATGACAATATATAGAATGGTAGCAAGAACAAAATGCCAAGTTTGCTCACAAATCCCTCCTTCTCAAAGTCAAGGCAAGTGTCTGCTGGGCTGATATTCTCCCCACCTCATATGGCAATGTCAAAAGCAAAGAGCTATTTGAGAAACAAAAACCCCCCTTATCCCTCCAGTAATGTGAGTTTTCAGTTGATTTGTGTAACTGTGCAAATGTTCTTAAACTAATCCCAATGCAGCTGCAAGTGAAGGTGCAGAGAAACCGAGGGTGTGGCATTCGTACAGCTCTGGATCCATGGCCCAGGTGCATTCATATACTCCTAGAGGGGGAAAACCATCACACTGATGGTTAAATCTTCCCCTGACTCCTTGGACTCCACCACTTTTCCCCTTCTTGGAAGGATCCCAGGGGAGCCTCTCAAAGGAGTGAAATATGATGAAGGCAACTGTGTGAGCAGGGATATCTCAGCACCAGGTCAATGGACAGTTCACTGACAGTCAGATGATTATGTTTTGTTCTATCAATAAACAGAATCCATGTAAAACACATAAATTGAGGACTTCTGGAGCAGTTTGTACATACACACTGGGGAGGAGTTTGAGAGCATCTTTAAGGTGTTGGTGGAATAGACAAGGGAGAAGTCCCTGCTTCCACTCCCAGCTTCCAGATCCAGCTGATTTCAATCCACAAAATAAAGCACAAGGATCTCAGTCTGTTTTACATTTGGAGATATTCCCATGACAGATACTGAGGAAATCAGAATCAACAAGAACTGATCAACATCCTAAAACATCAAACAAGGTGTGGTTTTGGTTTGCTTTTTTGTTTGTTTTCCCTTTCAGTGAAGCAGATTCAGGGAGTAAACTTGGACAGTCAAAAGGGATTAAAGGTCACAGTGATCGTGCTTAGAGCAGCATAACTAAATATCTGGTTAAAACTGCAGACAAAATTGCAGAGGTGGATTTGGACAGTGGAGCAGAGCAGAAATACCAGGATCATTATTTCTGGGTTTTAAGTTCCACAAAGATTGCTGCTGAAGTAGTCAGAAATGTGATTTTAGATCCCTCCTAAAGGATGAGCTAATTAGTGATGTAAATAGTTAGACCTGAAGCCAGGAATAGATCCAGGGTCTCCACAAAGAGTATTCATTCTCTCCAGGAAAAAAACACATTTAAGGCCAATGCCAGAACCAGTCTCTGGGGGGAAAAAAAATTATCCCAGGATGAAAAACATCTTGAAGCAGCTTATATTCAGGGAGGAGAAAGATTCTGCCCTCAGCCTCTGACAGCCGTCAACCAGAAAGCTGAGTTTTGTCTGCATGGGAAGTGCTTGGGAACACAAACTATTGCAGGATTGAAAGGAGCAAAGGAAGGCAATGGCAGCCCTGGCACAGGGGCATCCAAAGCAGCCCAGTGCTCCTGGAGGTGGCACCAGAGGTTGGGAGCAGCTCCGTGTGCCCTGCAGAGGTGATGGGGCACACAGGGCTGTGAGCCAGCCCGGAGCGCACACAGCGAAGGCACCCAATGCAGGCTCTCCTTTTAATGAGTTGTTAATTCATATCTCCTATGCAGGGCCTTTTATTAGAGACTGTAAATCTCAGACAGACAAGGAGTCATGAGACTTGGAAATTGCCTTGTAAATTAGTTACTGGTAATGAAACCATTTAGTTTTTGAAGGGATGGGATTGTGAGGGCTTTCCACATTGAAATAATTATTGAACATTACTGAACCAAATAATTAAACTGTGCTTTATAAAAACTCCCATAATAATATTCACACAATTTCCTTCTCTTCCTTTTGAAAATTTTACATTATGAGACTTGTTATTGGCATGTGAAGTAAAACTATGACTGTCACAGCCAACATTACATTCATTGTTTCAAGTTCCATAAAAGATTTGGTACATGATGTATATGATTCAAGAGCGATTTATCCCCACCATACAATCTCTAAAGAGTCTTACATTTCAGAGATTTTAAAAATATACCAAGATAAAGAGATATTTTTAAGACCTTACAATAGTCATGAATTTAAAATTAAACTTTGAACAGGTGAAATAATAAAAACTCAAAACCATGTCAGATGCTTCATCAGTGCCATCTGAAGTCAGACTTCAGGTGCCAAGTTATATTTTCCTTATCAGTGCTGATGAAGTGGGACTATTATCGTACTGTTTAATGTGGAAAAAATAGTCTTCAGCCAGTCTGTCCTCATTCAGGTTTCTTTGGGACACAAAACACCATTTCCAATTCCCCCCCGTGCCCCTTGGGCTGGGAGAGGAGTAAAAGCTGGGAATAAAGAAGTCAAGTTGAGCCTGGAAAGAAAGGGTGCTGGAGTCAGGTATTTCTAGTTCTGTCTTCATTTCTCTCCATCCAGCTCCATTTTAATTGGTAAGAAATGTAATTAATCTTCTCCCAGTTCAGTGTGTTTTGCCCCTGGGGGTAACAGATAAATGATCTCCCTGTCTTTGTCATGGTCCATGAGTTTTTACAGCTTATTTTCTCCTCCTATTCTGCTGCGGAGAAGGAGAAGAGGGTGGCTGACTGAGGTCTGGCAGCCAGCAAAGAGCATCCCACCATCACCTGAAAGCAAACAACTCTGTACCTGCACCCTGAATAAATTCCTTTACACTTGTTCGCTTGTCTTCTGTGTGAATACTGACTTGGCCAATAATCGGAGTCATTTAAATAGTGATAAAAGAAATACACAGACCCCTGACTTCCAACGATCTGAAAAGATCATGTAGAAAAAATGCCAGTAAGTTCAATATCTTTGCCAAACATTTGAGTTTGATCTTTTACTCTTAAAAAGCTCCCTTTTTAAGTGAAAAAAGAGAAAACCAATTCAACAACCGGAGTAGAAACAATCTAATTTCAGCCCGTTTTGCTCTAACACTCATGAGGAAAACACATCTTTTCTGTCTGGACACAAATCCACTCCTCCCCGACACAAAAAGCCCTCACATTCTGTGAAATCCTTACAGAAATAATCTTCCCCCCTGATATGTGAAGATGGTTTTTTGAGCATGTAATAACACTGCAGTGGATTTGTGCCACAGCAGGATGGCAGGGAGTTCCCCACCTGTTAGCACGAGCTCAGTTCTGCTCTGATGTGAGGAGAGGGTTTCTCCTCTTCATACAACACAGGTTAGTGCTGTGCTCGCAGCTGGAAACACCATTTCTACATGGAATTCCCAGGAATATTATTTACCTGTTTTCAGAGCCTCGGAGCTACAAGTTGCCACTTACACAGGGGAAGACTACAATAGAAAAAATGAAATAAATCACTTCTACAGGTTAGAAAAATCATTTCAAAGGAGATTAAGTACTCTGTAATCCTATGGAAAGAACATTTAAAATATATTTTGCCATTTCATCCATTTGTCTTTCCAGCAATGTTTTAATGAAGCTTTATGGTGAGTGTGGATTCAAGTGTTTTACTCAGTAACACTATTTGATTTCCCACCTGCAAATGGTGAGTGCCCTGGAAAAAAGAGGTGCAAGAACTCGGGGATTTCATCTAAACCACCTCTGAGTTCATTGACATCTTAACACCCTTCTTCTTCACTTGACTCTTTTCCCCACTCACTCTGCTAAAGAAAACATTCAAAGAACATTGCCGTTTTATTTTTAGTACAACTCTCATCATCTGAGAATGGCTGAGTGACGATTGCTCCTACCCACGTGTACAAATTGGGGGGGAAATTCAACCCTGGGTTCTAGGATTACACAGATTTCTCAGCTGAGTTCCACTGCAAACAGGACTTACCTGTCCAGGCAGGTTGCTCCTCTCAGAAGTACTAAAGCAACTTCATCTTCAAGAACTTATTCAAAGATTTCAAGTACTTTTATTACGGAGATGAAAAATTTATTTACTAACAGAGTTGGTTTATGTTCTTATTCTGTTATAAATTACCGGGTGTATAAATCCAATCTGTCACAAGTGATTTTTACTGACTATATTCCAAGATGATTTAAAATTCCATACACTAATACTTATTGCACTGGTTGTGTTCAGAGTTTTAAAAAACCAGAAGGTTCTCTCTGTGAAAACATACTGTTTTGAAGTTGTGTATTAGTAAAATTAAATATATTTATAATCTTGTGACATCACCTGAAACTTTCAAAGTAGCACAACTGCTGTTTGCTTAAGCACTGGACAATCCAAGAATGGCAGAAATAGGTTTCCTGGCATATTATTCTTTAGTTCTAAATTCCAGGCAAAGACTAAGAAGGCAGAGCTCCAACACAAACAGGTTTGCTCAAGAACCTGGGACACCTTTGCCCACAATCACAACCCAAGCAGAGCAACAATGCCCTTCTCCTGGCAAAGGGGACTTTTACCCTCCAGTATCCTGAGGCATCATATTTGCTTTTCCTTGCAGATTTCTTTATCAAAAGCCTTTGCAAGTTGTTGAAAGTTGTTTTAACTTTGAGCTCAAGTTCAACATGGGATTTCAAAGTCAAATTGGATTCTTCTCCTTTTTGCCCATCACTGATTGCAGTAAAGATTTTTTTTCCCTGAAGCTGGATTTGATCTCTGGTGTAACCTCATTTCTTCAACTAAACTCTCAGATAAACCAGTACAGAGTTATAACCTTGTTGCCAAAAATCAAGCAGCATTTCTCAAAATATTAATTAAGTTGTATCAAAATATCCCTTTTGGTGACCAAAATTTACCTTTCTTAGTTCAAATCTACCCAAATCTTGAAAGACAACTCAATGGTAGATCCTTCAACTGTTTTAGGTGGAGAAAGTGATGCCCTAACTTAGCTGAGACTGGAAATAATCTCAGCTCTCCAGAGATCAGCATCTGAATGAGATGATTTCACTTCCTTCTCTCTCCTGGGTTGTTTCAGTTTTGAAGCTTTTCCCTGCAGCGACGCTATGAGTTTGTTTTTTTAAAATTAGTTTTTGAAGAATGTCATAAAATCCAAAGAACAGCAAACTTATTTACATATATATTTTTAGTAATCCCATCACATGTCACTTGATGAGTTCTGCAGCAAACAGAGGTACTGAGCACACTGTCATGTATCAGCCTGTGATTCCAATCTCAATATTTACACAGAAATCCATGGTTATTGCTCAGCTGTGGAACACACAGCTTTCCTTATTTATGGTTCTCTCTGGCAACACCACACCAGCTGCAAACACAGGGGCTGCTACTGGGAGTAAATACTCCCTGGTTGATTTGCAGAGACTTACTACCTCTTGTAAAGTTAGCAGACAGCACTTGTGAAGTGGGAAGGCACTGTCAGGATGGGAAGAAAATAACCTGACTGCTTAAAAAAAACCCACAAAAATCCCCCCAAAACAAAAATCTCCCCCCAAACAAACAAAATTCCCCTAAAACATAAATGACCAAAATGAAATGAGAGAGGACACTAAAATGATATGGTTTATAACCAATTCCTGCCATGGGCAGGGACACCTTTCACTAGACCCTGTTCAACCTGGCCATACATTAGTTATGGGATAGAAAACACCCACATATGCAACTGTTTCTATGATTTTGAATTATGTTGACTATTTTTGTTGTTAAACACTGACTTTTCAGCACTGGGGAGAAGCACTTTAAAATGTAATTCCATTAAAAACAGGTTTAGCATTTGACATTCAAGCTATACCTGGGACGACACACCTGTTCAAATTTATACGGTAAGTTTAGCACTAATTTCCACAAACAAGAAGTGCTATAATTAAGCAATTATGCTTATAAATAAACATTTTACACCTGCAATACCATCAACTAATAAGAAAACTCCGCACCTGTGAATAGGAGGTGAGGCAGAAAGAGACCAAATTCACAAAGTACACTCATGAAATCAGTGCTTCTTTAAACCAAATGAGTTTTTCAGCAGACAAAGCCACACAAAACTCTGACATGTCTGCAGAAAGGCCTTTCCTCCCACCTTACCCCTCTCGTGGCAGTTTTTAAACTTCATCTGAACCAAAGAGGGGCAAGAGAAATAGTACCCCAATAGTTCAGGTAAAACAAGCACACCCAAATGCATGCGGTGGGCTTATGAGTTGAGTTTTGACAGGCTGCTAAACGGTGAGTGCGAGTGAAGAGCTGCAAACATGGCCCAATTAATTACCTCGCCACGCACTGCCTGAGCCAGAGCCTGCCCCAGAACTGCTGACAGCACACAATTCCCATCCCACTGCTCCTCCCGCCTCTCCCAATTTACAGCAGAATAGGAAATCATGAACAATTGCTACACTCTGTTAGCTCCTATCATGGAGGGTGAGCTCGCACGTAGCCTTAGGGGTATCTTACACAGTTTAATGCTGAAAATAAAAGGTAATGTTCTTGGCAAAGAGCTGGGGGGATTAAATTTGGAAGGCTTGAAGCAGCTTTGAATTGTAGTCAATAAAAAAAGAACCAAATAGTAATTTTGTAATTTAACTGGGCTGGTTATGCCCAATGAGTCAGACACTTGTGAAATAAACCATGTAAATAGAAAAATGGCTTAACCCTTTCTGCACTCGCAGTGCCTTTGCTCCCTTCCTTCCCTCGCTGTTTGGCTGTTGCAGTAACACGAGGTGGTTCCTTTCTCCAGCTGCCTCTCTTGGGACACCTCATCATTCCAAGAGACACTGGGCCTTTGGGAAAGAGCTTTTTTTAATTCCCTCTGTGCTGTGGACGATGACCACGACTGTGCCGGCAGAGCTCGCAAAGAGAAATGTACAGCGAGCAAATTCAATGGGGGCTCAGTGCTATATGATATATATATATATATATATTTTTATCTATATATATGGAACTCTACGCTCCAGGTGGCTCCCCCACACCTGTGCAGCCCTATAGCAATCCCAGGTAGGATTTTGCCTAATGTGATGCTCACCTTGCCGTGATTGTGGAGAGCTTTACAGGGGTCAAATGGACAAGAGCCCTTACGAATTGCTGCACTTCTTTGGCAAGCCCAGGAACAACAGAGCCCTTTCCAGCAGCAGCCACACACTCCAAAGCCCTGCAGCAATACCACCACATTTTCTCAGCAAGAAGCAAGGCAGCCCCAGTCCTGAGCCCATGATTAAGCCCTGCATGAGTCATTTGCCTGCCACTAGTGAAATTTTATGTTTTTACAATTAAAACAGGAATTACTTTGCTTTCCATAATACAACCATACAAGATATACATTATTAACCACTTCCTTAATTGGAATAATTTTTACGAGTTCTCAAATTACTGAACCGTGAAATTTATTTCAAAGACTCCGAGCAGTTCTAAGCAGAGGTAAAACTAAATTATTTTTTTTCCAAAATGTGCCCATACAATTACCTCACAGTAGTAAATTATTCGGATTATGATTGCACTGATTTAATAAGGTCATAGCCACATACGGCCTCATTTAGAAAAACAGAGAACACTACAAAAATGGGGTTATTTTCACTATTTCCCTGGTGGAAAACGGATTTTTGGCAGTTTCTTAAAAGTAGTTTGACTTCTCTGAAAAAAAAATAACTAAAGTTTCTTTCAAAAGTAAAGGAACCCTAAAAAACAAATCCCAACAACACACATTCCTCCACATGTGTTTTTACCAGTGAAATACTTAAACCTCAGCACTCTGTACTTTTAAAAACAATTAATTATTGGCTTTAGAAGGAACATGAGTTCAATTTATTCTGAAAATCCCACTGAAACAACGTCAAATGCTTGCTGCTCTTAGTGCCTACTGAGAATCTAAGTTTACACTTCAAACCACAGCTGCCTTTGCTTAAGAAGAGGTATTTAAAAAGAAGACTAAAAGATTTTTCCTATAAAATGATACTTAAAACTGAAGAAAAAACAATATTAGTGTCGATAAAATAGAGAGCAGGTCTTTAATAAAGGTGCAATGGATACAGAAGTGCATGATACAGTATAATTCTGAATATCCATTCATGAAACTATTTATAACATGATGCACACATTCCAGAGATCATGAGAGCTTTTCTCCCCAGCTGATTATTATCAGTATTATTCTGTTGCACTTAAAAACGCAAGCAAAGGAATGATTTATCTCCTTGGTTGCCAGAAAACATTGCACGATGTTTTTTGTAAGCTTTGCCATCCCTATTTAGTTTTCATTATTCAGTTTTAAAGACAATATTGAACATTCTAGCCTTTTGGTTATGCCTTTTTATTTTTTTTCCCCAGTCCTGTTACTAGAATTTTCCTGGCTCCAAGTGGAAAAATAAGGACCTGAACATGATGGTCTTAATCTACTCCATCCATTTTAAATTTTTTGCCCCTTCCAGTGAACTGAGTGACCCTCCAGCTCCCTTCAGTTTTGAGCTGGCAGAAAATGTCATTACCTTTCAATAAATCCTTTTCCCCCATAGGTCACTTCTATTTGAAATGAACAAAATCTGGCCTTGGTATAAATTCTTGTCATATTCAGCTCGTTTCTGATTCAAAGACAGACAGAAGAAAGAAAGATATCAAGTTCCACTCTATGAACCAAGAATTCAGATAAAATAAGAAAAAACCTAGAAAATAAGGGTGATATGCAAGGGAAATGAAGAGTTCTGTGGGAGAGCTGTGTGGTGCAAAGAAAAGCACTGTGGTGGAATAGGAGGGGAAGAAGTACCAGATTGTAAGAGACAGAGAATAGTTCAGGATGATGTGGAAATTTATCAGGACCTTTGCCCTTATGAATCATGTATGGCAGAACCAGTTGAGCCTCCATGGACTGCCAAGCAGCAAATAGAATTTCATGGATGGTAATGCTTTCAGGACAGAGGACGGCAAGGCTGACCTCACTGGGTACTTTGCTAACGTAATCACCTTGTTTGTTTGGGCAAGAGATGCTGGAAAATGTTCTCCTCTGCCTTGGCTGGCAACCAGGGCCTCTGGAAAAAGCTCAGAGCAATGTCCTCTTGCCATGTGGTGAAAGCCCTTCCCAGCACCACTGCAGAGACCCTCCAGCAGATCCCAAAGGTAGGGCTTGGGGGGAAGGAAAAGTGAACAAAGCCACTTGGCCAACCCTCCCATAAATTTATTTTTATTCCCTATTCCAAATAGAGTGATTAAAGCATTTCCCTGCACACTTTTCCATACCCCTACCCACTCAAAATGTTTGAGTTCAGCTCCACTTGTGCTCCAATTGGGAGTTATGGTTTGGGAGGACAACACTACGAAACTGCACAATAGGTTAATTCACACATTCTGCTGTGAAAATCATCAAAGAAAGAGCAACCTGCACTTGGCTGGTCAAGAGGACTCTGCCCCAAGCTACAGCTTAGGTCAACAGTCCTTTCTGCTGGGGATTAATCCACTTCTTGAAGGAAATGAGCTATTTGTTGTCAAGGACAACCCTTACTCCTGTGACTGGTAGGGCTTTGTGCTCCCAGAGGTACTTGAGTGAAGAGGCTGCGATTTGAGAAGGGCTTGTTTTAACTCCCATGCAGAACTTAGGTACAACAAGGCTTTATAAAAACTACTGTCCCTGCACACCAAAAGTTTATAAAAGTTTGGGGCTTTTTTGTGAATAGAGGGAGACAGGGGAGCTGAAAAGTATAAAAGACTCTGGACTGAAAAATATGGGAACAAATATCCTGCAGTAAATCTTGGAGGAACTGTTTGTCTGCAAAGAACTGAATCTATCACAGCAAAGATCTATGCAATGGCCTCATATTTATGCACAAGAAGTTGCATAATTTGAGGCACATCAGATCTACTGAGCAAATCTTAGAGGATGCAAACACTCGTATTTCTTCTCAGACATCTCAGACAGAAATAGTGCAGCCCTCCCTTGGGTACTACATGATGATTTAAACTTCTCTGTACCTGAATTACTTGAGCCATAAATAATATTTGCTTAGTCCTTAGAGGAGCGCTGCCTCATTAAATAAGAGCATTATAATTATTATGATCAGTTGTTTGAAGAAGTGATCAAAGAATTACCAGCAATCAGCAAATCCTTCTAGACTGGGAATTAAGAGAGATTTGCACAGTGACACCAGGAAAGCACTGACACAGTTTGAGATAGAAAAACAGAGCACTTGATTCAACAACACCGAGTGTGTCCATCTGGCAACTGAGAACCTCATCCCCCTCCTCTACAAAGGAGACTGTAGCCAGAAGTGCTTTGGGCAAAGTGGAATTCTCCTGTTCCTCAGCTGTGGATGTACCTTCCTGGAATCTACAGCAGCTTTGTACCTCTCCAACTCCTCTCTCCCCTGACAGCAGATTTGGATAATAATGACTGCCTACCCTGAGCGTACCTGTGGGCTGAAGGCTCCAACCCAAGGCACTTGGGTCAGCCATAAATGGTAGGATTCCTCATTTACAAATACATCCTAAAATAAAGCCAATGGTTCTGTATCAGTTTAGGTAGAGACTGTGAAGGTTCATTTACAGTTTATATAGGTACTATGTATATATCCCTTAAAACAAGATGGTTTCTGAAACTCTCACTGCATCCATACCCTATTACTGTTCCCACAAATTCCTGATATTCCCCTCTTGCTGCCATATGTTCTTTCTCCCCTCTTTCAAATTCACTGCTTTTGACCCCATCTCTGGTGAACAAGAGCACTTTTTTCTCTTGCCTGAGCAGCAGATATTTCCATTGCACACGGGCTTTGCACATAAAATTAAGAAGAAATACACTGGAGAAAATAATGTCCCTAGGATGTTCACTGCCAGAGCAGGCACGTTCTCTCCTACCTCTGCTTGTAATAAAGTTTGCAACCTCAAATCCGCTTCCTGAACATTATGTAGATAATGTATTTGATATAAATGGTACCTCCCTCTAAATCCATACCTAATCTAGGGCTTTCCTGCTGTCTCAAGATAATGAGGCAATTGTCCCAAACACACCAGAGAATCAACAAGAAGGTGGGTTTCTACACCAACATATACCTGCAAAAATGTCTGGTCAGGTGTGTGTCTCCATAACACTAAAGCTGACCTCTCTGAAACTTAGAAATCACACAGACATAGATCCTTTCTCTTATTAAGAGCTTCTAAATAAGAAGAGTACATGGAATTTTATATCTAGATGCCACATTTAAAGAGGAAACAAAACCAATAAAACAAAGGGAGGAAAATACAGCAATTCATAGTATACCAAATCTATGTTGTGTCTAAAAATAAGGCATAAATTATATCTTTGTTGATTGGAGAGGTTATTCTTGTGAATTTCACAGTCAACCAGGTTTGCAATATACCAGCAGACAAGGCTGAATTTAAACAAGAAGGAAAACTTCAGGAAAAATACAGACCAAAGCAAATTGCAATAGTTATGGGGTGCAGAGAAGATAAATCCAATCCTGTGCAAACACCGCAGGGCTGGCAGGTGAGGAGTCTCAGCCAGCCCTTTTAGTGTGAATACAGTTTCACTGAGCCTTTCTGCCCAGAGCAAAAGGAAGCTGTTTGTGCTCTAAAGAGAAGCAAACACATGAAGGTGTGTGAAGAGCAAGCTCTGCCTCTCCCACCACACTTGTCCTCCACCTTTGCCAAGGCAGGTCGTTCACTGTGACAGAACTGTGCCTGTTCTGGGGACAGCAAACACTCCAGTCCCAGGTTTCATCTTCCCCACTATTCACCTTGAATTTTCAGTCACATAACACCTTCTCCCGCCCAGGTCTCTTGAATATCCAAACTTCCAAGTAGAGTCAGTGACATCTCCATGACTTATGGAAAGCAGGTCATTATTTCTGGTGTTCAGAGGTGGATTTTGGGAGCACAGTGTAAGAGGTCGAGATGAGAGAGCTGGAATTTGGAATCTGCACCAGAAAGCCCAGATCATCTTTAAGACAGGTAGGATACCACTTGTAAAAGTTAGAATTCAATCATCAAAAAGATGATTGTTGTAGAAACAGAATCTTCAGCTGATGTATTGAACACCAATAATTAGAGGCACAAAAATCAGTATTCTGCTATTTCTGTGCAGCATCTTTGTCTGCATTTAAAAGCATAAACAAACCAATGTAGAGATGCTGACTGAACATATAACAAATAACAAAAATATTATTGCCCTGCTCCAAGTCATCAACTGTTTACCTGCATATCCCTTGTGTTTAAGCACATTCTACTGCACTAATTAATATAAAGCACTCCACGAGACATGATGAATTGCACAACATAGATGAATTTTAAAAGCTGCCAAATACTCATCCAGAGACATGAGATACTAATAAAATGAACCTTAGCAATCAAATCAGCAAAACATTCCGACTCTGCCACCGTCTGACCTCGGGGTCTCTGTTTTACTGTAACAATTCTGAACTGACAAGAATAAACCAATTCTTGCTATTTCCTTGTATCCCAGCCCAAAAGCCTGGACTGAAATTCTTTAACTTGTTTTCCAGTAAGTTATGTGGCATAAAAACAAAAAGAGAGAAGATGTAGCTGATTGTTTCCTCCATCAGTTGCTGGGGAGGATCAGGCTGAGGGCTGCAAACCTTTGCTCTCAGATTAAAGCTCTCCTTGTCTTAAGATACCAGGAGATATGTGGAGCTCCAGGATTAAAGCAGAAGTCACCAGTGCCAGTCATCCCACACACACAAAGGCAAAGTGTACCTGTTTAGGGGCTGGGACACAATTAGAAATGGGGGACCAAAGTACCACAAAGGAAACAACAGCTGCTTTCAAAAGCTACATTAATTTATTTAGTTGCCTGCTCCAATCAAGGCAAGCAGTGGTGAAATAAAGTCCTTTGACACTTCTGCCCTGCTGATTTAAAAAGGCAAAACTTGCTAACAGCAGTAAAATATTATACTGCCCACACAATATTCTACTTGGGAAGACTGTCTGTGAAATGTCTTGGAATAGCTACAAGTTTCTTAGTTTATATATTAGATTACAATATATGAGAGGGATAAAAACTTCAGAAAGTTTGAGGAGCAGCTCAGCATGGTAGTTTCTGAGGAAGCACGAGCTAAATGAAACAAAACCTCATCAGTGTTGTCTGTAATAATCTGTACTGATTAGTGGTAATTAACTGTAGTATTGGGAGAAGACTCAAGCTAAGCTTCCTGAATAAATCCAAGTGAACCAAGTAGGGGATGTTGTCTCTTTTGCCCTGGAGGGAACAAGTGACATCACATCTGTCTCATTTAGAGAAGGAAGGAAGCAAAACACCTTGCCTAACTTTTGACCAGCGAATGTGCACTGGACTTGCCTGTACCAGAGCTACAAAAAGCAAGCCTGCTAAAAAGCTGGGTGAAGGACCCAACCACTCTCACATAATGCCCAGAGATACTGCTCAGCTGAACAACAACAACCACAGGGGACAGCAGGCACAATATGTAACTCACCATATGACCTGTGACAAACCTGCCACCCCTCCTAGCCTTACAGACCTACTGGGAAGGTCTCCTTGACATGATCCATCACCAGATCCACTCAAATGCAGAGGGAACAGTTTGGCAGCTGGACATGGGAATGAGCAAATCCAAATGTAAACCCGTTTAGTGCCTATTTTAGGCCACTGTGTACCCCCATCCATGGCATGGATTCCATACATTAGCCTCTCTTAACCTGCTCAGCATGTCAAACAGGCCATTTAACACTCACCCAGGTAGGAACAAAGTTAAAAATAAATTCTAAAACTTTGCTTGCCTTTAAACATTTCTGCAGCTATTAAGTGCTGGGAAATGACAACTCAACTGCCACTTCCTAAACTTTTTTACTGCCTTCAAATTTTGCTTACTGATCAGAGAAAATACACAATAATGTTTTGCTAAATAATAAATGTCTAATTTTTAATAGTTTCTGGCAAATCAAAGTGTGGGTGAGAGATAGGTCTATTATGTTACAGTTCAGTCCTGTTAATTTAAGCAGGGGTGCTGCAGGAACAACATCAAACAGAATTTGAATAGCAAATTAGTGAATTACAAATAGATTTTGTTCAAAATATTTCAGAACTGTAATGATGGCAGCTTTTGCCCTATTTGCTACATTACAGCCATATGCCAGTTCCTCCCTAGATCTGGATATTTACACGTATTTTAACCACATTTATTCACAGTTAGAAAATCTGAATTATATTTGAAACAACTCTAATGATCCCCCTGAAAAGAAGCTGAACAAATTAATGCTCCATCCAGCACAGTGCCTAGGTTTGTGAGTGCCACATGCAGAACACTGCTCCAAATGGCATCTATTATTCCAACCTCAATGAGAAAAACAAAGGAAAACAATCCATTTTACATGCAATCTCTGTGCTAGCCAAAACAGTTCTTAACAGAAACTTTAAAGACAGGCTATTTATGATATTCTAATGCAACCTCTGGATGACACAGAGCCCAGAATTCCTGCAGTAATTCAAGCCCTGAACAAAGTGCCTCTTTTCCTGCTAAATAAGTTAACACTGTCAACCCCAATAAAAGGTGCCTGAGACTAGAGCATCTTTTTGCTTCATTTACTTTTTCATTTCGTGAACAGCCACCACTGATGCTCTCAGTACAGCTTGCGAAGTGGGTCTAATTAAAATCCTTTTAGTCTTACAGTGAACTGAGGAGAAAATGGAATAAAATTATTGCGAGGTTTTAAGGTTTTGATACTGGAGGAGAAGTCATGCAAAAGTAGAGCCAAAAACACACACACACCACAGGCTTTTACTTTTCATGCTAAAACGTAGACAACCAAATAATATTTGGCTTTTAAATTTTCCACGTTTTATCCATCAGATTTCTCATTGCATCCTACATGAGTATTTAAAATCCTTTCATCTGGAGTACTTGACATGCTCTTTCAAACAAATAAAATGATTTTCTAGAGAACAGAGAAGCATTGGGGATTGCAATTTTATACACAAAGCCTCATTCAAAAAATACCCAAGAGATTTCTTCAATAATCCCCACATATTTTATGTGCAACTGCATTAAAACATGCAAAGAGATACTGTATATGGCTACAACATATTCCTAAACCTTTTAGCAAACACTTTAGTTTCCATCAGTGGGCACAACTCTGCACCAAACAGACACGCAAGGAAACACTACTTGGAGTGTCACATACATTTAAACTAAGAGTACATTTGAGCTGTTCTACAAACAATAAAACATCTGAACCAATAGAGCAGCCACAACAGGTTGCATTAAGATCATTATTAGAGCTTAACTAAACATCATTAGGACATTATTTCATTCTTTGGCACAAAATCCATGTGGTTGGAGCAAAACTGCTTGAGCTGGTCCATGTTCCATGCCCTGAGATAAAAAGCACCATTTAAATGCTTTGCTGACAGCCTGACTCGGAGCAGGAGCATTGTGCTTCTTGGGAAGAGTGAAACCCACAGAAAAGTTGTTATTACCAGAAGCTTCTGTTGCTGGGGACATGGAATGATGAAGCTTTTAGGTTACAACTGCACTGAGTGTCCAGTGGTGTGACTCTGTGCCATGGAAACAAAGCCCTTCCAGGACACATCTGCCTTCATGGCACACCCAGCTCATCCCCGGGTTAAATGATGAACACAGTCAATAATGAGAGGGACACCGTACTACTCAGGGAAAGAATGCAAGTTTCTAGCTCTTGGAAAAGTTTATTTTTCAGCCTGCAGAGTAAACAAGCACTGCAAATACTGTGCATGCAAAGGTTATGCAAACCCTAAGCAGAAACCTCTGACTGTGCACCTGAAATACACACTGAGTGTGTCTTTGTGGCAAATGGAGGGAAAGCACAGTCTTTACAGAGACAGATACAACTGAGCTGCCGCAGTTATTTATTCCCAGAGGTGCAGCCAGCATCTGGAGACCCTCAGCCTGCACTGCTGGCCTGCCTGTCTGGTGCTGCCTCATCACTGCTGTTTTCAGAGACCACATCTACACAGAACATATTTCTCCATGTGGCTTTCCATCCTACAATCACAGGGCTCAGTTTCTGGATTAACATGGGAGTTTTGACTACTTAATCCCTGAATAATATAAGTTTTGTGCCCGTTACCATGTGTTATCTAAGTGCCTGAGGCTTTGGCTTCATACAAGAGGCAAGTTGCTGCTGTGAGCAAGGGACTGTCTCCTATCATCTCCAGCACAAAGGCAATTGCTGTTATGGTGAATGTGAATTCCATGATCTCTAGCCCTGACACACTACTACACTACAGTGATAATTCTCCTCAGAGAGAAATAAATACAGTCATTTCAAGGAGCATTCCCTCACCTGCTCTGCATTTTGGGACACAGTATTTCAGAGATCTAAACATCAGCAGGAAGCTGAAAGGAACTGGAATGGGTAAAGCACTACGTCTTTCAGCCACAAAAACAAGTAACAGAAGAATATTACAAGGCTGAGCCAACCAACTGTGCAATGGAAAAACTAATGCCATGTAATCACTCAGCAAAGTGTTTTATTTGAAAAGCAATTAATACCTGGTCTGAGTTCTAATCTTCCTCTAATATACGGAGGATCAAATCCAAATAGTTTGTTTTCTTGATGAGTATTTTAATTAGACTAAGTTCCCAATATTTTTCCAAATATTTACAATATATGGTGTTTGAGGCTGCTAAATAACATCCAGGTTTTTCAGGTGGGAACACTGGGACACAGAGCATGTAATTGATTTTTGTGGCAGTAAGTAACCAGCACAGTCACGTTTAGAACCTATTTCTAGGTGGGTCTATGCTTTGATTCTTCACAGAGGAGAAGGGCAGCAAGCCCCCTACCCTTACTGAAGCCAATGCAATGAAGAAACACATTCCATGTGAAGGGAGCTGGGGATAGACATAATCCTTGTATATCCTTGGAAAATGTCTCAGTGCAAACCTTCCTGGGACACAGAGAGCTATGCAATGTCCCCCAGAGGAGGCACTGCAGGGAGGGAGGCAATCAGAGCCAGAGATCAGACCCTGCTGAACAACAAGGTTTCCCCCACTGAAGAACAAGGTTTTCCCACTTGTTCACCTGTAATCATGATCCAGTGAAAGGATTTTTGATTTAGGAAAAACATAATATAGCCCAAGATGTCCTTTCTTTGCCCAAGGGATGGCAGAACAATATTAAACTATACAGGGTGAAAAAACATAACCTTGGAAAAAATTAATTTTTGCTACATGGAAGCGGAAGAAATATGATCAGTTCAGTGGGGTTTTGTACAGAACAACAGAATGTGGCTTTTATCAAAAATTTATGAGATATAAATAATCATCACAAACAAAATCTTATTACATGATCATTCATGTGGGTTTGCCTTAACTATCCCTTCTGGTTTTCAAATGTCATTTGTAACTATTCACGCGGGTTTTCTCCTTCTAGAAAAAAAAAATGCTTACAGATTTTGAATTCTATCTTAGAATGAACCAGAATAATTCCATTCTGCATGTTGAATTTCTCCTATCCATTAAAAACAATCATATCTAATCACCCCAGACACTGTTACTGATATTCACCCATGGTATTCATCACATGACACTTCAGGGATTCTCCACTATCGTGGTTCTTGGTGCACAGTTAATATTTTATTGCATTGCAGAAATATGAACTGAAAAAGCAATTTCTGAAAGGCAGAGATTTGCAATTAATACAATGTAATAAATAACTTCATTTGTGTAAGTGGTTGAATTCAGGGAGCAATCTCTAACAAATACCAGGAAAAACCCTGTTCTACAGAAGCTATAAATGTTCCTTGGAAATTTTGCTGAGCAGTGTAAGACAGCTATTTAATCTTCTAAGCTAAAGGAAATAATACCAATTAAAAATGCCCATCAGCAATTTTCTTTTTGAAGAGCATGGGCACAACACTGACATTAAGAGATGAACTACTCAGGGATCAGTGAAACGCAGAAGGTGCAAGAGCTCAGTTGATTTGAATATATTTAAGATCCTGTTTTGAATTCCTCACTATTTATAGAGTCTACCAATTAATCCTAGTTACTTCCTGAGTCAACATGCTGACCCAAAAAGCCTTCAGCCCTCCCTGTGACCTCCAAGACTGCAAGCCCCATTTCAGAATCTGGGAGTTCTCTTAGGCTTTATTTCAATTGACACACTTTGGTTCCCCTTTCATCAGGAGGGGATGGAAGCAGAGCAGTTCACAGTCCTGTGTGCCACAGCAGGAATTCAACCCAGTACTCCATTCAAACTTCTAAATATCATGAAATAAATGAAACATGATCTTGGTGTTTGGGGTTTTTTGTCAATATTTTGTTCCGTTTAAGGTCCTTCCTAATTCAGTTTTTATCCAACAGTGCTCTGATCTTACCCCAGAACCGATGTAGCAAACCATTTTCCAATAGGACTTACATATATTCTCTAAAAACATCAGAAGCGTCACAGTTTAAATTCTTGAAAAGGGAAAAAAGAAGGTTCCAATAGTGACATCAAACTCCAACCCTGACCTTACAGAAGCTTTAACACATAAGGAAAATAAACAGATGGATTTGGGTAACGAAAAACACTGAGAAACAGGGAAACCTACTTTAGTCTGGGAAGTTACAATAATTTGTTTAGAAAACAGTGAGGGAAAAAAATTCCCAGTAAATAGTTTGGGAAGTGCTGGATCAATGTGCAAGTGCTGAAAGCAGCCGAGCCTCAGTGAGTCGGGCCATTTGTATTAAGCCAGAGACACACAATTAAGCTGCATCTCAAGCTCAGACCCTGAGGGCTCCACATTTCATTCCAGGCAACCACTGCTGTTTTCTGGCACTATTTTCTGTGCAAATATGAGTAATGTGGGCCCTTTAGTCACTATTAAGCAGTAATCTGGGGAAATCAACCACTTCCAATAATCTTATCCTCCAATTTAGGGCACTCTGAAAGCACCTAATGAATAACACTGTCGCCAGTTCTCTCCTGTAATGACACATGACATACGCCTGCTATTGCTCTTTTCACAGCAAATCCAACTGCTCTGCTGCTTCTGTAGGAGAATGGGGTTGATTGGATTCATTTGAGTTTGGTCCTTCACTCAGTAGATGAAGGAGTAAATTCCTGCTTCGTAAGCAAGATAGTCACTGTTAACTGGGCATTCAGAAAGCAGCTGATTCCTTTGCAATCAAAACAAAACCCCCAATATTATTGTTTCAAAGGAGTAACACCATGCTAGGCTACAAGTTACTCGTGACTAATAAAAAAAACCTATTTTCACCATAAATTAGAAAGCTAGTTAAGAAACCTTCCAGTGTTCTTGCCCTTCCTGGATGGATTTTATCTGTTACTAAGGTGTGCCAGTGAAGAATTTGCAAGAATGATTCCCCTGTTGGCAGATGCAGAAAAGCTTTTACAGATAATCCTGTTGAATGGCAGAATAAAATCAAGCCATTTATCCAGTTTTATGTCTTATGACCCTTTTGATTTTGTCAATAACACACATTGCATCAATGTTCTAAGGAATACAGCAAATTCCAATCTATGCTATGGAAGAAAACAACAAAAAAATATTTTTGAGATGCTCAGAGATCTCAAGAAGAAAATTCAGAGATGAAGACAGAAACTTTTTGATACTTCTGCTTTAAATAAATTGAAAATTCAACCTTTACTTATAGAAGATGGACTGAAAATATACTTTACCAAAACACTGCTTTCCTGGTTCTCAAGTAACCTAGGGCAATGTGAAATATATTTCCCTTCAGCAGAAACATTCCCAAATTATTCTCTACTTGCTTAGAAGAAGTATATCTAAGTTATTCATTCCTTATTCTTCCCAGGCAAACACAATCAGTTGAATTCTAGAAATTCCACTTAAAAGTCATTTATCTTATATGAGTATTCCAAATTCACAAGATTTCACATAAAGCTACTCTTGCAGCAGAGTAAATTTCCAAGAGAAGTTGTTAGTCAAGTAAAAATGGTCCCGTGCAAAGTAACTTGTGTGGTGCAGTCTTTGCCTTTGCAGAACTTGGGGGTAGTGGTGGGGAGATGGTGTGAGATCTGCTGGAGGCATCATTTACAGCTGAATTTTAAATAAATCATTACACTAAATATACATAAAGAAGGGCAGGTGACTTTCCCAAGCAGTTTTCACTGCCTCACAGCAGTAGGTGGGGATATCCCCGTGGCAGCCAGAGGATCTCCTGCAGGGAGGGACTGCACTGCTTATTTAGTTCTTGGTTTGAGACTTTATGATTATTAGAGAGGCAGTTTTATTTACCTCATTATGGAGATACCTGAAACTAACAACAAGAAAATTAAATATAAGGGTGATTCATTAGTGGTCTCACAGTTCTAGAAACTTTTAATCAGGCTGCTGTATTTATCCAGGGAGAGGAAATGGGATTAGAAATCTTGATCTCATTTCTGCAGGTAAGCTGTAGCACAAAACCAAACCATCACTCCAGAATTAAATTGTTCATATAACTGCTATAATGAGTGACAGGATTAGCACAACACTGGTTCTCTGAATATTATCTAGTGAGCACCTAAACAGTGGTAGATAAACCAGATTAACATTCATTGACAAATGTATAAATACCTAAGTAACACCCAAAACAGGAGGCTGGAATATGATTATATTAATATTTTCATGGTGTATAAGACATGAAGTTATAAGTGGTGCCACATCTTACAGAGATTTGGATATTCTTGGAACATCCTTTCTCATTCAAAAATAAAAGTTATGGAATGCTTTCAGTACTTGAAAAAGTCCAAAATGAGCTTCTGTTGCATCAGCCCAGAATTAGGGCTTTCTCAGATATATCTCAGCCATCTTCCCCCTTTTTTTTTATTTATCTGCTGCCTAAATTTATAGTGGTGGTAACTCCACTGTACCCAGTACCCATGTCATGGTGAACTTAACAGAACATACACATGAAAAATACAGTTTTGTGCAAATAGATGACCTTTCATGTTAAAAGATACACAGTTATATACTCATTCCACTTCTATTGCTATCTACTTATGAGAAATTAATTTCCTCTGAAGACACTGAACAGCCACACCAACTTGTGTAAAATCTAATTATCTAAATTCCCATATGTGTGCGTGTAAATACATTGGCTTATGGAATCCCAGATTAAGGAATGACGACTCTGCACCTATAAATTGTGGGATCGGTTCATAAACTTAAAACAACTGGGGTGTTGTGGAGGGAATTAGAAAAGATATCAAGTAAAGACTCAGTTCACAGAACCACAACTTGCTGAGCAAAAGGTGCAAAGTGAGGAGGAAAGAGGATGCAACTTTTCAATACTCAGTCTCATGTAAACGAAAACAGACAAGACACTTGCTCTTTTTTTTTGTTGTTACACTCACTTGTGAAACCCTGAGTGACCATGAGACCCAACAGTTGTGCTGACATTGCATCACTTATTTTTAAGGCCAAGAGGATGTCACCCTTTGCTGCACCTGCAGTGTTATCGAACCTACAGTGATATTTATACAGACACAACACCTTTTAAGAAATATCTGGCAGTGCAGAAACATGGCTTGCATTCATTCCTGTGCAAGTTGAGGTTCAGAGGAGTTTTTTGATGTTGCAGTATTTTAGGAACTATCAGAAAGGCTAAAACAAAAACCACTTAGAAGACTGTACAATTCTCTTGTAGCTCAGAGCAGCAGTTACCTGCTGGCTATTATAAAGAGAAATCTCTGCATCGTCTTAATGACCATTGCATCTGAGTTTCACAAGAATATTTGATGGGTGAGTCAGAAGATTTAATCTGAAATACCTTTAACCACATGACAAACTGATGACCACACTAACAGAAAACATATAAACTTCAGACTTGAAAATCAGACTACTTTTCAATCTACAAACGAGGCACCTGAGAAATCACTCAAAGCTACTTAAACATTTCTGAGCTCCCAAGGTCTTAGTGCTGGGAGGCCACACAAAACTGCAGAGCTGGGGGCTGGCAGGCAGAGGAGATGCAGTTTGGGTGCCAGGGTAGGAGCCAGGACACAAACCCACCTCTCTGAGCCCTTCCTTGCCCCCAGTGCCCAGTGCAGGAGAAGAGCCCTTCCCAGGGCACTGCAGGGCAAGGAAAACTCCACTCCGGACAACCAAGAGCTGCTGATGCAGAGTTACCAGCCAGAGCCTCTACTGTGGGAAAGGGTCAGGACACAAAATAATTCCAAAATCATTCCCTTTTCTCAACTTTTATAAAGGAACTGAACGTATTAGGATCTATCCGGAAGGACTAGGACTTGGTCTTGGGACTTTAAAGCAGAAGGAGTTTGTTTCATTTGCTACTATTTTCTATCTTACTTGATAGCTGCATTATCCGTGTTTCCTGAGTGCTACATTTTCATCCTGCAGGGAAAAAAAACACAAACACTTCTGTAGAGATCTCAGCTAGTGTCTCCTATGTACAGTATTTAATGCAACTAGGTTTAACTAAATGCATTTTTCCTTTTCTTCGTTTTATCCTTGCACTTTCACGACAGGTAGAAAATTCTAAAGATTCTTTTCAATAAAGCTCTTCACTGTTACATCCAAACACCATGTAAGTAAGTGGTTCAATGAGCAAAGTGTGCTCTGCTCACATTGACACACACATTATTTATATTTATCAGGGAAAAAAGAAACCACAGCCTACAAATAGAGGTATATAACATCAGTAGACATGAAGACTATTCCCACAACTATTTGGCAGCAGAAGTCTGTGTGTAAAGTGAAAATAAATGACATACAAAAGGTTTCACTCAGGCACACACTCCAGATTAAATCTGCAGTATGTGAACATACTGGACAGCCAGAGGGTCAGGCTGTGCCATCACAAGAGCTCAGTTTTCCATTAAATTAGACTGAAACAGGAAAGAGAAATCAAG
Source organism: Anabacerthia variegaticeps (assembly GCA_035583185.1). Lineage (NCBI taxonomy): Eukaryota > Metazoa > Chordata > Aves > Passeriformes > Furnariidae > Anabacerthia > Anabacerthia variegaticeps. Next base: position 3,826,397 of record JAWWEW010000033.1, on the reverse strand, counting down.
GAGGCAATTAATAAATATGACCACTGGGCTCAGAGCCTTTCTAAGACTCTCTCCTACCTTTTCTTCAAATTCAAACATGAAAAGGTGAATGTGTATTCTGATTCCACAAATTATTTATAGTCTTTAACGTAAGCACAGAAATACCTAAGTGTGACACAAGCTCTCCCAGGGTAGATAAGGACAGCTGGAGCTGGCTCTGCCCTCATTTGCTTTTGATGTACCCAGGGCAGGAATAATCCCAGTAGAGATGCACAAGGAGAAAGTTCAGAAGTAACTATAGTTTCAGAAACAGCTTAAAAACCTGATTTCAGTTTGTGAAAAGTACAGTATTTTCTCTCAACCCTTTCACAGAGGAAAGTCTGGTACAATTTTACACTGGGCATTAATCAAATTGAAGAGTACAGTTTTCCTGCCCACTTTAAAAGCAGTCCCCACACCCAGACAGTATTTTTCACTCCAAAGGAAATCTAATCTGAAATTACACATACCTAGGGTTTTCTCCTTGCCTTATTCTGCTGTTTTCCAAGACGTAATTGCATTATGGCATTGAAAGCAGTTCTGTTTTGCACAGGTATTACCATTTTTATTAACCAAAGTAACAATGGGTATGTATCATTTACAATTAGTCCCTCTAAGTGTTTAACTAAATACCTCAGAAATTTTGGAAATTAAACCAGTAACAAACAACTATTATTTACTGACATGTTTTAATAAGGTTAGAGCCCTCTGTGTTTTCTCTTCTGAAATGATCTCAGTCTAGACTGGTGTAAAATCCTTGACTAAGACACATAGCCCTGTTGTCACTCTGAGAGGTGGCTCTTCACCTTATGATTAATGGGCAGCTGCATTCATTGAGTAATTTAAAAAATGCAGAGACCTTGCAAGCAAATTAATGGTCCCCAGAAATCTCAGCAAAATGGCACAAAGACAGATTCTGAGAAATAAAGTTATACTGTAAATGCAGTGCTGTAAAAGTCAGACCAAGTTTAACAAATGTATTCACCATCTTTACCAGGAAATCAGTCTATACTCCAGCAGTATTAGTTTTCTAAATATGGCATTCTTAAAGCCCATTTTTTCAACAAACATCTGATATTATTTTCACTGCTGGTATTAAAATCACAATCATTCCACCATAATTGTTTCTGAAACATTTTCTAAAACACTGGTTGCAAGCAGCTCCCATAACTACAGACCACGTGTATTCCCTTCCCATATGACACACTGACTGGGACAGAAAGGCACACAGAACCAGCAAACTGTAAAATTAGTAACAAAATGCAGAAATCCCACTAGACAAATCCTTACAAGAATTAAGCACTTTACAGTAAAAGTTCCCAAATTGTTTTTATTGTTATACTGCTTTGGGATTGATTATTTCAGGAAGCCCCAAATGACAGAAGGAACACAATCAAATTAAATTCATTCCAGGGTCACAATCTCAGTTATATTTGCTATAATCCAGTAATAAAGTTTCAATCTTTGCTATAGAAACAACCGATTAAGGAGAGTATTTTTAAAGTTGTAAGTTTACTTAAGCATCTTTTACTTATGTACATGCAGCCTGCTCAGCAAATCATTTCAGCAAATTTTGTGCCTCTTTTTTAATATCTCTATTTATGATCATAAATGCCATCAGCAAAGAAGGGAATTGAAATTATATAGTGAGGAGAAAATAGTCCCTGTTCTCTATTTGAAAGATTAAAATTGAATTGCAAAAAAGTGGCTTAATATTCATAGATGTTTATCTTATTACAACAAAAACACCCAGTTTATAAAATGTATCCCATGAGCCCTATGCAATTTGTATTGATTTTACTTCCCTAAAATTGCTACCTTTTTATAATGATTTATAAGTAGAAGGCTTAAGTATTTCAATATATTTATCTGTAAACATCTATCCAGGCTACTGGCTATAGGGAAGACCCCAGAGCAGCTTTTTCTGGTTTACAGTAATAAAACCCACAGCAAATGTAATCTTTTGAGTTATTCCTGAGTCACTCCACTTTCAGATGATGAGAGTTCAGCTGCAAGGGGCTCTGTGTGCAGCCTCATATAACCACGCTTTCAAATGAGCAGGTACAACAATGCAGGTCACACACACACTCCCATCTATTTATAAAGCTTTTAGACTGTAGAAATCACAAATACTCCAACGCCAATAAAGGTTTAGAGGCCTGCTCTGAGGTGTTTGTATGGGAAATGCACACCATTTCATCTGCCTGAGTAGATGGAAGTTCTTGAGAAACACCATTCCATAGCCCGCATTTTGATTTGACAAAGACACGGAAAAACCTATCGAGACCTCCTTTAGGATGTATTGATTATTTTAAATGGAAAATATTTCCTCAAATTGTCCAAGGAAAGCATCTTCAAATGACCTTATTACACTTTTTATATTCCTTTTCCTCCAACTCCTGGGGACTTTGCCCTGACTTTTCACATCACATGGACAGTGGCCCAGCAACAACCTCTGCTGATTCCCCCAGGACCCTGGGACAAATTCCTTCAGGTCCCAGGGTGTGGGTTTGGGCTCCTCAGGTGGTCTCAGACCTGATCTTCTACCAGAGAGGGAGGAACTTGGTTCTCCCAGTCCCTGCCTTGAGGTGCAGGGGCTTGAGAGATGTGGGAAGAGAGATATCAAGTGGAAACCCCACAGCCTTCTCCATGCTGGATGCCACCAGATTTCTTATTTATGGGGGGTGGGTACATTGTCTGAGCTCTTCCTTTTCTGACCAATGCATCTCTAGAAGCCCTCCTTTCTCTTCTTCAAATTCCTTGCCTAATTCCAAACT
>JAWWEW010000033.1:3782120-3808523 GCA_035583185.1 Anabacerthia variegaticeps | reverse complement strand
TGCCCCATCCCTGGAAGTGTCCAAGGCCAGGTTGGACAGGGCTTGGAGCACCCTGGGCTAGTGGAAGGTGTCCCTGCACATGGCAGGGAAGATGGAACTGGATAATCCTTCAGGTCCCTTCTACCCCACCCCTCCCTGTGCTGCTTTGATTCTGTGAAAAGCTTTCAGCACTACTGCAACAGGAGACAAAGGGTTCTCTCCCAGTCCACATTGCAACATAAAGTGCCCAGCCCAAACTCTCCATTGCTCATAATATGTTCTTCCAAAAGCTAACTGGCTTCAGGATTAGCCAGTCTGACCTCTGGGATAGCAAGGGATGGATACTCAGCTCAGTGCTAGGAAATACATCCTATTAACACTAACACAAGTTGCATACCAAACTCTCCGTGCAATAGCGTGAACATTAACCTTAATGTGCTCAGCAAATATTCATAGAAGCTGCTAAATTATACATTATATATGGAATACTTTCCCCTGAACAATAAAAATACCCCTGCTTTTTGTTCAGAGCATCAGTATTCGAAAGCAAAATTAATTATAATTGAAAGCCATTTATTTCCTATACACTGAAGTGAGTAGACAATGCTTAAGTGACGGTATAGATTCCATTTATGACCCATTTATGAAACACAGAAAGTGTGTATATTTAATTTTGAAGAAAAAACCTCTTTTCTTTTGTTTGTTTTGGGTTTGTAGTTTTTCATTCATTCTAACTTGCCAGACTTAGCAAGCTCTACTTGAGTTCAGGGAGACTGTACAATATAGAGGCTCCAGTGAAGTGTTCTGAGCAGGCATGACCTGCTTGGTCTTGGGATAACATTGCTTTAGGGGACATTCTCCAGCTCTATCATGAATCCCCCCACCTTCTGAAATGATGGCAGGAAAAGGCAAAAGAGTAAAATCAATGGGAAGAAAGAAGAACACTCATATTCTGGTTTTAGGTACCTGAATTTTTCTCAGCAGGCTACATAGACATTACATAGCTTGGGTTGGAACCTAGAAAGTAATAACCTCTCATCTGCATGACAGTAAAATCCCAATCACCACCCTTAAGTTGTTCTCACGCTCATTTTCAGTTGCTCAGAACAATCATTTTGGATTAAGACCCTTACAGAATTAGTGACACAGCCTACAGCTATTCTGCTTGACATACCCCTACCTGCAGTTCATACACAGACAAGCCTTCCCAGCTTCTCCACCCCTCTTGGAACACACCTAGTCATGAGCCTTGCCACTTGTTCCTGTGTGACTACTGGAGAGCAGACAAACAGCTACACGCTGCACTCAGAGGAATAATCTTAGGGAGCCTTCCTAAAACACCCCCAGCCTTTCCCTTCCCCTCCTACTCTGCCTCAGAACTACACTCCTCCCACCTGTAGTACTGCTCTGCAGGATGCAGGAGTAAAATCATCTTACAATGCTTCAGAAGCTGGCTCACTAACACAATCTGAACGAGTTGGGTGAAGCCAAATAAGGACAGGAGAAACAAGCAGCAGAAGGGCAGGACCTGCCGAAGCTTTTCTGCTACTGAAACAGTCAATAATACATGATGCAACCACAGTCCAAGGCTCTACACTGGAACAATTACACATAAACATGTACTGAGAACTCTCAGTGTCACTGTGGCAATGAAAACCACTGAGGATTAACATGTTGGGGGCTTTGGGGAAAGATTAGATAAATATATCCAAGAGTTGTCTCCTGCACAATGAGCTGCAGTAGCTCCTGACCTCAGTCACTCGGCTGGCACTTCCAACAATCAGCTCAAGGGGGTTGTCAAAACAAACTGGTTTTATAAAGGTACAGGATACTGGCAAATCATAAAAACTACTCACCAAGCTTCACGACAGGACTAATTTGGTACTGAATGTGAATAATCTGAGTTACCTTGTAAAGAAAACCTCTTGGTCTCAAACTGTCTCTGACACACAGAACAGACAATACCTGGGGAGCAAAACTCAGAGCAAAGCTTGGGGTGACTGGAGAGGTGGTTTTGACTCCTAAGCTTAACCACCAGTTGGAAGCTGGTGGTAAATTGTCCCTTTCCTGTCTCCCTGGAAAAGTGCACAGGCTGCACTTTGCAGCAACACCTTCTCAAAAAGCCAACTGCACTTTTTGGTGGCTCTGAGCATTACTCAGAAGAACTTAAAATAGGGGCAAGAGACAAAAAATTGTCTTCTGGTAAAATAAAACAAAACCCCAGTAGTTAATAGTGCAATTTCCTCTTTACAATCCTGTTCACATTTTTTTCCAGAGCAAATCTAAACGAGCTGCATTATGGCACAATGAAAAACAGAAACACCACAAAGCCCTGCTGATTCAAAGAGAAATGAAATATCCAAGTGGTAGCAAGTTTTTACAGTTACATTGGTAAATTACCTTAGCATTAAAAGATTCTGGTTTTATCCATCTCTGTGATAAAGTATATACACCCACAATCAAAACAGTCCTACACCTGAAAAGCACAGTGCAAGATAAAATATCATATAAGAAATAAAAATTTTAATAGCAAACCAAAACCAAATGTATGCTTTTTCATGTAATTGTTGTCAAGAAGCACCTGGGTAGGAAGGGACAATGTGAGAAACAGGAATTCAAAATCTGGGGGTTTGTTGGTTTTCTTTAAACAATAGTCTAAAATTAAAATGAGCCCCTTGAGGCAGATTTTAAGTATTTTTAAACAGACAAAGGTATTACATTTGCAATCCTGAGTATTTTCACTTATTTTCTTTTGACCATAAGCAAATTAAATAGATTTTCCCAGCTTGCTTCTATATTTTTTAAAGATTACAAAGAGTTCTTAAATCCTTTTAAAAACTTTTGCCATTGATGTCAAGATGACCCCTAAAACACGTGATGAACAGGTGATCGGTAGAAATAAAAGGAAATCAATTCAATTTTGAAATATGCATTTGGAGTATAAAATTATTGCTGTTATACCATGTGTTAGGATTAAAATAAAACTCTGTCAGTCATTTAAAAATGAAAGAGATATTTATAGGTAAAACGCTCCCCAAAAATATATATAAAAAACCATGGAAGGACCATTTCCTATTTCCACATGAATATTCAGCCCCAAGTGCAGCCTCTGCCACCCCTGCTCCTGCAGTAATTAAGTATTCAGCCCAGTAAAGAGCTCGGGAGGAATGATTTTATGACAAACGACCAAAACCATCTCAACCATAAAAAGGCAGCCCTTGCAAAGCCCCCGCAGCCCAGGCAGCTCAATCAATGTGAAATGGAGCTGCAGCCATGGCAGGGCTGGCTCTGCACAAAGCCCTGACAGGCACTTGGCCTCCAGTGCCTTCCACACCCCCCCAACACACCGAGCAGGAGGCAGGTTTTACAACACACAAAAGGGCTGAGCATGGTTACAAAATGCCAATATGGAACCCAAGGCTGCCAGTCCAATGGCTGGTGGATTGATTGGAAGCACGGGGAAAAAAGGGTCGAAGAAATGAATAAAGACTGAAATCAATGAATGCAGACACCATCCTGTATACAGGGCATACATGTGCTAAGTGAAAATACCTTTATTTCCTCAGGTTTGGATATTCCAGGAGGCACCACAATGGGTATGTGCTGCAGTGCAGAAGGTGGTGAGGCTCACACGTTTACCAGAAGAGCAACACTCGAAAGTGAAGTGTTTTGAACCCCTTTGATCCTAATTCCACCTGATTAAAAGCAGCTTTGTTGCGCCAAGTGCACTGCAGGATGGAAATCATAATCAATACCGGGCTGGATACATCCCCCAACGCATCGGTACCACATTACATTAAATAGGTCCATAACAAGGCAATGCTGAGTTGAGAACAGAAAGGGCAAGGGATGGAGGGGAGAGAAAGCAAAGTGATGATCTCTCCATCTATAGAATATTAACTATTAAAGGTGGCATGTTTTAACAATCCCAAAGCCTTCAGTACTCCACTCCTATTTTTGACCAGCTCTCTGTGTGCTTTTCACATGGAACTAGCATATTAATTAGAATGAGATCATCCAGTTCCATTCAATAATGCCAATGCTAGCTGAGGGCTGGACAGCATCCAAATTTCATTTCAATATATCACTTTGGTATTATAAATGATAAATCAATATTTCTAATAGTTTTCCATTCTAATGTATTATGGTGGAAATAAGCCAGCATAGCCTGCAAGAAATATGCAGATTAAAAAGGTCAAACTTGGAGCATAATGAAATGCAATTATTATTTTTTGTTAAATGAAACTTGGAGGCAATTGGTCACTGAAATCAAGGGAAATGCACGAGGAATTTGAATAATTGTGAAGTTAAACCAAAAAGTAACAGGTCAGCAAGTCAACTCGGTTGAAAAAAGAATTGTTCAGTAGCTTTGAGCAAGGTAAAGGATGAGAAATGGACTCCTAAGAAGAAAAAAGGCACAACTAAAGTGTATGAGCTTAAGTTTAGCACATAATGGCCATAATTCAAGAGAACATCACATATGAACAGTGGCACTTACATAACATGGTAATAAACACATCCATTATTTAACTCTAGGGAATAATTAATATATTTTTTGCTCCTTGCCTACATGCATTTAACTCAATTAAAGTTCTTGTATGCTGCCTTTGTTTTTGTTGTTTGGGGTTTTAGTTTTTTGGTTTGGTTTGGTTTTGGTTTTTTTTCTCCTCAAGATTGCAAAATGTATCTGATTGACAAGACATAGAATAGGAAGAAAATATTCTGCCTTATTCAAGTGGTCAAACAAAGATAGTTAAGCAGAATGCTGTAACATCCATTTCAGTATTACAGCCCTTGAGTCTATTTCAGATGTTATATAACACAAATTAAAAGAATTGAAAATAATTAGCAGAGTAAAAGATAATAACATTCCATTTCTAAGTGCATTATCTCAAATTCTAAAAGCCTAAGAGTAGCTTCAAAACACCCTTCCAAGAATGGCACTTCTCAATATTTATCAAAAGTATATATAACACAAACCAGTTGTTGTGATGAATTTGTCTGATTTTTAAACTTGAAAGAAATCGATTCAAATCTCATTGAAAATAATGCAAAAACAGCCAGTTCCATTTAAATCGGTGTTGGAAATCTCGCAAAAGATGGGACTGAATTCCTACTGCATTCCAGGAGTTATCTAACATATTCCCTTAATAAACAAGCAAAATCAAATGTCTATCTCATGAGTCTGCTCAAGAAACAAGGTAAGTCCTACAGGAAAGTTCAGCCATCACACCTAAAATCTGAATAGCTGGAACTGAAGTTCAAGACTTCAATTTTCTGGAACATAAGCGTGGAACTTGCTTACCCTGAAAGACCAAAGCACGGCCACAAATCAGTTCTTTACAGACCACACATGGAAATTCTCCTGGTTTCTAAGATATTTAGACTCTGTAGAACAGTGACAAGGAATCTGGGGGTTCTTTTATACCTTAATTAATGAAAAAATGGTAACCTTCATTTACTATTTTTCTGAAGAAATTACAGATAACATCACACCAAAATGAAATCAAAGCTACCAGTGCCACATTGACTGAAAATTGCCCACCAAGAACAATCTTCCCGATCTTCACAGAGTGGAGACAGGTCTGATCAACAACCGACTTTAAACATTCCCTGACCATGTGCCTTGGGTATGAAAAGATGATTTTTTTCCCTTTTATTTTTTTTCCAATCTCTGTGGGAGCCCTTTTTTTCCAAGTACATTGTACCTCCTGCGAAGAATAAAAATAATCCAGCTGCTTTATGGCTTTCCTTAGAGAACATAACCCCCTAACTTTATTATAGCCTATTGTTATGAAAATTGGAACTTATTTAAAGCAGTGTGTATTGGAGTGTAAGGCCCCAATTATGAAACACTGCTGCAAAGGTGTAGGCAGAGCCAAGAGATCTGCTGGGTACAAAGACAGCACCTGAGAGAGAGGAGCTGCCACAGCCCCTGGGATGGCAGCTCTGAGTGCCTTTGGGGGGGGGGCTTGGTGCACCAGGAATGGATGTGCAAAGTGCAAAACATCATTTGTTTTCTTGCCAGGACAAACTGATGGAATTTTGTCTTCATTTAAAGCACCCTCGTTGCAGAGCAGACCTGTTAGCCAGAGATCTGCTACCCCTTCTCTGCTCTTAGGAACATTTGTTTGTCTCCTGTTCCACACAGGAATTGCAGTCATTCAGCACACCTCAAAGCACAGGGATCAAAAACATTGTCTTTCTTAAAACACACCAGTGTAACAATTCCCAGGAGTCCAGAGTTGTTGTCCATCAATGAATGGGGCAGTGCGAGATGGTCAATACCATCTCGAATGGTCAAGGACACAGTCCTGTGTCCTTGGGGTGAGGATGTTTGGGAAGGCACTGCAGAGACCTGGGCACAGCCTGGCACAGACACATGGGCACACTCTGCTCTGGTCTGCAAAATGAGTGACTTCAAGTCATTTTGTCACCAACTCATTGTCTCACCCAGATTCAGCAACAGCTTCGGCAGTAATGGTGAGAGAGGACATGTATCCATTCTCCTGATGTAATAGAGATGCCTTTAATTAGAGATACTATTTATTCACACATTTGCAATCCAACTTCCTTCATATTAAACCAAAACACCTGCTAAGCATGGGACATCATACAAGACTGCTTTTGTGACAGTTAACAACTCCATAAAGTAAGTTCTGGAAACATGCATTGTAGCTCACAATAAAGAGCTCCATGGCTACACAGTGATTTGGCTGCTCCAATGGAATGAAAACAATCTTCTTAAGCCTCCTCTCTTCTGAAGACTATTCATTTTCAAAATACCCAAGTGGAACACAATTTCAAGTTCCAAAAATTTGAAGTGTGGGGAAGATTCTTCCTGAGGAAATGCTGGTAAGCACAGCTGAAGATTCACCTGGTGAATCTCTCCGAAATCCATGCCTGGCAGTCCAATCTTTCCTGCCCATTGGTTTGAATGGTGGATGAATTAGATTAACTGTCCTGATTATTCAAAGAAATTTAGCTTAACGACCTGCAATTACTTTAATGGCTTTGAAATTCAGAAGGTAAGAAGGCACTATGTTTCTTTAAATGAACATTAAATATAAAATGTCTCTGACTGACTGTCATGAAAACCCAATTTTATTGCCATTTAAATTATTCAGAATCAATATCAGACATTAGCTATAGTTAGGAAGCTTATGAAGACAGAAGGATCTAAAAGCAACCTTTTTTAATACAGAATAATGACATATTGTTTTGAAAGTAACAGGCTATTTGCTATGTATCACTGTTTCAGAAAGCAGTATCTTCATCTCTTTTAACACTGAGCTATAAAAAGAAAAATGGACTGAAGTTCCTCTTTGATGAGTTTGTGCTTAAGCTCATTTCCCCACTTTGATTATTGAATTTTCCAAGTTCTGATGAATGTCATTTATATTCCAGCAGCATCGTGTGCCTCCAGTCAGAGGTAGTAAAACAGTGCAAGCGATTCCACACACAAAGTGGAGTAGGAAATGTCTCAGGTCTAGTAAGAATGAAAGAAATCTTGAAAAGCTTCAATTAATGAAAAATGCATAATATTGGTATGTAACAATTCTCAACAGTGATTTAAAAATAGCTTCAGTGGTGTTGCTGCTTAAGGAGACATCATTTCTGGTGAGTAAAGAAGAAGCGTAAGGAATGCTGGAGCTGGAAAATTCATGAAATGCATAACCCAGCTGCATTCACTTTCCTTGCCACTTCAGGATAGTTCAAGTACACAGTGCCACAGACAGACCATTAGATCCATCCCTCCAAATTCCAGGCACCAACAAGCACAAGTCATCTTAGAAAACTTTAAATCAGAAAATACAGATTAAACCAGAGCTCCTCACTGAAGATACAAATAGGACTGTTCGAAGGGATGTTCTCAGCTACTCAACTGAAGCACCTCCCAGGCCAACCCAGGCTACGTAACTGCATTGTGGGATGCCCACAAATAGGAGGTAAAACCCATCTGTAAGAGTCCAAAGTTTCTCCTTCTCTTTTGAGGAAACACTGCAAAGAGATGTTGCATTTATTAGCTGTTATAACAGACATTTTAAATAATCATATTATATCACGTATTACTTTTTCCCGAGTTAAAGGCAAATAAAGTCATCAAGTGCTCGGGTCCCTAACCTTCGAAAAAGAAAGGAGGATGATGTCATTGAAGTCACGCAGTGTGAAAAGGCAAAAGACCACTGCAGGACAACTCTATTTTTCCATTAAACTCTGGTATTACATTTCACCTATAAATGCAGTTACATAGGACCCACCATACATTGGGCCAAGCTGCTCCAATCTGTTAGAAAACGTTCAAATATGTACAAGCAATCTGTTTTTCATAGCTGGGAACCATAAGCAATTCCCATGGACTCCCATTGACTCCCACTCTGGAAATCAAATCACTTCCGTTTACATATGCAACTTTAGGCACCTGATTTGGATAACTTTGGTCTGAGAGTTTTAGCTCCACACAGAGCTGTTGTATTCAACATTGTTGGCACTTACTCAGAACCTATACTGCATTTATTAATTCAAGTCACTCACAAGGTTTCTCCCACACTCTGCCAGCCCACTCCTATTCTAAATTTCTAGGCTAGAATTTATTTCAGACACATTTCCATATGAAATAATTCTATTTTTCCCATCAGCACCCTCTAACTCCACAAATAGCATTAAGAAGACGGAGTTGAGATATTTTTTCACAAAGTAATAATTATAGTGTATAATAACTAGAGTAGTAGTAAAACCAATAAATAAGACATTGAAATGCAAACAAGCACTTTGCAAGTAATTTTGCAGCAGCAGTTTGTCCTTGGGAAGGAATAAACTGGTGCTGTTTGTGGCACAACATGGGTCATGAACCATCAGCTGCACACATTTTAAACAGAGAAATTGCAGGGCTTTCAAGAGAAATAAAGTTGTTTGGAGAAACATTTCCACTGTGAGGGCACGGAATGCACAATTCAAGTGCTCAGGTGGAGCAGAACACGTAGGCAGGGCTTTACAAAGTTCCTCCGTAACTCAGGAGCAACTTGGCCTAAAATAATTATTAAAAATAATAAACCCACCATCCTTACAAAAATATCCCATTTGAGCAGCACCAAGGTAAAAAGTACTATTCCTACTCCCTCTGGGATGAACTTTTGGACCAACTATGATTATGTTTTGTAGGATTTTTCCCGAGAAATTTCTGGAATTATAAAGAGTGAAAACTTCCACGTCGGTTATTTGGATTCACAAAGCCACTTTAATTGTCCCTGAAATTTCATGCTAATAACTTTGCCCAAGAGCAAAAGCTAAGCTCTGCAGAATCAACTGACTGCCAGAGCTTACTGTCCTCCTACAACCAATGTCACAGGCACTGCATTTGTATTTCTGTTTTCTCCTCCTCACAGCCAGTAATCATTCCCATTTCACTTCCAAGGCAAGCAAGAAATATACCTTGGAATCATAAAACCTCTGGGAAAAAAAAAAATGCTGTGCATTCATACAAACTACATTTCTTGCCTCTTGTTCATTTCTATTTCAGTGTAATATGCTGAGAAATGCAAACATGCAGTTTGGGAGTCTGTATTTAAAATCAGCTTGATCCCTCTGTATAGATATGGACATGAATATTAGGGTTAGAAAAGAGAAGAAAACAAGAGGAATTCAGCACCGAGGGAAAGTCTGCTCCAGTTCATCAGTGCTCTTTGAAAACAGAGTATTTTCAACAAAACTGACAATAGAATGGAATAAATTACATATGAAATTTTAATATTTAAAATGCCTATCCTATTACAGATTATTTTGAATATATTGAAGATCAAAGCTACAAATAACTGATTTTGAAAGTTCTGGTAATTTTCTATTCTATAAAAAGACTGTCAGGAGAGGTAAAACAATGACAGTGCTAAGAAATTGTGGAGTAAAGATGCTGGTTTCTAATTAAAAAAAAAAAGCTATTTTTAAGAGACGAGCCTTTCATGGTGCAAAAATGTTGGGCTCGCTTCCAAAAACAATAAAAAGAAATTTACTGCCCCCTCCTGGGCTGGTAAAACAAGTTACATTTTCTCTCAAGTCACAAACCAGCACCTTTTATTAGTTAACACACACTTCATCCATATATATAAAGTTGGTAGAACAGGGGATGACTCTGGACGACTCCGGGAAGTTTAAAACACCAAGTCCAACAGAGAAGCCTAAGAACTTCTGCATTATTTCCCCAGGATTGTCCTGGCAAGTTGGTGTAATAGTTCTCTAAACCCAAGAAAATAAAATGTGATGTTCAAATGGAAAAATCATAAGCTGTCCTAAGAAATCATTTATTTAGATAAATTAAGCTGGTGTTAGTTTTGTTTGGGGGGCTTTTGTGGTTTTTTTTTGGGGTGTTTTGTTTGGTTGGGTTGGGTTTTTGGGCTGCTTTTGTGGGGTTTTTTTCCAGTTTGGGTTGTGGGTTTGGTTTTTGCTTTGTGGGTGGAGGGGGGGTGGTGGGTGTTCATGACTATGATACCTTGGAATTCAAGATTTTAAGAAAACATGGTTTTTTTACACACAAAAACAGAAAATGCCAACTGATCCTGCCAACAGAACCTATGGATTACTTCACTTTAAAAACGATTTGAAAAAAAATAGTCCATGGCAAAGTTTACCGGTAATAAAATAAAAACACAGATTGGAAGGAAATAGGTTACATGAGCTTTGAAAAACGTTCATAAAAAAGTTTTACACTTAAAAAGAAAACTGACTATATTTACAAACTACTTTTAGACAAGGGTTGCATATAAATCACTATTTGTTGGCACAAACTGGGGTAAGGATTGCGAAGTCTTCGTGAAACAACAAGAACAAAAGAGAAGCAGTTCAGAAGGACACAGTATATAAACACCAAAATAGGAGGTGAACGGCCTGGAAAGCCAAACACAGCAAAGAATCGTTTTGAAACGTGAGACCACAGAATGACAGAAGATGCTGAGCTGGAAGGACCCACAAGAACCATCCCACAACCCTCAGCCCTGCCCAGGCCCATCCCCCAGAGTCACCCCTGTGCCCCAGAGCATCATCCAACCCTCCTGGAGCTCTGGCAGCCTTGGGGCTGTGCCCACTGCCCTGGGGAGCCTGCTCAGTGCCCACCACCCTCTGGGGAAGAACCTTTCCCTCAGATCCACCCAAGCCTGCCCTGACACAGCTCCAGCCATCCCCTGGGTGCTGTTCCTGGTCCCCACAGAGCAGAGATCAGTGCCTGCCCCTCCCCAGGAAGCTGCACCTGCAGTGAGGTCCCCCTCAGGCTCCTCTTCCCCACCAAGTGCCCTCACACGCTTCCCCTCAGGGCCCTTCTCCTGCTCTGGACACTCTAATGGGGTCAGATCTTTCTTATGCTGTGGCCCCCAAACTGCCCCAATATTGAGCTGAGGCCACCAGTGCAGAGCAGAGTGGGACAGTCCCCTCCCTTCCTGATGCTCCCAGGACAGGGATGACCCTCCTGGCTCCAGGGCACCACTGACTCTTGGCCAACTGGCCCCATCCAGGGCAGGATGAGCTCACCCAAGTGGCACAGCTTTGCCTCACCACGTTGGCACCCGAGCTCCTCGATGCTCTGGGTGCATTTCTGCCAGGTGAAATATGCCTCAATACTTCCCAAATTATTTGGCACAAACGCCCTTTCTGCTGACATCAAATCTGCCTATTTTCTGCTTGCTATTTATTGCCACAGATTTACAGGCAATGCAAAGAAATCCTGTTTTCTTCTTGATCCTTTCTGCTCTTCCTGGAGTATCAGAAAGTGACACAGTTGATAATCTTGTCCAAAATCCTACTGAATTGAGTTCACCATGTCCTTTTAGGACTCGTGCTACAGTTGTAGAGGCAGTAGCCACTGATCACAGCACAGTTTTGCCCTTTGGGTGAAAATCACCTTTATGCTAGCACATCAAGTTGTGAGGCACTTGCTTTTGCCAAACCCTTCTCAAGTGCCAGATCATTTTGGGCCAGAAGGACCCGCAGCATCAGATCAGTGCTCACCACTTGCCTCTCCCACTCTGCCAGGCAATCAGCACCTCTCTATCCATTCTGGACTAGGGGAAGCTGCCTCTCCCCTTACAAAGGGAGCACAAAGACCATCAGCTCTTTCTGAGAGAGCAAACCAGGCTGTTCAGTGCACTTTGGGAATAAACATGTGTGCTCGGGCCTCACCCAGATGTTGGGATGCTTTGGGATTGCTTGCTGATGAATATGGTAAACCCAAACACCCATCTGGCCACACAAGAACTGTGCAAACGAAACCCTGGCCAAATGATTCACTCTGTATTGATGACTATGGCTTTTAATTTAGTTGGCTCATAAAACTCATTTAATTGTAGCCTATCCAAACATAGTTCTAAAAGAATAAAAATTTTATTAATCTGAGAAAAAGACATTAAAATGTTTATAAGCCTCTAAAGTTATCACCATAGAAACTCCTGTGGGCTCCAAAAGGCAAAGCACTTTACAATTATCTTCTTTGATATGAAATTCACTCTATTATTAAGTTTAATCAACTGTTAACATGAAATTAGGTGGTCTTCTAAGTACCTCTTAGAACAATCTCTACTGATAATATATTGGGAGGTGCAGACAGTCCTCATGGAAAATTCTACTCATTTCTCAGACTATCACCCACATAATATAAATTAGGATTTCAGAGGAAACGCAGATCTGTTTCAGCTCTAGCAAGAATATTTAGTAAGAATACTAAAAATAAGACAAGCTTGAAAACAACACAATCTTGAAAAGGGGACTAAACAAAAAGCAGTCTGACTGATATCAGAACCTTACATCAAATTAAAAAACAAACTCATAGTTGTTGCAGAGCTCAAAATAAAAAGCTGGGAGAATTTGTGGTACAAATAGCAGCCCTGGTAATTCTTCCTCAGCCCATGCAAGCAGGTCTGCTACACTCACACACTGCCTTTAACAAAATGGATAATATTGCCCTTCTCTAAATGCTCCTGCAAAGACTTTCTAGGGATGAAACATGTGCCACCAGGTCCATGGGGTTAGAGGGAGAAGGGATTCCAGGGACAAACACATGCACACAGAGGCACTTCACATCTCCTTGGATTCTTCCCTCATCCACGTGCCTGCTTCCACTCTGGCTTTGTTCTGCTTCTTGAAATCGCCCATAACAAGTAAATCGGACCATTTTGGAAGCTAATTCCCCTTCATTTGAAATAAATCTTACATTACAGACAGCACTAAATGGATTTGTCTGTGCAGTGGCATGCTTTAGCTGGGTAACTGCTGCACACTGCTAACTGCTGCTAGCAAACCCCAACAACATTAATGCAATTTTTCTGCATAATGAAGAGTGGAAATGTGATCTGCTCTTTCAAATCGAGTTTGGGATGACGGACACTGATTTGCCCTCATCAAGATGATACAGTTAAATGATGTTCTAAAGTGATGAGTTTTCTCCTAAACGTGCATTTCCATATTGGAACTTTTTTTCACCTAGCCTTGTGCCTGTCTTTTCTAAGAATGTTTTGGGAGCATTTTAACTTCTGCTTGTCTTATCTTGAAGCATTGACTGTGCTATTACCTGCTATAACTCTATGTTACACTGTGATATTATTCATTTAATACTATAACGTTAGTTCCCATTGTCAGACAGAGTGGAGGTAAATGAATGAAGAATGAAGCTGAAATTGGGAGATATGGAACAGACTGAAACTCAGATTTGAAGACCCAGAGGCCGAGGAGAGCTGTTATTCAGAAGGTCTGTTACACAGTATTGGCCAAACAAAACTGGGCAATTTAAAAAAAAAAAAAAATCAAATGTTATAACACTTTCACTAAATTGCTGAAGTACTTTAGAAAAAAACCCACACATTGCATTATATTTGATAAACCAGAAAATAAACAAAGGTAAATCTTAAAGGAAACTCCTGAAAAGGACCTTGTGATGACAAGTAAAGTGGAGTTTTATATCCATGTTTCAACTGGTGAAGAGGATTCTGTTCAGACTATGACCCTCTCCCTAGGCAACTAAAAGCTCTGCTGTTGTTTATGATGATTAATTTCCTAGACTGTTATGTTGCAGGGTAATAAATTATTTACAATGAACTTCAGTAAAGCTAAATGAGTTCAGACTCGGGAAGACATTTTGGAGGTGTGAAAAGGCTGGGGATGAGAGGAACTAAAATAAAATGGCTAGACAAAGAATCCTGTCAGCTTGAGAGGGTGAAAATTGTAGAAGGAAATGTAACAACTGACTATAAAATATGTATGGGTGAAGTGAAATTTTAAGAATATATTTTTGAGTCACAGTTTGCTTGACTGAAGTAAAAGAGAATCTTAAAGTTGTAAAGGTAGAGAAGTGTATCTGGTGATGTTCCAGTACTGCACTACTCCAAAACTACAAATAAAAACCACCTAGTCAGCACCCAGTGCATTCCACAGAAGGCTCCAAGGGCATCTTAGGGAGGGATTTCTGGAGGCCACTGCAGCCCAGCTCCTCAGATGCAACAGCCTGCATGCACCACATGCCCAGCCACTATTAGCAGCACCAACAACAATTAGGAAAGCTCCTCTCCAATAATGCTGGGCAGAACATCCAAACCCCAATGCAGCTTAATGGCTAAATAAATCTCCCTGTTTTCTGCACGCTCAGACATTGTGTCAGTAAGAGCCTGTGCCATGGGCAGCCAAGAAACATTGACCCAGAGCAGACCCTTTCCCCCTCGGTGCTGTTACACACTCAGAGGGTGAGAGAGCCTGGGTGTTGTTGGACTCGACCAACACCTTTTTTAACAGATAAGAAAGAAACCTGACAAATGTTTAAGTAATTAAAATAATGTCCAATTAGTGTATCTTTCTCTCATCTCCCTCTTTTTTCCAGATAGAGTCTTTGATGCCTTTTCCCTTCAGGTTAAAGAACTTCCCCTTAGTACTACGCAAAGCATATTCAGTAAAAGGAAAATAAAGTATAAACAGAATATGGAATGGGTTGCCGGGGGAAAGCTAACCTATTTTACTATCTGGATGGATCATGACACCTCCAGTTAATTTTAAAAAATCTTACCTATTTGTACTAAGGGATTAAAGTATTATGAATCTCCTCCGATTCCTAACTCAAAGATAAAACACAGGCAAGTTGTAACCAAGAAATCTATTTCTTGAAGCAAGAGAACCTCTGCTGCACGATTTAAAATGTGCTTACACCCACGTAAAGAGCTTCATATTTAAAATATTACCGAGACTGAAATTGCACGTCCTGGTTTATTTACTTTAAGTCTAACAACAAAGACCCACATTAAGTACGATTTAAAGCTTACAACAAGAGAACAGGGATGAGGAGACACAAATACTGAGTAATCCACTTGTACCTCAGCTCATTGGGCTCCAGGTCTCCCATCTCCATACCCACGTGCCCCAGGTGTTCCAAAGTCCCCTCCTTCCATACTTGCAGATTTACCTCAAATCCCTGCTTTCCTCACGTATTAAACAGAACTACACTCACATTTTGAAGGCGTCAGTGGATTTCTGCTAGTGCAAGTTTTCTAAAAAACCAGGTCCTAAAATGTTGGTTTGTTGGGCCAATTCCCTGGCTTTCAGTAGAGCACCTTTAGGACACACCCTCAGCTACGTTTCTCTTCCTGCCCTCTGTGCTGCAGATGCATGGCAAGGAGGGAATCACTGTGCACCTGGGGACACAGTGTAATTAGCCAAGTGGCACAGTAGGGGAATGAAAAGAATTTCAAAATCCTCACAAATTAACCAGCCACGATTCCACTGATGTTTGTTTTAAGGTGCTATAGAGGCAGCCAAGTGAAAAGCGCGAACAATGAATCAAAAGAATGTGTGGGATTCTAAATAATTAAGATTTCTGCCCTATCGTTTCTCAAGGCTCACAAGAAGCAAGGACGTGCAACCAACTGGGTCAGACAAATGAATCCATTCACACAGCTGGTAAAAGAGTCTGCCTGAGCATAGCTAATGTGCTGGGGTAGGAATATTTGAGCAGGTGTAATTATACTAATGATTTATTGAATGTTTGATTAATTGGAAATTAAGTGAATGCACAGTGGCAGAATTGTCATAGCAAATCGTTCAGCTGTTTGGTTAAAAGGTGCTCAATCTCCCTTCAGTAAAGCAATTAAGAACATCCTAAATCATGGAAATGAATTATCTGTGCAGAATTATCTGATATAATGATACTCTTGCACACAAACTAGAACTTATGAACAAACTACCCTAACAAGAAGCAAATTCATGAACTTGAAACACAAATACCTTACACAGCCCATTAAAACAATGGATTAAGTGGCCCTCCTGACTTCCTGAGGTATCATGTGGGAGAGCAAGATAAATAGAACTAACTGAAAAAAGTCTAAGTACTCAGTCCCAAAGGTCTAACAGGCAGTCTAAAAACCTCTCACATTGCAAATTACTAATAATTAATTTTCAACACAGCTCTATGCCAGGTAAGTCTTTGGTTTATGTTTTCAGTGAATTGTTTTAGAGTAACTTCACAAAGAAGCCCCACCACTGTCTAACTCGAGTTTTTCAAGCAATAACTAAACAATCTGCCAAAACAGAGTTCTGACATTTCTTTTTCATTTAGAGCTCACTGATTACAGGTCAACTCCAACTCAAAACTACCTGAGTGCTAGAAAGGCAGGCTCAGGGTGGGATATTGTTCCTTGGACACACCTGGACCAACCATTACCATTTGGACACACAACTTTTCTTGCAAGAGCTTTTTGATAGTGTAGTTAACAGGCAAAAAAGCCAAGTCCCTTCATAACTGGGATATTATCAAAAGCTTAAAATTATATAATGCAAATGCAGAATGAGAACATGCAAATGAGTAGTCAGCTCGCAGCAGGTAATTATCAGATAATAGGTTGACTATTCTTATCATTTCAAGTATTTGGTAAGGCAGTTGAGAAAATTTTAGAAGAGAACAGCAAGCCCACAGCTAGTTCGTGGAACATGAGATTTCTTTAGGAGTTCTATAAAAAATAAACACTGGCTTTACTATTCATCTGGATGAGATAAGGGAGCCTGCCAGGATATGGATCTGGAGTCCAGAGCCACACTGCAAACCCAAGCTAAAAATCAGGGCCAGTAATCTCTTTTGGAAAGGAACTGAAGGAATATGGTTGTATGAGTGGGACAGTGGTGTCAGCTTGAAACAGGCACATTACAGGGCCCTCTTCTGTTTGAATGTTTCTGCTTATGTTTAGGAGCAGTCACATGGAACAGTGACATCACAGTCACCTAAAATAGCTGTTTTCTATATAAAAGTGGATTTGGGTTTTTAACTAGTCTATACATAGAAAATACCCTTTGTTCATACAAAGCAAAGGGCTCTGCTCCATTTCTAAGCACAGCCATGACTTAGGAGGGCCTGGCAGCTGCAGAAGATGGGAACATTGCCATGTCTAACCATGGTGACTGTTTTCCCACGAGGCACTCATATCACAGTGCAAATCACACACAATATCTGTAGTTTATGCAGAGAGTTCTAATGATCCAAATTACAAAAATAATCCGTGTTTTTTCTCCACTGACCCTCTAAACAGGACTCTTCTATTTTTTTTTCTCCTTGTGGGAGGAGAGGGTGGGAGCCCTGTGAGCTCTCTGAAATTTATGAAAGGCAGGAACTAAGCCAAGATCAAGTGAGCCCTTTGCTATTACTTGTATGCTCATTCTCAACTCGAACAGCTCCTTCAGCAACACTTGAAAGCACTTCATGCTATAACCACAGTGAAATGGATGCCACTTGACAGAGTCAAGCGTGGAGCAATTCTCTATCATCACACTGCTCCTCCTTCCCCACTTAGTGGCAGAATCCTCTGATCTCGATTAACAGAAAAGCTTAATTAAAATAAAATTAGCGCTCTTTGCTTTCCCTGCTGTCCTCCCCGCTGTGAAAATCTACTGGTACACCAAATTGTAATTACCAAATTGACTTATTTAAAAATGTGTTCTTTGAATTTCCATTTATCATATTTTGTTCTCCAACCGGTCTGGCTTTTTGCCACTTCAATGAAGAGAAATACCATCCTTCCATCCACATAAAAGATGCCAATAGAAAGATCATTGCTAAGCTCCAAATTATCTATCAAGCAGCTGAAATACTACTCATGGTTTTACATAACCCTACAATCATAAAAATGTATGCATAAGTGATATTAACAGGCCAAAACATACAAACACACCCTGTAAGCTATTAACAGAGAAATCTCCCCAAGTTAGAAAAACAAGATTACAGGTTATGTCCAACAATTCTCAACTCATATCTTGTGCTATTTCATATGGCAGGGCTTGATTTCCTTTCCTGAAGCCAAACAAGAAGCACATCACCTTATTGATACTGATACAGCAACGTTGGAGAAAATAAATTTGGGGGACTATGGAATCACTTGGCTCATCTAGCAGCTGGAATAAGGCCTCTTGCCAAACAGTCTCCATCCAGTACCTTCCTTCCCCAATAACATGACAAGATCTTTCTGTACCAACTAGAAAGAAAAATACATGATGAATCACATGTAGGACACAGAAAATGTGGTCTGACAAGATTTAGAAGAAACACATATTAGTAATTTGGGTGAGTTTTTATGCTATATAAGGGAAGCTGCAGAGGAAATAAGGAGGTTCAAATCTTTTTGTCATAAACATGAATAATGGCACTTCTATCTGGATAATGACACCTATTTGAACAGCTGTTTGTGGACAGTTGTTGCTACCTATTTCCACTTCTCTCTTGACTTACTGAGCACAGTTTAACCAATCATGGAGAGTCTCCAAATATCCTTTCCCCTTCCCAAATAGATCATGCCTCTCCAATTGCTAAATACATAAACACACCCCTCTATGTACGTGTACTCAGCCAGGGGTGATGACATTTTCCCCACAAATTCCTTCCCATTGAGAGCAAATGCCAGTGAGCCACTTGATAACATGATTATTGAGACACATCTTCATCACTGAGGGTCTCTTTCTCAGAGCAAGATGTTTTAAAGCGACAAACAGCTCAGGGCACACATCCAGGTCCTTTCCAGAAAAGCCCAGAGTGGCAAGAGGCAGAGAAGAAATTCCCAGAGGCTGCTTTGGATACAGAAGTGAAGGCGGCCCAGAATCCCTGTTTGTGTCCGTACATCACACGGTCCATGGGACACTGCAGTGCTGGCCACCACCCACCCAAGGGTCACATCCACACCCACCTGCCTGCCTTGCACCCTCCTGGCTCTGCCTGCTCAAGATGTTCAGGAGAAATTGCCACTTCATCATGAGGGACACATTTCCCAACCTAAGGACTTCCAGTCTGACAACAGAAAAGAGGGAGCTTCATGAACTCCCAGCTCTCCTGTTTTGGGATCTTGCACACTTTTCCATTCAGTTCTCTGTTATCCCATTAACACAAGCTGTGCATCACTGTCACTGTGACAGGATTATAATTATAATCAGCAAAGAACTAAATGCATTTTTAGATTCTGTAGTTTATAGAGGGGATCAACAATATGTACAGAAAACATAATTTCCCATATTTCATTTTTTGTTAACAGACAACAACAAAATATGAGAACACTCTTACTCCCACTTACCTCAGTCTCGGTGCTTATTTCCAGCATCCAGGGGGCTAAAATTTCCATCAACGTAAATATTTGTATTCCTGCACATGTCCATTAACCTCAGTTGACAATGTAATATGGTAATTGTATACAATAAGATTGTGCAGATATTTTTCATTTGTTCACAAAAATCAGTCAGCTTTCCCTGTTAAATAAAAGCATTTAAAAACTTAAGAAGCTTTTCTCCCCCCCCCCCCCTCTTTATTTTTTAATAAAAACCTGTGGTTTCTATATTGAATCAGCTGGTAAAATTACAGTTATACCATATCAACTTGGTGCTTTATAAGGAGAAAACTGATTGTGAAAATGTTGGGGTGTTTTCTTTCATGCACTAAAGTATTTTTGCATGTTTTATCTGGAACTATGCATATCTCACCCATTCAGCTAACACTGAGTGAAAACACACATGGGAAAACTTCAGAGTGAAACATAACTAATTGTTACTTTTCTTTTTTTAATATAAATATCATTCAGGGTTTGCTTCAATGCAGAGGAATCAAAGTTACTATAAAAAATAAAAATCTATGTACTGATAATAAATACATCTCTTTTCCTTAACCAGCCCCTATAACCACCACATTCCCCACGTTGAGAGAGGTATTTTCACAGACAACATTGAAGCTCAGCAGTTCTAAACTCTTTTCTGGTTGACAATGTGAACTTTGGAGTTGAGAACAGTTGACTTGGTGACATCCAGCCCCCTCTGCCCACCAGGACAGGAGAAGCCTGTCTGTAATGGTGTCTGTAGGAAGCTTGAACTGCCTTTGACTATCAAGACTATAATGAAAAGTAGACTTTTAATTAAGTAGAACAGAGGGTTTTCTATGGGACTTTATAGACTGTTGGTGGGAATTCTAAGATCAGAACACAGGGGAGCCATTTGGTACTTTGAATAAAACTCATGGTAGAGGTTCATCAGGAGTCATTTTTTTCATGCTTCCACTTGGCATTAAGTCAGTATTTTATGTCTGGAAAAATGTGCTTGGGAAAACAACAAAAAAATATGCTCTAAATAAAAAAATCCACCATGTTCTGGAGAACCCTGATGGTATTTGACTTTTCTCTTGTAAGAACACCATTTATATTAAAAAGGAGATTCATTTTACAGCACCTTAACAAGAAAACTTAATACTAGGTCAGTAACTCTCCAAATCAAAACAAAAATTAGGGAACTTTTTTTTTTTTTGCATTGTGTTTTCAAGATTTTCACCATCACCATGCAGAAACTGTTTTGTTACCACTTGCCTGCTATTCAATAGGAAAGACTTAAGAGACAGAGAGAACCTTCAAGAAGCAGACTGCTAAAGAAATAATCTAAAAGATCCTGCATATTTAAGATTATGAAAGAATTTTTAAGGCAGCTGCACATTTCCATAAAAGCACACATGCATCTAAATAAAACAAAATCTTTAAAGAACAGCTGTCAAGAGTTTTGACATTACATGACCTCAAATAACAGTTGCTTTTTCATGTTCATAACGAAGAGAATCTGGAAGATCTAAATAAATGTCAGGATTGATTTCACATTTCTAAGTTTGAATTTTATGGATCTGCTTTTCAAAACCTTCCAATACCAAAACAATAATTAAAAAAAAAAAAAAGAGGAAAAAGAGAAAAAGAATTACTGTTTTGTCAAAGGTTATGAGTTACTCAAAAGCCTTGTATATCAACCATTTTAGTAAGCCTGCTGTACTGTTACGGGTTTTGAGGAAGCCAACACTTACAATCTGTATAATTAATCTATGTCAACTCCAAG
This sequence comes from Anabacerthia variegaticeps, assembly GCA_035583185.1. Taxonomy (NCBI): domain Eukaryota; kingdom Metazoa; phylum Chordata; class Aves; order Passeriformes; family Furnariidae; genus Anabacerthia; species Anabacerthia variegaticeps. The sequence continues at coordinate 3,787,202 of JAWWEW010000033.1, read as the reverse complement.
AGATGGTTATCTCCTGTAAGAAATTGGTAAAGGTAAGAAGAATTGACTTCCTGCCCCTCCCACCTCTCAGGTGAACCCATGTTTGAAGAACAGCTTGACTGGTTTGGTATTTGCTGAAATAAAAACCCACCTCACCAATATATTTAACCAATGTGCAAGAATGAGCACTCAGCCTCACATTATCATCACACACAGACAAAAGCTTGGTTTGAACATACAGATGTGCCTTAACCAGACAGTATCAACATCATTTTCTGCTCAGCTTTTTTCTCATACCCTTTTTTCCCCCAATCCTATCTCTGCAAACACAAAAATTACATAAAAGACAGTATTACTGACAGAATTCCTTCCCAAGATAGTTATTAGTCATTGCTAAATAAGCAAGTCCTTTTGCCTAAGTTTACCACATGATGGAAATTGGAATAAAACTGTCTGTGGTGACTGTAATCTTCACATCTTTAGGCAACAGCCTTCATTTGGTATTAAAAGGGAGTATCACTATAGGGCTAAGTACTCAGAATCATTTGCTCCAATGACATTTTGTGCCAAATATACTGTTCTTTGATGGATAAATGGGGCTCTGAGCAACCAGGTCTACTGGAAGGGGTCCCTTCCCATGGCAGGGGGTTGGAGCTACATCATCTTTAAGGTCCCTTCCTATTCATACAGTTCTGTGATTCTCTAACAGTGTCAGCTGTCAGCAGAAACCAAACCTCTTTAAGGGTTTAAGAGACCTCAAGAATCTGCATGTATTGCCAGCCAAAGCTCATGAATGACCCAGAGAAGCTGGTGGTTACAATTACCCTCCCATTTAATAATAAGAATGTATGTTGTGTGGCCACACAGCTTTGGGAAAATCAGACAAACATTTAGGTTGTTATGAATGTGCTGTTGCTGACTCTCCTAAAGGCAAGGACAACCATCCAGTCACAAGATGGGACATGATCAGCTGAATGACCTTTGCAAAGAAATCAGAATCTCAAATAAAATAGTGGAAGGACTGTAACATCTGAAATTGGTCACTTCACTGTGGCCTCTGTCCAGACAACAAGGAGACAATGAATAAAACAAAGACTTCTCTAGGGAACGAAGCTTTGGAAGGCAGGAGGAGACTCCAGCAACTTTTTCGAAGTAGAAGAGAACAGGAATTCGTCCTCAAACAGCCAAGTTCTCCAACCAATTCAGTCAATTCAGCATTTTCAAAAGGAATTTAATGGACTTTTTTTTAATAAAAAAAAAAAGGTGGTGAGGTATTTTAGGAACACCTTTTCATTGACTAGTACTTGGCACAAAATATTAAATTAGAAGATAAGCCATAGTAACATACAGCTTCTTGTTCTTTTTCTTCTACAAGGTAAAGTCGCTGATGTGAAACTGAATCTCTGTCAGCTTGTTTGTTTTTTTAATTTCCCACTTCATGACAGGTAGATATTTAGTACCACTGGATGACTTTTATTCATGGTGAAAGATCTTTCAGGATTCTCAAATACTTTCCACACTAACTGAAATGCAATTAAGAATAATTGAGTTAAACTCCATAAATCATAACTCCACAGTGCACACCTCTACTGCCAGCTGTACAGGCTCAGTTCAGAGACAAAAATACAACATCCAGGCAGCAAAGTTTCTTATGCACTAAATCCATATTAAAATTTCATTGGCAGTTGATTCCAAGTTCATTAAACCTTAAAGAGTTTATTGAATAATTAGAAAATACCATAAAAATGTACTTTATTCCTCCAAATGCTGTTACAAAGGGGATGACACATATTAAATTGAGCCTAACTTTTTAACAGATGCTTAAGTACAAATAAGAAAATCGACCTGATGAGACCAAAGCAACAGGTAGAAACTGTGAATAAGTAAAACTGTTACCAAAGATGTTACATTAGCTACTGAGAAAGTAAAGATTAGAAAACCCAGTATTAGGGAAACAAAACAAACCTCCCAACAAGCAAGTCAAACAATTATGGGAGTTGCCAATTCCTTTGCTGCACAAGTTGACAGAGTTCAAAGGACAGAGCCACAGACCCACCTGGGTTATCAGATCTCCAGGCAGGCAAACGCTGTAGCTACTCTGGGCAGCTTGAAACAGTGACACACAGACTACTATTAACACACAATTAGCCACCCAAGTACATTCACAACCTTCAATTTCTGAAAGAATTTATTCTTCACTTGTGTACAGAATGCAATTGGATGCCATTCATGGGTCTATCAACAAGAATTTCCCTCTCCATGCATATAAATAGCTGTATCTATATAATTTAACATCAGACCTGAAGATTCCGATATAAAGTTTGATGCAAGTGATGGGAACTGGACTTGGAATAACTATATTTGTTGTGCTCCACATTACACTGATACTGTTTCATGTAAGAGATCAAATGCCCTGTGAGACAACACACATGATCACATCAGCACTCCATCAGCGATGGCAGGAAGAATATAAAGAGTGATACAGGTCATGCAAGCCCTGATTTACTGCTCACACAACTGCTTTACTGTAACACCTACAAAAAAGCAGCTTTCCCAACTCACAGCAATGGCACTTATGCCCCCTCTCCTCCCCCCCCCCCCCCCAATTAACCTTGCTAGTGAAAGAATCCCATTCAGACACACAGTCTGCCTGTAAATAAATGCCTGGCTAAGCAGGCAGGTCCTGCAATGTGCCCTGCAGGCCACACAAAGCCTTTAATCGACTGCCTAGAAGAGGCATACTAAGAGTTGTGGTTCTCTGGTTTATCCCCAGGAGTTTTATAGAAAAGAATCCACTCCTAATTCCAGCCTCTCCTATAAATGTCAACCGTCTTGTATTGCCTATCCCTTAGGGACTCATGTGCAAATGCTTTTTGTGAACACTATTGTAACAGCAACCTTGTTATGAAAGCCCAAGTTATTGGGCAATCACACACAGAGCAATAAGTAAAAATAAATAAATAAAGGCCGCTATTACAGGTAACAAAACCCCTCAGATAAATATGCTTAAACATAACAATCCTATTGCAGAGGAAAGCAAATCTCAGCAAAATCAGCTGCTTTAGGAATGGTGGGGTTTGTTGGGTCCTTGCTAGCTTAGTAATGTATGCATTTGTGTTTTGAACAAATTAATAGAATGCTTTTATGAAGAGCTTCATCACGACTACTACAAACATAAATAAACTACTTTTTCAAAAGCATCATCCCAGAACAATTCACCTACTTATCACCAAATCCTTCATGCTGGTTTTTTATTCTATCTTTCATATCCCCACATCATGAATTGGCTACCAAAGCTTCTCTTTGCTCACTATGAACAGAAGGAAATAAATAAAAAGGAAATCCTTATCAGATACATAAATCCAGCCCTAATCCTCTCACTCTAATCAAATAATCTAATACAAATAATGCCTAAATTGCTCCAAGAGTTTGGGGAGAAGAGGAGGAGGGAGGTAAAAGAGTGGAAGGAAGGCACTGAGGTTCCCATCACATTCAGGCCACTTGGACACAAAGTGCTCTCATTTTAGGCTGGAGCACAGAAAAATACTCCTTAGGACTACTTTCCAGGTGCCAGTCTAAAAAGCAAACTGCATTTTGTAATGCCTTAAATTAATTTCATCTCTTCATTGCGTGGTTCTTGTGTGATGCAGAGAGAAAGGGCAGCTGCTCTCGCACCCATGGATTTGATGCAACCTTGACACATGGAACTGCAGTTCTATTTTCATGTATTACAGGGATGGGGCCATTGAATGTTTAAATTTTTACTACCTTTAACAAACAGCAGCAAAGAAAAACAGCAGAAAGAGGAAAAGTAGCTTGAGAGAAGCCATTTTTATGTAGCTCAGAATTTTGCTGTGCAAAACGCTTGCAAAAATAGTTTTAATGGAGTGAGAATCCACCAAATTAAAAACTAATACACAGATTTCAGTAGGAAAAAAAAAAATCTTTCGGTTTTGTATCAGACCTAAGTCAAGTCCAATAATGGAGAGCCCTCAGCGCTGGATTAGCAAACCTTAAAATAAGCTGGGAGTTGTTTTGGAGTGAAGTCGTTGGGGGTGAGGAAGGAAACCAAGCCCTGTTCCACTGCTGGAGAGCAGAGGTTTGCCAAGGGCCAGGTGTGTTTCTGAGCCTACACTGCCATCGTCTGGTGATGGGAGCGATACCAGCGGGCTGTGCCCAGCGCCAGGCAGGTGGAACACACTGCCCTCTGAGAAACGAGCTCCTACACTGCACACAGGGGTGCTAACACAAGATACTCAGGCAATTTGGAGCATTGAAACGGAATAGCAGAGAATACATAAAGAGAAAAACGATGCTCAGGTGAAAACGGAACATGAGAGCAGAAGAGTTGTATCACCTGACCAGAACCGTGGCTAAAAATGCCATGTGATATACTCATGCTTCCTTGTATTGTTGTTTTGGCAGCTTCTTTTCTTTAATTGAGTTTATAGTTTAAATAGTTAAACTCTGCGATTTTAAAAACATTGCCAAATAGCTTCCGATTAGGGACCCCAAGAGGAAAATGCACAGTCATATTCCATTAATGGACTAAAATAAACAATGTATTTTAAAGTAGCTATCTTGTAACATTTAAATTACATGCATATAATTGACTCTTTGCTTCACTACGCCAGGGATAAAAAAAAAGGAAAAAAAAAAAATAGAGCATTTTGTTACACATAATGATTATTACAGCACTTCCTTGTTTCTAGAACCACGACTTAACAACCTTTAGGGTTACCAAAAACAACCTCAGTGATGTTTCAGACCAAGCTCAAATAAAAGTAACAGAGACATTTTTGCCAACTAGGGACTAGCCACTGTTTGGCTCATCAGTGTAGCCCTATAATTCAGATTTACAGAATAAAAAACCCCAATGTATGTATGATACACGTGGCCCTCAGAAAACTCACAAGAAACTTGGGTAGGTGGGCAAATACACAGGAAAATAAAAAGCAAGGTAAGAGCAGTTTGTGACATCTACATGGACTTCTTTAAAGTGAGTATAAAGTTTCAGAGCTTTTTCATTAATTCTGAAACAGTGTTTGATGCAGAAGAGCAACTACATGGAAATACAATTTCTCTGGCATGCAGAGTAACTCG
>JAWWEW010000033.1:3696299-3782020 GCA_035583185.1 Anabacerthia variegaticeps | reverse complement strand
GGCAATTTGGAGCATTGAAACGGAATAGCAGAGAATACATAAAGAGAAAAACGATGCTCAGGTGAAAACGGAACATGTGACATCTACATGGACTTCTTTAAAGTGAGTATAAAGTTTCAGAGCTTTTTAATTAATTCTGAAACAGTGTTTGATGCAGAAGAGCAACTACATGGAAATACAATTTCTCTGGCATGCAGAGTAACTCGGCCTGGCTTCCAGTGGGACTCAGTTCTTGCTAGATCACAGCTGACCAGATCTCAGTACAGTACTGTTTGGTTTCAAAGCACAAATAATATGCCAAGTTTAAATTGGAGTTCAGCTTACAACGCCACCAAAATCAGGATGGACACTCTTGGACAGAATATGTACTAGTTAACATTCTTAAAAAGGGAGCAGAAGTTCTAAAAATGATGACACTGTTCTTGGAGGACTTGACTTGAGGAGTTTTGGACCCAAATAATCTCCAGACCTCAGAGCAACAACTAATATTTGCATCTGCTTCAGCTGAGGCTCTGAGCATTGCAAGTGTGCCGACAGGCCTCTGGGTCTGCCTTAGCCCAGATGGAAGTGGATGGTTTCTACCTTGGGCACCAAGATTCAGTCTCACCACAATCACAACTCTTGCCAAGGCTGCAAAGTTGGTCTTCATTCTCTGCATGGCCATGGCAAGTGCTGAGGGAATGCCCAGCACTGCAGAGGTTCTTCACAGGAATTTCAATCATACAGCTGTGTTTCAGTGACATTCATTGGGAAAGAAGGTGACCAGGGCTGATTTGAAGAAGGAATTTCAATGTCCCCAGAAAGCATTTGCTTCTCAGCGCAAAGCAAAAATGGTCAGCCCTGCAGCACCTGGGCTGTGTGGGGTTGGTGTAGGCAACCTGTGAGGGCAGGCAGATGTTGCAAAGACTGCAGCCTCCAATTAAGGTCCAATCAAGCAGAGTTTAGGCAATAAATGCAGCTGGAATACACAAGCCTGTGCTAATTTGTGCTCAGATCAAAACTGAATGTGGTGGACAGTAGCAAGTAGCACCTTGTACACTTGATGAGGTGAGAAAACAATCTGCAGTTCAAGCATCCCAGAGGAAGACACAGTGTAAAGTCCACTAGCTGGAGCAAAATTAAAAATAAATATGTAAGCTGGTACCTCTATAGAAGTATTAAATCAATGAGAGGTCTGTAACTACATGGCAACAGAAAAGCAGAAAACCAAGGTGGCACATTTAAATGCCTCCCTAGAACCAGTCGCAGGAAAATTTCATTCCTACAACACATGATCTGTGCTTATATGAAATGCCTGAATCCTTTATAATAAAACACATCAGGAAATTAACATGTCAGCGTTGTAGACCAAAACATCAGGCAAGAACACAGGAAGAACCAAGACTGCAGTATGGGTGGCAGAAAACAAGATGGTCTAACACTTCAATACCAAACTCAGTCAGTCTAGATTAGGGAAGACTTCCTACTTTACAGAACTGGAACAACTAAACACAGCTCTATGTAGCTGGAATTTGTTCCTTAATCTGACACACACTTTTAAGGACATTTGGACTTGGATACAAATAAAGCTGCAGTGAATACCAGGAACGTTACTTTTATTCATGCTTGAATTTTAATATACTCATAGATTTGCTGCAATGCTGATTCAAAATATTTTAAGCTTCATTTCTGTACTTTTCTACTCTGTGTAATCAAGATTGATTTTTTTTTTACATTTTAATAAACAGCGTGCCACAGTTCTTTAGAGTGTTTATAGAATATAACAAACACAGAGAGGCAAATTTGCCTAAACAGTGTTCCCAACTAGATTTCAGACAATTCACACATGTGAAAAACTTGCTCTGTTCCTTGGTATTCATATCAAGTCTTTCAAACAGTAACAGAGATCATATTTTGGGGGTATTTTTAATGGAATTGTTTTTCATTCAAAACAAAATGTTTGCCACTGGCATAGTATGTGTATCACCATTATATAAGAAAAAAAAAAGATAAATGAACATTCTTTTGTAGATTACTCTGCCCTCGTGGAGAGAAAAAAGACAAAGGAAATTTTATTTTTAGACTTTGAATATTAGCATTCTTCTTTCAATACTTACCCTGCATTTTCTTAGATAAATAACCAGTGATTTTTTTAAAAAAAGCTGTTAAACAGCACATATGAAGTATCGAGACAGAGCTGTACACTAGCCCTTTTAATATTGCCCTGGCTGTCCTATTTTAGTAGTCAAGAGATGAAATAAATGGCAGAATCCCTGGATATTCCTGACCTTGATCAACAAGAACAAATTTTTAGCTGAACTGTGCAAAACTGCTATGATTGCATCAATCTAATCTGGAAAGCACATGGTTTATATATAAACTATAGTCTCTGTCTCATCCATCAAACTGAAAGACAATAAAACATACTTCTGTAAGAAAAATCAGGAAAAAACATCCATTAACTCTTCATTTACTCATCAACAAGGCTTCAAAGACAATAGAAACATGCATAGATATTCAAGTTGGAACACATGGATATATATTATATATAGATATTTAAACATAAGCACTCTTATAATAACAGGCTCATTAGAGAAAAAGACTCCCTACATCACTGTTGAAGAAGTCAGTTCTGAAATACTGGAATTAGGAAGCACCAGACACCCAGGCAGCTGTAAAAAGCAATCTATTGCTACAGAGAAAAGATTTACCTGGCAAAAGATCCAATACAACCTAAAAAGACAAACTGGAATCAATGAGAAATGAATTGGATTACTGGACAGAAGCATATTCTTGCATGTGTTCAAGCTACTGGGGAAGTAATAGAGCCAGCAGGTATAAAAAAGGCCTTCCAAATGTCTGCTTACCCTTTCCTGATCCAATCACAGCCATGCCGTTAATCAGGTTGGATTACATCCCAGATATTAATTTGGCAAACAAAACAATCGTCTGGTTCAGGCTGGCCCCTTCACACACGCCGAAAACAATCTGGCCCTGCTAATCTTGCCATGCCTGTGCCCCTGGAAAGCCATCTGAGCAAGTCAGGCCTAGAGGAGAGAAGTCTCAACTCAACCACAGGTGCCACAAGGCTTTCCCTGGTCATTAACAGCGTGTAACCTTGCCCTCTGCTTCCCCAGGAAGGGCTCAGTGAGGGGAGACAGATCAGGGAGCTCCTTTGCACTGCAGGTGATGTGGGGAGAGGCCAGAGGAATATCCCATGCCATGGAACATCATGCTCAGCCACAGCTCCAGGGTGGTGGAAGAGGGCAGGGCGTGGTGTTGATGGCAAGGGTTGTGTCATCCAAGGTTCTGTTTTTCAGGCTGCTGCACATCACGTGCATGTGAGAGGTGGGGAGTGGAGACTCCCTCTGCACGGCCTGGGGGTTTGGGTTTGTTTAGGGGTTTGGTCTCTTCACTTTATCTCAATCCATGGATTTTCTTGCTCTTCCCTTTCCTATCTCTCTCCAATCCCACCGGGCAGGTGGGAGAGAGTAAGTGGCTGGGGGAAACTCAGCTGCTGCCTCAGCCAACTCATCACCATGTGTTAAATCCCTTGGGTTTGCATTGCTGCCCTTTGCTGTGGCCATGCCCTGAGGCATAAGAAATACTTCCATGTGAATCACTGGTTCCAGACAGCCTCAGTTCCTGAAAGGAATCCCCAGAGCCAAATCCTGCACAATACCTATGAACACATGCACAGAGGGTCAAAACACCACCTCCCTCCCCATCCACAGTCATGGTGATAACATCGAAGAACAAGAAAAAGGTGCTTATATATGAGCATTTTTAATACCTAATATTCCTAAATATTTCCATAAGAAACCTTTTGGTACTGGTTATGAGGAGAACAAATGCAAAAATGTAACAAGTGGTTCAATTCCTAAATGGATTTCCATTTTCCAAATCAAAGTTTAAATTTGCCATAGAGAGACAGTTTTGGACAAAGAAGGAATGTTTTCTCTCTCTCTGTTTTATGATTTAGAGGAGTGAAACACTGGCCTGCATCAAGTTCTTTGCACAAATTTCAAGGACCATTTTCACTTCATGAAAACAGAGCACTTACTCCAAAGATCTGTTAAGTCAATATTGGCTATTTCCCTCACTGCATGGAAAATTCAAATGTGAAACAAAACACTTCTAAGCAAAGACAGACATGTCAGTCAGAAAAAAATAATGTTTTAATGCTTTTAGACATACACTTCCTTCTAAAGTACATGTACTTTCAAGAACTGAGGTTTCTGTACAGCCAAGAAACATTTCTGAGTCCAGTGTGGTTCACACAACATATCCCAGGTGTACTGCCAAGGAAAAACACTGCGTTTATCTTATGGCTCCTCAATCCCCGTATTCTCTCTTTCAGAACAAATGTCATTTTCTAAAACCTTGCATTAACCACATAAGCTGGATATATTTTCAAATTACAATCTCTAGTTTGTTTATTTTAACTTATGGAGAACTGAAAAAGCCAAGTTAACAAGTATTCTGTGAAAATTGTTCTGGTAAGTTTAATCAGTGAATCTGTATCACTTGATATATGAGATATTGTCCTGAAATTTCAAAGACGATCAGAACACACTTCCTAAAATTTGGGATCAAAAAAAATTTGATGGAAACTATCTCTGGACCTTTCTTTAAGGAAACACCATCTGGGAGATTCCTTTGCTAAAAAGGCCTATCAACAAGCCTGATGCAGAAGGAAAGTAGATATTTGGTAAATGTTCCCATGTGGGAGCTTTCTGCAAGAATAAATACTCTTATAAGCTGGATAAACCCTCCCATTCTCCAGGAGTGGCTTCCCACAGTGGCCTCCTTATCCCAAGTTCTCCTGGGGGTTACTCTGCTCCGTACCCCGGCAAACACTGCCCCACTCCCCTTGCTGGCAGCCTGGCCACATTTCACCTGCCTTAATGAACTCATTTTATGTTTTCCCAAGCACAGAAAGCACATTTTGAGCAAGAATAAGTGATGGCAATAATGGTAGTTTGTAGCGAACATTGAAGTCAAATGTCCAGCACTTTAAAACTCAGGCTAATGATGTAAGTCTATAAACTCAGAGGTATGAGGGATTCTACAACCCCTTTTGCTTTGTCTTTGTCTTCTCCCAAAACTGACCTTAGCTTTAAAATGTTTAAAAAGCTCATCCAGTTACAATGTTAGACACTTCTAATAAAGACCACTAACATCCTATGACAGAGAGAGGTTATATTTTTACATCTATAAAAAGGCCAAGTTCCAAATAATAAAAATAGGTAGTGACCATGAACATGAGGCTCAGCTCAAAGAGAGAAAGTCAAAAAGTTTTTTAGTCATTAAATTCTATCATTTCAATTTCCCCAGTCTTGTAATTCCTAGTTTTATTCCACATGGAAAATTCAGGATGAGAGTTAAAAAGAAGCCAATGTGGCTACTGGTTGCAGGCAAAGCCCTGCTCCACCCCGATGCTGGGAAGTGTTTGCCTACAAGAAGAGCCCCAGCTCCTCCCAGGAGGCTGAATCTGAGCTCGTGGTACAGCAACTTCGTCCCACTGCACTGCCAAAACCAGCCAAAACCACCACCAGCCTCTGTCACCTGCTGCTGACACAGAAACCTCTTCACCTGCTGTTTAGAACCCCATTTCTGGTTAATTTGTATGAATATATATATTTCTTATTTTAAACAAATGTCTCTGATGTCCAGCTACGGTTTTGGCTAATGTGCCTTTGATTTCTTACCAAGTCATAAAACCAGAATGAAGCTGCAAAGCCATTAAAAGCCTTCATCCTCAGGGAGCTCAGGTGCTCCAGTGGCTCGCTGAGGACCAACCTGCAGGTGCCCACCATTTCTGTGACCTCAGTGCCAGCCCTTTGGAACCTGAGGTGCCTTTGACCCAATTGTCTTTGCTTTCCTGGGACTGTGACACAGCCCACTGTGACCTGCGAGGGGCACTGGGCAGGAGCAGCCCCTTGGCACCAGTGCCCACTGGGCAGAATTGGTCCTGGCAGTCCCTGTGCCCTGCACACAGAGTCACAAACCCCTCTGCCAAAAGGGTGCCATGGCACTGGCACCCCCACTAAGCCAACCCAAATGCCCCTACTGCCCCTCACCTCACCAGAACTGGGATGGATCCAATGCCCAGGCCATGTATTATTCTTCCCCTCAGTGACCGAGGGTTTGTGTTGGTTGTCACTTAAGTGAAATGAAAGAGAAATCCCCAACTTGAGCCAGTTCTGCCGGACACAGAGATAATTTTGCTCATGTCAGTGTAAGACCTCCCTGCCCCTTCAGTGCTCTTTAGACCATGTCCAAAACCCCCTTAAAAACAAAGAGGCTTCTCCAGGCTTACAGAATGTAACAAGGGGTCAGCCTGAAAGTGCTGCCAGAGCCGTGGCAGGCTTCGATAAGAACACTCCAAAAACCTGGTAGTTTTGATATGAGCACTCCAAGAAAGACCAAGTGGCCCAGGAGCTTCACAGGAACCTGATGCTTTCCCTGTCTCTCAGTCCCTCCAGCCACGAGGTTTAGCAACATAACAGTGACTACAGAATTATCTGTAAATAAGGTGGTTCCTAGGAACATACCGTTACCTCCATCCTTTTTTATCAAATGTCACACATCTCTACTGCAAAAAGTGAGAAAAGATAAAGGGAAGGAACTGTCTACTTGAAACTTACTTTTCTCTAGAGCCACAGTTGCCAAGAAACACTTTGGTGCATGTATATGATATAAAACTACACACCGAGACACAGGTCCCATTCACAGCATACTAAACTTAAAAGATCTGTGGGTTTTTCCCTTTTTTGTACAACTTCTAAAGTCAATTGCCCTCTGTGTGTGCTTATACCAGTTGAAAACTTCATGGCCAGATGGAATCAAAAGTTCACCAAGGCTTCAGTCTCCCATGAATTATTTTTCAGTTAATTTTGACAGATAATTAGCATCAAATCACAATTCAGTTCTCCCTCTCCACTTGATTTCTCCCCCCAATATGAATATTTTAACTTTACATTTAGCTGAATATTAAAGCAAAAAATTTCTTTCTTCTGTCCCCTTCACTGTCCCAAGATAAAATATAATTACTTGTATGCAATGCAGGTACAGTATATGAAAATATGCCAAATTAACTTGTGCATACAAGTGAAAATAACTGGTTTTATTCATGTATATAAAAGAATGCTATTTCTAATTCAATGAGCTTTTTAGGAGTTATTACCAGGAATGTGTCATGTATCTAATGAAATATATTTCAAGGTAGAGGAAATTAAACCAAAAAAAAGTAAAAAAGTCTCTTCAAGAACTAATTCTCTACACAGTCACAGAATTATAATCTTAAGATTTACCAAAATATCTTCAAAATGAGGATTTGAAAAAAAAACCCCAAACCCTCCAAATAAAAATCTAATTTTTTTGCAATAGCAATCCTGGTGATACATAGTAATACAGGGCTAGAAAATGTGATAAAGGTGGAACACACTGGCAAAAAGACACAGTGTAGTGAAAGCTTTTTTAGCACTGTGCCTTCCCAGGTACTGCAGCACCATAAATACACTCTGTGTGTCCCTTCGGTGTGTTCAGCATATGCAAAAGTCATGCAGCAGAACATGTTGACACTTCAGTGGGAGGTCAAATTATTGTTTTGGCACTTCTGTCATGCCTGTCACTTCAATTCCACTTTATCAAATTACAGATTGCTAGATAGAGTTGGATTAAGGGGAAAGACAGACACACACACGGAGGAGCAGCTGCCATCACTTGAGTTGTGCAATGCCATAATTGCGTGGCAGTGACAGCGAGAGCAAGAGAGCAGTAATAGCAGTGACACTGAGCGTTCAGACACGGGCAGTGCTCTGTGGCAGCACAGGCACTGCAGTGCTGAGCCTGCCCCCACATTACAATTGCCAATATTTATTAGGCTGACTAATGCACTGCGCTGAGTGCCAGCACAACTTTGGGCTCCCTCTTTTTTCACAATTAGTGCCTTTACTTGAAAAGAACATAAAGCAAGACAAAGGAAATTAAAAGCATGCCTTTGACTTAAAAATATCACCAAAAGTAGTGTCAATAACAATAAATGATGCCTAAACAACTTAGGCTGTGGGTTTGATTCAGCTTTTTGAGTTTCAGGGTATCTGGAGTGCAAGACACCTTGAATTAAAATAACTGTGAATGGGTCAGCTGTGATTTTAAGTAACTTTTCTGCTGACAAGCAAACAAACTACAAACACAACTACTCCCTTCAGATAATTTTAGCCCTTTGTGGAAGTTGTGAAAACTTCCAGCTCTGTACTGAGGAAGACTCAAGAAGTGCCATGTAAATCTGACTTGCATGAGCTGAGCTGTCAGTGGAACCCTCTGGTGTGCTGTGACAGGAGGATACTATTCTTGGAACAGCTCATTATTCTCCCTCCTGGGTTACTCCCCCTGCTTTCTGAACCTCTGGCCAATCCTCTCTACTCTATGTGCTCTGGGGTGATGGTTCAATGAGATTTCTTACTATTTGTACAACAGCTTAAGAGACAGAAGAAATGGGAACCATTTGTTCCCTCTACTAGACACCAGAAGGCTCATTAATGTTCAAAACTTCCTTAGGTTCCTCTAAATCTATATCCAAACACAATTTAGACACTTCCTTACCAACCCACTGGAGTCAGTGATCTGCTCTCATCAAAAAATTAATTTTTATTCATGTGAGTAAAAAGGCATCTCAAAAATCTACCAAATTATTCAGAGTGCATTATGCCTTCACAAGGGAGTAAAAATGATACTCGTATTCACTGCTATAGAGCCCCTAAACAGTAAAAAAGGGCTTACAATGAAAGGAAATGATATATAAATATATCCACATCTCTGATACCAGTAGTTGACTCATTCCCTCCATAATGCTTATCAGCTCCTCACTATTTGATACCCTTATTAATTCCCTCCCCGAGTAATCCAAAGAAATTAGAGAAATTGGATAAATATTCTTTCCCCTAATAAAAGTAATTGAAACTGAAATGAAAAAGATCTTTATTGGATCACTATAAATACAAAAAGTAAAATCACAAGAAGCCATGAAAAAGACAAAGCAAAACATGCTTGCAGTGCTGTTTCTTTCTCTCCTCATTTTGTCTCAGACACACTTTATAACCTTGCCTACATTTCCCCTTCACACTTCCATTTACCCATATGTAACTCGAGCAATAGAACTGTAAGTACTTTCCTCATAGGTGTTTTTAATTTGTTTGTGAAGTAATTTGAGATCCACTGACAGAAGGTACTAAAAAAAAAATTAGAAAAAAATGCTAAAATATTTTGCACAGCAGGCCCCGAAAAGGAAAGGCATTACTGCCTACCCCATATCCCACAGAAGGTAATGGGGAGTTATGAAACATTATGTCACTACAGGGAACTTTTCTAACTTACTGCCCTATCAGGTTATTGCCCTAATGCACACCCATAAACTCTATTGCTCTCATAAACCCTCTGTGCTCCGAGCCCAAAAGCGGTAAATTCTGAGCTCGGGATGCATCTCCAAACTGTTCTCTCTCCAGGAGCTGCTTTCCTCCAGGAGCAGCAAATGGAGCAGGATGCCCTGAGTGACCTTGAGCCCCCTGCCTGGTGGTGCTGAGCTGCTGCTTAGGGGGCAGCATTGCCCTGCCTGCCAGGAGCAGCAATGTCACTGCACGTCACAGCAACCTCCCTGCCCCAGGAGCTGCACTAAAACAAGGGGAAGCAGCCAAAGCTGAGCCATAAAACATCCCTGGCACAGTAAAAACCAGCTGACACAAAGTTCTCCAGCGCACAAAGGTCACCGCAGCTTAACTTCCCATTGGGGTTTCGGTGTCACAGTTTTCCATTTCAGATGGAATTATAACAACAGGGAGGTTGGGGAGCCAGGGGGAGATAACTTTATATCAGAGTTCTGGTTTCACAGCACTGCCATGAATTAATTTGATGATACAACACATGCAACTGCAGAGTGAAACAAGGTATGTTCTTTGTGCTCTGTTCAGACCTCAAGCACAGAGTAGGACAGGGGGAAATCTTATTTCCACTTTCTTTTTTTTAATATACTTTTGAAAATTCTTGTCTAAAGCAAGTGCCATATAAACACATGAAAAAAGAAGAAGTTAACTGTTCAAAGCAACTAACTAGGGAGATTTCTTAGGGGGATGTTTATCTGGTAATGGGAGATGACGAAGGTGATGTAAGAGCAACACCAACAAAAAGGCTGGACATATTAGCAGATATAGAGACAAAGACTGGAGTTTGCTTATATCAAATGGAAGAAAAGCTTGAAAAGGAATCCACATGGTCTCCCTCTTGGAAAAAAGACCAACATCCTTATTAATTCCCTTCAAGCACAACCATTTTGTTTGTGCCCAACACACACAGTTATATCAGAAAACATGGGTAGAAGGAAAAACAACCCAACCATCTGGGAGAGCACTTGCAAGACCGAAACATCACAGGCTTTGAAATGATGACTCAAATTCCCAAACACCAGATGATTAGTTTCAGCTATCAATGTATTTGTACAAATATCACACTTGGTATGTTTTTAACAGGTTTATTCCTGTGAAAATTTAAGGGTCATGTTTCTACATATGTTTTCTTTGAGAGGCAAAGCTGAGACATTTCCATGATCACATGATTAATGAAACATCCAATATTGGGATGTTCAGCATGAAGCTATGAGATAAATTATATTGGGGGGCGGGAAAGGGTTTGGGTGTGACAAACACTGCAAAGAGCATTGACTGGGGAGGAAATGAGTGGTACATGCATTTATTGGTCCACTGCTGGCAACAGTAAATGCAGGTTAGTGATGCAAAGCAGTGCAGGCCAGTTAGAGCAGAATGTGCAATGTTATTGTCAAACCTGAGAGCTTTTATCCTTGCAGAAAATAAATTCAACCTCACATAAAAAACAATGGAAGGAGAGACAGACCACAGTGATGAAGGGGTTACAATAACTAAATGTGAGTTTGTAATTTACAGACTAATAGATTTCAAAACACTAAAGACAGCTATTAAATTTGAGTTTGCCTCCAGGCAGAGCTTTAGTCACCGTTACAGAAATTTCTACTTCAGAAGTTAGAGATGAAGAAACTTCAGGAAAAAAAAAATGCATGAAAAGGCACCTTGCAGGTCTGCATTTTGTGGGAAAATTTTCCATTAATTACTAATGATATAGTTCATTAGGAGTATATTTCATTATGGAAGCACAAATTATTAGATACTAATGATGCATGTCCTAATTGCAGTAGTTTGTCTTGATTTTAAGATGGATGAAATAAAAATATTTATTTACAGTGTTGCAGGTCTTATGAATTACATTCAATCCTTAATTGATGCTTTCAACAAACATGAAACAATGCATTACCAGTAACCAAGATTGATGTATCTTTATTTGATGATCACTGGTTATCTATTTCCCTGTACAGCTGCCACTTAAACTTGGGGGAAACTTCAGTTTGGGGACCAAAGACAGAGTTGCAACTTAGCATGTCACAACAGGTGTTGATTACATTTCCATTTTTTCCAAGTGCTTCCACAAATTACCAAAGTGAAGAAGATAAATTTGGGGGTTTTCTAGGTAATCCTTTATGCTGATCCAGGAAACCACTCTGACTCAGAGCAGTCCCCGGGACCAGGACAAACCATGAGATACACACTCCTGGAGCTCACACTGAGGTAGATACCATCCTGTCACAAACAGGGAAAAAAAACCCCAAAAAAACCCAAAACAGAGGCTGGTACCTCTGCTAGGTAAAAGGCAAGGTGCAATAACAGGAAAAGAAATACAACACATTAAGCAAAGTGCTGCCCAAAGCTTGTCAGGCTCTTGACAACTTTTCCCATAAATCACCTAATTCAAAACACCCAAGGCACACACAGTTCCAGAGATCCACTGCACCCATCGAGTCACCCACAGCTGGATCCCAGCTCCAGAGGGTCAGGAGAAAGAGATTTTAAAACACAACAGGTTATTCCTCTCTTTAGTGAGAAAATACTTAAAACTGGGTTCATATTTACTTTGGACAATTTCATGTTTTTAGTTGAAGGCTTCTATGTGATGCCTTTAGTTCTTGGTTTTTACCAATAAGGTGAAGAACACAACTGAAAATGCACTTTAGAGTCACTCACAGAAAAGAAAACTGGAAACCTTTTTTTTTTAAGTAAACCCTTTAAAAGAAAGAAATCGGTATCAAAGCTACTACCTACAAAGCAAGACAAAGCAGTCCTCATCCTGTTGTCTTACAAACACTTTACATGTTACATCAACATTATCATGAAAGACATGGCAATAATTTTGTTATTAATGAAAATTAAGAACAGAAAGTACAACTGCCTTTTAAACCGTTCATAGCTGAATGAAATTAAGACCATAATTCTCTTCTGAACAAGCAGTTATTCAAAGTTTTAAAATAGGTATATTTAATAGAGTAAGACAATTTTTCCCCATTGAAGTTAAAATACAACATTAGGAAAATTATTGTTAGATAACTTTATAAAACATAATTTCACATGGTTTAATTAAAAAAAAAATCAAAATAAAAACCCACCTAGAAGAGTTGCCTGACAAATTACATTAAAAGGAGCCACTTACTTTTCTGTCCTCAGTTTCTACACCAGAACTGGACTCTGCTTTAGTGTCCTGAAAGCACAAACAGAGAATCCTGTGTCACAAAGCACACTGGCCAGGGCTGGGGGAATAACTCACCCTGAAGAAAGGGCATCAAATCTCAAAAGGAGGTTTCCCAATCTCTTACACTTCACTGACCTCTTGTTTTTGCATGTACTGTACAGTTAAATATACAATGTTTAGTATTATGCCTTTAATTAAGGTTTATTAAACTTTACTACACGCATCAACTTAAGGACAGGATTGAAACAACGCAAAACCCCCAAACCTATTTCAATATAGTGTAGCCAGCTCATAAGACAAAAATAGCATTTTATACTTTTATTTGCATCTTGAGGAAAACATATTGTTTTTTAATAAACCATTAACGAAAGCTCAAAAAAAAAAAAATAAAAAGGTAAGCATAAGAGGGAAAAGTGATCAACATTCTGCCTGTTGTCAAGAGCAGTAGGTAGGACTTGATAAATATTTGTGTCTGATCCTCAGTGCAACATGCAAGAGTAATAAAACACCTCTTTAAGATAAACGTGTCTCTGTGTTTATAGACTTATATACATGCCCATATTCTGGGCATGGTTTCTTCAGCAGTCAAACAAATGATCTTAAACCTAATGACACCCAACACATGGTCTTTTCATTCCCAAGCTATCTGAACTGTGGAACCTTTGGATGTTTGTCAGCAGACCTGAAGGCATGCAGAGATACTCATTAGCACCACAAATTACAGTGTGAAAGGCGTTTATTGCTTCATATTCACCCTTTTTGTCGCCAGTTACTACTGGAAACTGAGTAAGCCAAATACAGCTCAAGCCATGAAACTGTAGCTAAGTGACCCACTAATTTCCTTTTCAATTTTACTTTTCTACTGAGGGTATTCTTGCAAGCAAAGTTTATTTAAGCACTGCAATTTTAGAGATTTCTACTGGAAAAAATAACATGCAGATGAGGGACAATTTTTTGTTAAAAGTAAGGACTTCCCCAACCTCTCACTGAAGCTAAAACTGCTCTAATAAGATTTTAGATTACTGCCTAGTTACTTCCCACAGAAATCCCAGTTGCAAATTTAAGGCTGATAACAATTAGCAGCTTCTATTAAAAATAAAAACAAATGTAAAATAAAGGATTTACGTTGCTTTAGCAACATCCATGTTCCTCTTAAATGAAGGACTGGTATTATTTCAACACCCAAGACTTCTTCCCTAAGCCATATACCCAGGCAAGATTAAACAAAGAAAATATCATTCAATCAAGTGAGATGAATCAAGGTTTCCTGGAAACATACTGTAATTTACAGCAAATTATAGGAAAGCTGGTTTCATCAGGCGTATCAAGTTGTGGCACTTCTTAAGCAGCAACAAAAACATTTGTAATTCTAGTTAGTTTTACATAGGAATCAGTACCTCGAATACCCTTTATATTCCAAATACTCTCCATGGGGAATCACACTGTACTTTGTGGAACGCAACACTCCCATTTTCTCTAAGTGTGCCTCCCTGGCAGCCAGCCAGTGTCTCCCCATGTTCTCCCCCCATGTGGTGGGTAAGGAAATACTCTGCCTGCAGGCTGCCTTCCTGAGCCTGTTTCGGTATTTACAGTCAGCTCCTTTGGTGAGTGAATAAGGAAAAAACTCAGCTTTTGAAAAGCTTTCTGCCTCAGGGGAATGAATTCAACCTTCGTTAGCACCAGTGCTCTTCACCTGCTAGCTGTGCCCTAAGCCACCCTTTGGAAATAAGGGAACCTTCCGGAACATATTTATTGGTTAATCCAAACTGAATCACATCTTTTCATATTACCAAGGATGAGAGTGGCTCTAGTTCACACACTGACCTGAATTAGCTGAATGTAGGATAAAGTAGCTCCTACCAGGCTCTAGTCACAGCTATCACAAACTCTCAGTATGATAAATATACTTTGTTCAAGACCTAACAGCACTCTGACCCCTTCCCTGCCCACGGAATGTTTCAGTTTGCTATTTCATTACAGCCCTTCCCCATCAAAAGCAATTTCTAAAAACCTAAGTTCACAGACATTCATTACTCCCTGTGAATTAAACCTGCAGTTTTACCTGGATAAACCAAAAACCATCTTGCTCCCAGCACGGCTTATCTTCCCTGGTTGCCTGGCTGTGAATGCCCAGTAAGGAAAGGCAGGAATGAAGCCCTGGAGCCCAGCTGAGCTGAGTTAGTTGAGGCCAGCCCAGCTGAGTCTCATGAGGCTGCAATTAATGTCAGGAATTAAAGGCACCACCAGCCTCAAGTCAACTGGTAGCAGCCCCAAGCAAAAGAGGCTGAAAACCTCATGACATCATTTCTCGTCTGTGTTTTATCCCTGAATGTTAGACAGTCATCTCATCTTGCAGTGTTTGGTTTTCTATCTAAAGATATGGAAAGGGAATCTTACAAATTAATCAGTGCATCGTTAGCAATGCAAACCACAGCTGTGTGGGTTCAGTGTGACTGAAGAATGAGTTATCTCTGAAATTACATCAAGGCAGATTTGGGTAAAGAAAGAGCTGTATGTCTTCAGGAGCTGGATTCACACTTCTGCACAAGGGCATGGAGAAAATCAGTAATTCAGGGTCCATTGTTATTTTACTATTCTGGTATTTCAAATAGTATAACTAATTTGTGACAAACTTGCTTTGGGTACATTATCAGATAATAACCTGGACTGTAACATCCATTCTATGCAATACCATACAAAGCCTGACTTCCTGAAGGGGATTTCTCTTCACCAAGGGGTCAAATCCTTACAAAGGCACATACTCAAATGAAGAATAACTAAGAATATAGATTACCTAAAGAAGGACTAAATGAGAATTCAAGAATCCTGAGTTCAAAGGGGTTAAGTCAGTTGGAAGAAGTGAAAAATCTGAACAGGCAAAATTTGTGCAGTAGGTGAAGAAGAAAGAATAGGAGACGACCAATTAATCTCTTCTAAAATCAGAAAATTTGCAAATTTAGTAGCTGAATAATGAACTGTAATTTCCAACTAATTCATATTTAAAAACAATAGTAATAGTTCATCACTTCTGCAGGAACAGTTACAGGAGTCCTTTGGCTGTGTATCTGATGCCTGTGATGAAGTCGAAGCAGCCAAATACTTTTTTGCCAACTGCAAGTGAGCTCAGAATTTATCCATGAATGACAAGAATATTCCATGTCAGGCACGTGCACACCTTCACCTTTAATTGCCCGAGTAAAACAAGCCAATTGTTCTGAAGCAATTAGGATTGTAGGTCTTTAAACCAGTGAAGCTGCTGACTAATCAAATCTATGTTTAAATGCAAATATTTGAGTATACATCTACATCCTAGATACACCCCTTTAAAGCAAAAATGTACACAGACCCTAAGCTTTAAAAATCATCAAAAAGATCCGTGTCAATCCCAGAGCAAGAAGGGAAGAAATGAGAATGTTCTTCTCTGGGAGATATCTGTGCTGCTTTCTCTAAGTGCAAAATGACAAAGCACTGTCACTTCACTCTGTGTGTGGCAAATTTCCCAAACTCTGAATTATTTGAGACTGAGAAGCACCACTGCAGGTGAAATCCTAGAGATCTGAACAATACATCAGGCACCTTCTTTAATGTGCTTACATCACCAAGGAAAAGAAGTAAAAACCCAGCAAAGTCTGTTCCTCCTGAGGAATTATTCTTTTAGACAAACGATGTCATGATAGGATACTTCTAGGATGTTTCAGGGAAGAATAAATTACAGGCATACCCTGCCACTAAGTTAGAAAAGCCCCTCACCCATTTCAGTTCAAAACCAACACAAAACCCGTTGGTTTGGCATTGTGTCACTGTATAATAGTCAGTTAAATTACATCATTATAAACATATTTTTATATGTCATTACAAAAAAAAAAATCTCTTTTTTTCTGTTACGATGGGTAGCAGCAACAGGGAAACAAAACAAGATTTTTACAGACAACATGAGGAGCAACACAGGACAAACACAACTTTAAGAGCCATAAAGGGAACTGCCACATTTATTTCCCACTGGAATTGCGCTAATTTCACTGGCGAAACAATGCTCACCCTGGCACACCTTTCTAAAAGGCACCCTTTAAACGTTCCTCATGAAATGTAGTCACCGTGGTGTCCAACCAGTATCAATTTGTGGTTTGTTGAGTTCTGTGCTTACCAGATACAAAAGCGAGGCCACGAGGTACAATTCTTTCAGAGCTGCTTTGGAGACAACTAATGGCTCAGCTAACAACAACATCGACTGCAAACACACAGGCATGACACCCATTTCAGTCCCTTTTCTCACCCCACTTTTGCTCTGTTTGATCCTCCACATGTTTCAGGCATTTTTCAAGTTTCCTTCACCAGGCCCATGGAAACATATCTTCACTCAACAGTAGCATTATACAAATGTTACTGAGCAAAGGCAAATCAAAGCTCTAGAAAGCTGACGTAGTTGTTGGTAGTAGCATGACCCTGCATGACATTTTGGCTTTAGGATGCAGTAGAAACCTCCATACCCTATTTTACAGAGTTTCTGTAGTTCTGCATTGAATTTTACTCCTTGAACTGCAAGCAGCAATAGTGAAATCAATATCCACAAGTAGCCATTAGTCATGCTAACATGACTAATACCCACACTGCTATGTACTTGATCATATTTTACAGCTTGTTCTTTCCCTGCTATCCCAAACCTATTTCCTCTGCTTCCCTATCAGTGTAACACAGCCTAGCAGAAACCAATCAACCAAAACAACCCTAAGAAATAAGCAACTTCAGACAAGTATTTGAATTTCTAACATCTTTTCTCTTCCATGTAACGTATGGCAAATGCAATTCTTCTGCACACACGCTGCTCCCATGGCCTGTATGAGAGGGAGGAAAGAGGAGACTCTGGAATTCCAGTTATTCCAGTGTTCCCTCAGCTGGATTTGTCTGTAATATCAGGGATGGTCAGTAGGTGGAAGCAAATAACCTTGTAAAACCCTGTTCAACTTGCCATGAGAGACACCTATTGCACTGCTCAGGCTGCTCAGGTGCTTCACACGTGTCCTTGGCATCCCAGCAAGGGCCAAGACAAATTACGTCTCTTCTTCACAATATCAGTTTAGAAAGAAATGAAATTTAGAAATACATTAAAGGTGTAAGGTTTTTTCAGGTTTAAAACTTGTAGAGCTGAAATAGATGCCTTTTAATGACTGAAGCAGACATAAAGGTCACACGAGGTTAAACAAAAGTATATATATATACATACATACGTACACAAAATTTAAAAGTACACAGTCAAATTCCAGTTTATTGATTTTTCTGGATAGTTTTATTGAGTGCTGAAAGATATCAAAGCTGTGAATTACTGAGGGAAATACTTAATCTTTCTCGCTATCTGTTAGCCATTAGATTTCATTATTGCTCCTAACAAACAGGCTGCCAGCAGAAGAATTCATTTGAATTTCAGATTAGTTCTATTTCATCCATCCCAGAGAACAAATTAACCACACAGAAATACTTACTGAAGAAGAAAATAAATGAAAAATGAAACCCTAGAATGTGACATTCAAGTCTTTACTGAGTTTGTCCCCAACAACTGAAGGACTCGTTGCAGAAGCGTCGTCAAATTAAGAAACCAATTCAGGGATTTTAATGGCTTCAACAGTTGCAATGTCAAAGATGTAAGAGAGGAGTTTTATTTTGGAAGCAATAGCTTCATCTCTACTTACTAACATTTCTGGACCAATTTCCTTGTGTCTACAAGGGAAAACCAGGAGAAAACCAGGTCATCTGCATTGTTTTCTGTCGCCTCAGGGCAGCCTCAGGGCTCTTGGCCTGGAGTCTATAAGGAAACCCATCTGAGCAGGGATTGAAAAAATCAAGCCTCTCCAGATTTTAGGGTGCTTTCTTGTCTTGTTTCTAGCTAAAAGCAGGCAGACTGGAAGAAGCAGCTTTGCAAGGCTCTGGGAAACCGAACTGATAAATTTTATAATAAAACAATGAGTGCTTGGAAAAACACTGCTGTGTTTTTAATACAGATTTGAAAGGACTCCTGTGCCCTCCCATCCACCCTCCGGCTGTGGACAGGGATCCCAATCTCTTCTTTCTTCTCAGTCTAGGGATTTGCTTACACTCATTTCCACTTTCCAGGGCTACCAAGAGTTAAAACTGGTTTTTTCCCCAAGAAAAGCTTGACTTTTTCATAAATCCAGCCTTGTTTGAGGGAACAGGTACTGCTTGCTGCTCAGGCTTTATGGACTACAGTGTATGAAACTTTCCCACTTCTCTCCCTCTCTCACCTTTTTGAGTTACTCACCCTTTCCTTAGAAACTCTCTAAATACTCAGAGATGCAAAGACACGTCTCCTCACAGCACAGAAATCCACCCTCACAACTCACCTCTTTTCTCCAAACATGTTTCATTAGCCCAATGATGCAAAACTACCTGAGTGTAAAACCTCTGTCCTTAGATCATCACAACTGCACAAAACCACCTGAAAAGGGGTGCCACTTTCAGAAAAGATGTAATTTTAAGACATGAATCTATCACGTAGAAGTATTTATATCTGTGAGTATTTGCTGTTGTAGCCTAGATCAGATTAAGACTTAATTTGGGGACTAGCAAATATTTAATTTTCAAATACAGCAATACAAATTCACATTAAATAAAGTTTGCAGCTTGAAGGGCACAAAAACATTGAAGATTCCTAAATGCAACCTCATTTTCATCTACAGATCAAATCTGAAACTCCTTTTCTATAAGACCCCTTATTTTCAAGGCTGAAAATGCACAAGGAACATTAAAATCTGTACATTTTAACAGCTTTAAACTGTTACAACTGGGTTTTTAAACTGTAAATGCTATTTCTCTAATAACACTGCCTTAGGTGTCAAGTAGATCGACAGCCACATAAATAGGAGTGTATTTTAAGCCACAAAAATCCGGGGGATCAATATATATTCCTGACACATCCAAAATAAGAGTTGTTGATAAAGCTGCTGCTGTGGTTTCAAAAGCAAGGCCATGCACTAGGTTGGCTGGCTAAGATGACAACTGGCAATATATACCCAAAGCACAGATGTAACTTTTATAGAAAACAACCCAATTTGGCCATTTATGCTTTCAAATGAACAGCACCATAAAGGGACAACTGGATTCCTGGAGAAATCTATTCTTTTTTAGCCAGGCTTCCGAAAAGAAACAAGCAAATCAAATTGTTTTATACTTCAAATACCTCAACATCTTTAGAATATATTTATTAAGCTCAGCAATATTTGACAAGGAGATAAATAGAAGACCCAAGATGTTTGTGTATTTCTCATAAATGAGTCACCGAGAAAAGACCAAACATTATTTGCAAAGCCAGTCCCTCCATCAGCTGATAAAAGACCCCAAAGAGAGCTGAGCATGCTGAGACGGGGAGGATTCACTTTGTGAAGTCAAGATACTTGAGTGGCTGCCAGGAAGGAGCCCACGTTTTCTGGGGGGGGGGGGGACTGGGCACAAATGAGTAATAAAACTATTTCCCTAAAGTCCACTCTTCACAAAAACAAGGTATTTCAAGACTGAAGAGGACTTTTGTTGACGTTTCGAACAGAGTTCAGTCATTTTCAGGCTAAGCACTGATAAAAAGTACACAAATTTTAACTCAAATAGCGAATTTTCAAGCCTACAGAGTGACAGGGAAGAAATTTCTTAATGACAGAAGATGTGTGATGATGGCAGTGCCAAGAAAATAAGTGCCCAGGAAAATTAGGGCTCTGTGAAAACCTATTTTTTCGTTGCTTGAATACTGAACTTTTCACTGTCAGAAAAGGTTGAGTTTTATGCTTTTAATACATCCTCATAAACCATCTATTTCTGTCCAGCAAAACAGCTGCATTCACAATAAACTGGCTATGTATTTACTATGTTTTTTTGAGCAAAAAAGCAAAGCAAAATTTCATGTTGGGCTCAAGGTCTCTTGCATCAACAGCCCTTCTGCCCTCCTGACTCTCTCCCCTCTCCCCCTGAGGGGGCTGGGGGCTGCCTGGGGCTCTGCTGCCCACTGGGGTGAACCCCCAGCCCTCAGACACAGCAGCTAGCCACAAGTGTCACAAGGTCACCAATTATCTGCTGCTTCATATATGGAAACTTCTTTCCACTCCCTGGCACCCCTCTGTGTCATGGACAAATTGAAAGGAAGCTCTGATGATGACAACCATTGCTGTACCATCCAAGAGAAATAAAGAATGGAATAGAGCCTCAGGTGGCAAGCTTGGATAATTTAGCTTTGAGTTGGTTTCTTATGGACCAAGTCAGACTTCTGGGTGACAAGAAGTGGCTGAGATGGGACTCCTTCTTCCACACCCAGTGTAGGGTAGGCAAGACCAGTTTCCTCAGATATATCTGCCACGAGATGTGATTCCTTCTTCCACACCCAGAGTATACAAGACCAGTTTCCTGCCAAGCTATACTGTCAGGAAGACATCAGAACTCATTTGTTCTCCAATGTGTTCAGGAAACACACAGTTCAAAAGACAATGGGCACAGAAGAGCAAGACTCTCTCCCCTCCCACCCAAGGGAAGCCAAGGCAGCCCAGAAGGGAGGCCAGAAATACAGAGGAGTTTACTTTTCATTTCAGAACTAACCTATATGTGCTTTGGAAGTCAGTCTACAGATGGTGCATTGTTCCTCCTACCTTTTCTCTTGGCTATTTTCCCCCAGACAGATGCTTGGGGCTCCAGCAGCACTGAAGAGATAAGGAAAGGATCAGTGAGAACAAATGGCCCTGCAGAAGGATGACTCTGTCTCAGGACAGGTCAAGAGACACGGCACACAGTAGAAAAAAACCAAAATAAAACAAACGCCCAGCAAACAAATAAAAAGAAGCCACAAGGCCCTAAACCTTCTCTTCAATTTGCATTTTGTGGGTTTGTGTATAGATTAATGTGCACTGAGGAATTAACCTTCTTTTTAAATAAGGAATATTGATTACTTAGTTGTAGTAAGTACTTTTTAGTGCCTACTAATTCGATGTATTATTTTTAATTGAAGTGCAGATAATAAAGATCTCGGTGCAACACTGTAAAGCAAGTGAGGATATTTCAGTATGCAGCTGAAATACAACAGCTACTGCATTTTTT
This sequence comes from Anabacerthia variegaticeps, assembly GCA_035583185.1. NCBI lineage: Eukaryota > Metazoa > Chordata > Aves > Passeriformes > Furnariidae > Anabacerthia > Anabacerthia variegaticeps. Next base: position 3,760,351 of record JAWWEW010000033.1, on the reverse strand, counting down.
TTAGGGCTGATTTCTCTGCATATACACACTGGCAAACTTCTTCCCCCCACAGATGTGTGTGAAAGATGAAGGCAAAAATGAGCCATGGCATTTGGGAGAGAGAAGTGTCAAATAATCTTAAAGCAAAAGGTCAGTGCAACGAGAAGTTAATAAATGGATTTGGATCAATCAAGAAATGAAGAAAATCAGTTTCTCCCTCATTTTCTTAAACCAGTAGAGAAATGAAAGGAGCAATGTAGCCATCTAAAGGCAATTTTTTCTAAAGGTTTTTATCTTGATTTGTCTCATAATCTGCAATTCCTTACTCACTAGACAGGTTAAGTCATCTATTCACGGCAGGAAATCCAGTAGGAATGAAGCATCAAGCACCACGCTATGAATTTCAGGAGCTCTTAATATCCATTTAATAACCAGGAGGTTTCATCTTATTAACTCGTCCATCCTGTTTCAGAAACTCCTCGATACTTCTGGCACCTGAAATATCCCCTTGCAATCCCACAGTTTAATTACATATTCTATGGAAAAGCAGAGCCTTTTGTTTGGTTTTAATTTGTTAATCAAAAGTCGGTTGGGTGTCAACAGCTCCTTTCGCCAGTGAGAAAGTGAAGAACTAGACCAGTATTTAAAATGCATTAGAGAGATCCCTCTCTCAAATGTTAGAATTCAAACCAGCACATAACTCTCAATCCTAAAGAGATTCCTCCACCTCCTCGCTGTAACCTTCAACTATTTGACACTTGATAAAATTTGAATGTTCCAGTTTAATTAGTAAAGTAGGTGATGTGCCCACCCAGGAAAAAGAGAGTGCTGTACTTAATGCAAACTTCCATTTAAAAGATTATCTCACCAAATCTGATGGCATTATTGCTTTAAAAAAAAAAAATAGATCAAAAAGTCTGCAGAAAATAAAGGATGGCATGTCAAGAAATGCCAGCTGAGGGGACAAAAAGCACATGACCCCCACCTGCTCTCTCCACATTACATTCTCTCTACCTTCCTTCTCCATTAGAGCCTAAATACACAACTCTGGGCTTTTCATAAAGTTTTTCTTCCAGCTCAATCAAGTTACCCAAGCATGAATACTGAACAGTATCTAAGCTGCGCAATTTAAAACAAAGTAAAAGAGAGACAGTAGATCAATTTCAAAGCTAAAAAATTCATTACATCCAGCCCAGTTTTTGATGGAGCACAAATGGCACTGCTCCTGAAGTCAGAACATTGCTTTGATGAATTATTTTCAGCCCATGGTAAGTATAACTGCACACATTTCCCTTCAACTAGAAAGTTGTTACAATCACATTAGAGCAGAAAAATATATTTCCCCTCTTTCTCTATAAACCAGGTTAATACACTTTTATTTGATCTGGTAAATTTTTTAAATTACTTTTTGGCAAGACCAATTCAGAATTTATGATCCTAATATAGTGAAACCTTTTCTATACAGACTGAACACAAATCCTAAACCTTAGAGGAAAAAACCCCACAATTTCTCTCTGGAACCTTAGTTTTGGGAGCTTGTGCTACCAATTTAACCCAAGATGGGTGTAGAGAACACAGGCTGACAGGTGATATATGCTGCCTATTTTGCTGTTCAGGTAACCATTAACAATAACTGCAATAGAGCACATGAATGACAACAACCAGACCGTCACTGAGCTGGAAAATCCAATACTCTTCACTGAGGTGAGTGGGGTGGGGGCATTTATTAAAAAATTTGTGCCTCAACTAATGGTACTTTAGGTAGGATGTCAAATTAGCAAACCATGTGCTCAGAAGGTGTTTGCTTATTCTTTACCAATGAAAGCATCTTACTAGGGGTAGCAGCAACATCAATACTAACAACAACTCAGTGAAAAGAATAATTGTTTTAACATAAACAGGATGAAACTTGCCTAAGAAACTGTGGTCTCCAAGAAGTGGGGAAAAAACCCCAAACAACCTGAATCAGAGAAGAAGGGGTTTTTTATTTGGGTTCCTACCAATTAATCAGCTTCTGATTTGATATATCCAAGTGCATCAAAAGGCTGAAATGCACCAGAAACTCTCCTGAGAGCTACACTGTAACCCTGGCATTTCTCATGGCTCTTAAGGCAAATCTCGGGGGTGTCACCTGCAGTCCAGCTGAAATGACAAGCACAGTTCCTGATCAAATGGTCTCCTCACTATATTCAAACACGAAAGGAGAGGGGCCAGGGCATTGCTGAGCTGTTTTACCTTCATCACAGCGATCACTGGCAGGGATTGAGGTGCTTAAAGGTGCTGATCCAAAACATGAGGAACTAATTGAGCTCATTTCACACACACAGCACATTCAGGTCCAGATTCCCTGTTACAGTAAGACCAAATGCTAAAATTCTCTCACCAAAGATAAAGAACAATATTTTTAAAAATATCTTTGAACTCAGTATTATAAAGCAGAGAGTGATATTTTAATAAATTCAGCACTAAGGCTCCCAGGTCTCCTTGGCTATAGCCATGTGTTCACCGAGTGAAAACAGGATTAATACATCCTCTGGAAGAAAATCATTAGATATGCTCTTCTGAATCAGAAAGAAAAATATTGTTATGTTTTGTCACAGCTGAGCAGAAACAAAAGCATTACAACATCTTCCCCTAAAACAGAGCCGATGTTCTTGAAAACATTATGCTTAAACACAAACATAATTAACTGCTTTTTAACCCTCACTGGAGGCTGAAAAGATCCTAAAAAGCCTTTAAGCCTGAAGTATATTTTCATCAAAGTTGAAAATATCAGATGCATTTATGAGTTAATTTGTTGGGAAATCTGATTTTCGAAGAATTATGTGTGCATTAGTACATAATCAGGAAAAGAGACTTCTTTAACAAAGTCTTATTTTCCATTTTGTGTTTAAACATAGGACATTTTCCTATATAAGGGTTGTCCTTACAAACATCTGAGTTGCTCAAACTCTCTCTTCCATGATCTATGGTTTCATAAATTAAGTGTTATAAATGCCAAAATAAAAACAGCATCCTAATTAAAGCAAACAAGCAAGTTGTTAGGAAGAGCACTGTTAACTGAAGGAATTCTGATAAAGACAGTCATTTCCCTTTGGAATTCCTGGAATGCTGTGGTGTTGCAGTCATAACTGGTAAAAATCATCTCAAAACTAAAGGATAATGAGGAATTTCCTCTAAAATCCACTACCAGTTTTGCCTCCTCCTTTCTGTAGCTTTAAATTCCCACCAACTGTAAAGTATTCCTTTTAGCTGCTTGTAAATTCTTTACTGCTTCAACTGATTAAACATGAGATTCCATCATTCTTTAGAACACATTCAAAACAACATCTAAAACTGTGGCTAATTTTACAATAAATATACTGAAAATCATCACCACCATTTACACTGTAATTGCTATTGCTGAGCCTAATGATATTAATGATGCAGCCAGAGAAATACATTCTATAACACTGTGTGATGGTAATCAAATGATATTTAGTAAATCACACGAGACAGTCTCCAACAACTACCATTTTCTTCACTCATCAGGCTGGAAAAATCCATTTCTTGACAGGGTGTAATGATCCAGCAAAGCCAACGTGGAGTTGATGGTCAAGAGATCTGAGTAAGCCTCAGAAGAGCAGAACACTGAGATCCTGCAGCAGAGCTACTCCCCAAAACACTGCCTGGGCTGGCCACACACTTCAAATGCAATTAATGAAGAAAGGTTCACAAAACCCAGATATCAAACTTATCACAGACTCTGGAGGACTATAATCAACGAGCAGATGAAGCACATCTTGTCCTCAGACCTCCAGCAATGCTCAAGGAACGACACAACAACAGAAAAGCCCTTGCAGAATTAAATATCCAAATGGGCATGTCTTGGGAAGGCTTCAGTTAACTGTGCTTTACATAATTCCCATCTGGTATCCTCACAAGCAAAAATAACAGTGTTCTCAGTTATCACTCATGGCAACTACTTCAGCAGCAGCTGGCTGCTATTTGGGAAGAATTTCCAACTGCAAGGGAACTCCACAGAAAAAGAAGAGGGGGTTTCTGATCAGCAGGGTCATTTCGTCCTATGTGAGACTTGTAAACATCATCAAACGTTTGTCAGAGTCTAAATTTGACCAGAAAATTATAAGGCACGGTTCTGGAACTATATAAAAGCTGCCTTTAATGCCTATAATATGTAAACCAAATATTTCAATAACAATAGAGGGTAGAAGGAGGCAATCAGAGCACCAAGGGAGATAATAGCTACCTGTATTTCAGCAGAGGCAGAAACTCCAATGTCCTGACTATGGAGCACACAGGGCAGTGACTGCGAGCCAAAAGCACAGATTGAGACAGTCCCCAGGACAGAACCAGCACCGACTGAAGGGTTTTGCAGCCCAAACACCTTTCCCAGTCTGACTTCTTATTGCTCCAAGTTCAGAAAGTGCATTCCCTACAACTGAATTTGCAGAAAACCCAAGTCAGGCTTTCTGACAGCTGAAAAAAGCCTCAAAAACTGCATTTGAGCCTTTGAAACACCCAAACAATAATTAAAAAAAAAGGCAGCAGTGTCAAAGCTGAGACACACCGAGCAACCTTGCTCACCTCTGAAGCTGCTGCAGGAGTTTTTGATGAGGTTTTCCAAGCCCACCAGACATTTCAACCCCTTTACCTGTGCTCTCAGCTATGTGCTCTACAAAGCAGTATTTCTTGTCCTAACCACCTTGTTTCTGCCAGTTACTGTGTGACAAAAGAAGGCTATGAGGTTTTTCTACGAGATGAAATAACAACTGCTGGCTCCAGAAATAATAATCCCAAGGACTAGGAGCCATAAGTCATCTTGCTGTGCTGGAGCATCACCCAATGTCTTTGCTAATGTTGCCTCACTGGGGCTGTCTGAAATCTTTAGCAAAGAACAAAAGCCCAAGTATATTTATCTTTCCATTTCTGATTTGGAGACCTAGAAGAGTTTGCAATCCGTACTCGTAGGCATTGCACACCACAACAATGAAAAATGACTTTTTTTGGTGTATCCATAACTTACTGTTTGAGCTCAGTTTTTGTAGGTTCTTCTGTTTCACTCACAAATCAATTTCGAGGCTTATTAATGACAACAGAAAATACACTGAATAAAAAGCCAGGAAAACCACTTAAATATAAACATTTCAAGGAAAAAGGAATTGGGAAAGTTACAATCTACAACAGTTAAAAGGATTATTTTTTAATCTACTCTAGAATATTCCATATGTTTTTTATCATCCACTGAAATTTTAGTAATCATGAGACTGTTATGATGCCTTAGTTAACTATTGTTATATTTTTACAACCACACTTAAAAGAGAAATGATTTGTTTACTTGAAACTAGGAAAAATATTTCCAGCTCCACATCCAGCAATATCGGATAGGTTCAAGCCTAGAGACATCAAGCAGACTTGAAGGGAAGTTATTCAGAAAATGGGATTTTGGCTCTTTGAGAAAATTAGTACTTGGCAATTAGGGATGTTGCAAGCTCGTGGTAATAACCCAAAACCATAAGGAGTGAGATACAGGAGAACTGGGCACATTCACTGACCAGGAGAATTGTACCAGGGTGCAGATGGACCTTGAGCTGCACACCAGGTAGGAAAACAAAGGCAGAGAATGCAGGAAAAATAATAGTGGAGTTTCAAGGCTGTGTTTTAGCAGAGTGGAGTTAAAGGAGAGAGAAGCAAGGCAGTCTGGTTTGTGTTTGGGTAGGGAAATTGCCAGTTAAGAGAAGGAGGTAACAGAATGGCCTGTAGAGAAATTGTATAAACTGGGATCCGTAAAAGCTTAAGACAGTGATGGGAAAACAGGCCTTCTGACTGGAGAGTCGTAACCCAAAAATGCAGCTGAAATGTTTCCATATTCTTCAAAAGAAGAGCTTTAACACATTTGTAATAAGAAAGAAATTACAGCAATGCTATTGCTTTCATCTTTACCTGCTGTCATGGTTGCACTACCCACCACAAATACAGAACAAGAGTCATGCCAAGTGCATGCTCCAAAGCCTTACATTTCAAACATCATCCCAAACAACTAAAAGGACACACACCAGGAATGAAATCGAACTCACTAAATTCATAATAATGAAAAGAATAAAAAGATCCCTTTCTTGGATTAGGTGAAGCTTCTCCCAGTCCCGGCTTAGCCCATGAGCTCTTTTTTAACCTCTCCTGTTAAACTGATGAGAGGCAAAGCTGCCAACAGAGGAGACAAACAGACATGCATTTTCTGGAGGGAATGAAGTGGGCACACATTCCTAGGTGCAATTCCCAGCTGGATCAAGGCTGCAGCTCTCCATGCAAAAGCAACTCAGGCAGGATACTCTCAATTACAGACAGCATGGCATATCCCAAACCTTCAGGAAGGACACTGAGAACCTGCAAACCATCTCAGATGCTTCAACATCTGCGTGGCTTCATCCCTCCTGGAAGTGCTGAGCTAAACAAAGTGCATGCAGAGGTGCAGCTGGTGGGTAACACTGCAAGGCTGCTCCTTTAGCCAGCTGAGAGCAGAGCCAGGAAACAGATTTGACCAACCCTCTTCTGAGACTCCAGAGAGATGCAGAAATATTGCACAGATTTCAGCACAACACTGGAAACGAAACCTTGTAACGAGACAGGCTGTGGTTCAAAGAAGCTACAAAAGGACACTCAGGGATTTATGAGTGTAGCTCCAAGGGTGACACACACTACAGCTCTACAGCAGCACAGAGCCCAGAGGGCACCTTTCTAGTACCACACAACAAGTGTGGCACAACAGTGAGGAATTCAGGGCAACTGCAAACTCTCCAGCTGTTTCTGAGCTCTCTCAGAAACCCAAGCCTGCTGCTGAATGCTGTGGATCTGCACAACAGCAAAAACCTCATCCCCAGCAGTGCTGCCCTGCTCTGCCTGAGTGGGGCAATGCTCTCCCTTCAACAGCTGGGCTGTTCAGCAGAACTGGGGACGATCACTCCCTCCTTTGTTCAAATCCAGTGCCCAGGAAAAAAAAGGCTCCCCAGGCAGTAAAAGGGCTATATAATCTCCACCTAACATAATTCAGCATCCAGTGCCTTGCTGCAACTGAGCCAGAGGCACACGGTGTAAATCTCCTGGAGGACAAAAGGCTCAGGGAAAAAAATACCTTAGAGCAGCTTTGTGACTGGAACTACCCTTTACATACAGCAAATAGCCCTACAATAGAGAACTAAATTAGTTGCAGTTTGAAATACCATATGAATAATACCTTTAAGGTCTTTTATTTCAAGAAGAAACATTTCAGCAAATTGTAGTATGCACAGTTCCAACAAACCTCAATGTGGTGTATTAAAAATGCCCAGCAACAGCTCAAAATTCAGCACACACAGAACACCCAGCACAATGTTTGAATTTGGGAATGTATGGCCACAGCAAGGCATACCATAGGTATGCTGCCAGCAACCTGTTCTTCTAGATTATTCACTTGGGTTTTTCCATTATGCATTAATATTTTGCAGCAAAGCCAACAGCTGCTTTTGCTTACTCACATGAGAAGTAGTTTCCTAAAATGAATGTCACTTAAACCCAAAAGCCAGAACTGTTCCATAACTTGTGCTTGAAGTCATTAATATTTAAATGGGAGTGCAGAATTCCCAGATAGGAACACAGAATGGAACCAGAAATTGATGCGTCATGCACTCTAAAAAATAATAAGGTTAGATTTGTAGAGCAAGGAAAACACAGAGGAAACACTACCAGAAACTGGATGTTCCCTCCTTTTCTGTTCATAATCCTGTGACTCCTCACACCCCAAACACGCAGAAAGAAGTTGTGTTCTTTGTCATCTCCCTGCCGTTTAGCCCTAAATGCAATAATATTGCCATGAGTGCATCTGGCAGATTCCTCTCAGACACATTTGCCAGCCATAGATACATCTTTGTGAGGAAAAAACTGTCCTGAAAGGTACTTGGATATAAATGTTCAAAGAGATGAAATCAATTGTCCCTAGCAAAGGGGCTGGGCGGAGCACATCGAGTGGAAAGGACAAGCACTGCTCTTACCATCTGGGGGACACACAGGTCTTGAAATATAATTGAGAACTTTTAGAGAATTTAATAGAAATAAATCATACTTAAGTGGAAAATAGTTAAAGTTCTAAAATAAAACATTGCACCATTGCACCATATGTATTCCTTAGGTACATACAGCAACATTTCCAAGTCATTATTCAATTTTCACAGCTAAAAATAATTCCATAAGCTTATATCATTATACACCATAATTAATATCTTATTTAAACAGTGGAAAAGTGAGAGAAAAAGTGGCATTTCATGAATTATTTCTGGATTTAAATGGTTAATAAAATCATTGCATAAAAGCACAGTGTGATTCAGCATGTTGTTATACAATACAAATATAAGCCAGTCATAACCTCCTAGACAATCATATGTAAAAACAAAAGAATCTGATTAACTATTTATCCACAAACCCAGCTAAGCTCCTGTACTTTAAATCAGCCCCCAAACTTAGCTAAGTTTATATATGTATTAACTTCTGTTTCTCATCAGAATAAAGGAGGAAGAAATATTTCTAGGCTGTAAGATCGAGCCTTTCTCTAGGAAAACAAATAAAAAGCAGAGATTCAAAACAAGTTGAAACCAAGAAAGTAAGTGAATACAAATCTCATTTTCTGATACAAACATGAATATTATGAGTCCCTGTGAGTATGATAAGACAGTTAACATTTTTCACTGTTCCAAATTATTGAAAGACTGAGTCTAATTTTTTCTACTTCATGTCTCATTAAAGACAATGTTCTCAGTCCTTTAGTAGCCTAATAAAATATTTACATATCTTCTCATTAGCAAGAAGATGTGGATAAAAAGGTACCTGCCAGAATACTAATCTGAAGACATGCCATTCCAGTCTCTTAGTTTTCCTTGCAGAGAACTACAACCTTCTGGCCCATCACAACTGTATGTGCAAAAGCAAGGCAGGGATGTCACAGCCTGTCCCAAAGCCACCACGTCCTACCAAAATCAGCCTTTGCCCTTGGCATCTGAAGATCCAGAGGTGTGGGGATGCTCAGAGCAAAAGCAGATCAAGGTAAACAGACAAAAAGTACTCTTATCCCAAAAATATAAAAAATTTCAGATACGCTTAACTAAGACAACTGATTGGACTGTACTTGTTTTACCCTAAATTTCCAGTGCGTGTACATTCTAAAAGCTCCAGAGGTTTGCTTTAGGAACTAGCCCAATTTCCAAAATGAAACATAAAAGCAACATTAGTTAGAGAAATCCAGAAGCTGCTACAGTTTGCTTTTTGTTTTGCCATGAAAGCTTCCAGAACGGAGTTCTCACTTTGTCATCATCACAGAGCTGCCTCAGCTTTATTTTTCTGTAGAAGAAAATATTGATCATTTAAAAGCAGCAAGAAGATTTTCTAATGATTGTTTTTGCCCTGTGACTCACTCAAACCATTTCATCTCCTGTAAGAACTGTTCTAGAGACAGAGGATCAGATGTTCTGTGTAAGGCTTGACTCGGATTTTGCCAATGGCTTTTGGCTGGATGATACCAGTTTCACTTTCAGAATTATTCACAGAGAATTTTTCCCTGCACTGCTGCCAATTTGCATTTAGGAAAAATATTTTAAAAAGTTTGTATTAACTAATATGATAAAAATATGGAGGTTTTAAGTGGATGAGAATATTCTTTGGAGTAATTTTTAATTCAGGAGGCTTAATGTAAATATTAAAGAAAAATGCTCTAAAGCAAAAAGGAAATTAATTTAATTGTAATAACAGCTTTAATGCAAAAGATTAGTCACAAAGGCAGGCAAAGTCAGAGGGCCAGGAACGCAACTGGATAACCTACAGCTGAACACTGGATTTAGCTCATTTGCAGAGCACTCCTGTTTACATTTCTAATCCAAGAAAAAGAAATCAATAATTTACAAATTGCCAAAAGCCCTGGCAAGTAATCCACGCTGCTAAGGGAGCCAACGTCACGAGCAAGGCCAAGTCCCACAAACAGCTCAAACCCATATCTAGCCCTGCCACATCCCAACCCCGATCCCATCCCCTGCAGGACAGCAGCTGAGGAGGGCAACAACCCTGTAAACACAGCTCCAGAGCCTCTGTGACACCACAGATGGCCTGAGACAGCTAGCAGGTTAGCTAAGGAATGATCAGCCCTAATGCCAACCCCTCCACCAGCAGCCAAACCCTGGCTCAGAGCAGGGAGTGGGATTCAGATGTCACCACCTTCATGAGCTCCTTCTCCTTTCAGTCCACCACGGCAGAGTGACAATCCTGCCACTAATCCCATCACGGGCGTTACTGTTCAAATTCCAGCTCTCCCCACTCACAGAGGGGAATCAAACACGGAATAATACATTCAATGAGTTACTTAATTAGCTGGGTGAAGGTGAAACTGAAACAGCTGAGTCAAATACTGAGATGTCAAGCCCAGCAGCTCAGCCCAAGGAGGGATTTGGAAGCGTTTGTCCCCACAGACAGGAAAACACAGTACTTTTCCAGCACAGAATACTAAGGGATGTCATCTTGCCATTCCAGTCCCTCCAAAAATATCAATTGCGAGGAAAATAGCACAAGTGAGCTGACAAGAACAAGGAGGGCACAAGTCCTTCACATCACATCAAGCATCATTAAATAAGTCATAGGCAATTACCAGCTTAGCACTGGTTTAAAACAAAGCAATAAAAACCCCAAACAAAACCTTTTCTAGAAAAGTTAAGCAGAGAATGCTAAACTTGGAATAGTCAGATGAGGATCAACCAAGCAGATTTATCCTCATTTAAGAAGAGGTTTTATCCTCCCATTTATCAAATCTCTGACCGAAAAATGCACAGGTCTATTAATTCCATCTCTTGAAGTCTCCCCATTGGCATCCACAGCCAGAGCTGATCTGTTTCTCTGCCCTTAGCATTAGCTGAGGACTCTTGTAATCAGACACTATTTATTGCAGTCAAAACTGCCTAATGAATCCTTGCTTTATTTCTGTGCTTGGACAAATGGCTGCATTTATCCCTGCCCTGCAGCCTCTAAGGGATGATTTCGCCAGTATAAAGGAGCATAATATTACATTTTGGCCCATGGGAGTTTTCACTGGTCTCTGCCAGAGACCACTGGATAATGGCAGGTATTCAAAACACTTATTTCCAATGGAGCTGAAGAGAAAGTCTGTGCTTATTTAGAAAAATAATAAGAAAACAAAAAAAAAATAAGAAAAACTGTCAACTGTTACAAAATTGTGAGGTGCAACTCAAAACAAACATCTGGTTAGTACTCAAACCCCAAATGGATACCTGTAAAATAAAGAGAAAATGTTTGTGTCCTGACTTTAACTCCTCCTCCCAGAAAAGCAAGCTATGTAAGAATTGCTATATTTTTAATTTTAAAAAAATCCATTCGCTCCAACACATATTGGCCTATCCCTGCACTCCCCTGTATAAATAACAGTGCCTGCCTATCAGTCATCCTTGCCAAAAATAACCTCGGAGTGAAAGTAAGCAAAAATGAAAACAAAATAGAAAGGTGTAAGCAAAAGGCAGGGTGTGACATAAAATGGGGGATTCATCAAATTCATGCAAGTGAGAAGCCACCGAGCAGTTATTAAAGAGAAAAGGAGAAGTACCAGATGTATCTCTTGCTAACCTGAACACTCAAACTGGAGTTCTACAACTGACAAGCTCTACAACAACATTACTAAGCATAGTAACTACTAATCCATGGGGTACCAGCTCACCCAGCATCATTAAAATTACCAGCTGGGAGAACAGGACTGTTTTCTGCAATAACTTCACAAACTCAATCTTTGGGGAGTTTGGTCACTCTGATCCTCCCCCTCTACACCCACACACTGATCTCAGTTTCAAAAATATACTAAATTTGCCTTTTTTTTTTCTCCCCTTGAGTGCATCAGAAATACTAAAATATCTTTCTCCTGAAAAGCTTAATATATCCATTCCATTGGTAAACAGTCCATCAGCTCTCCATACTGCAGGGCTAAGAGAAGCTCTGGGACCTGTTTTGAAGTGTATCGATCCTTCTCATGCCATGAGAGCCTTCTTCTCCTGGCAAGTACTGTCAGAAAAAGAAACAACTGAATGGACTCAATCTCTGTGCATTATTTACTTTGCAGGCACAGAATGATTCGTCACATACACATAAAAACGTAAAGAACAGTTATCTGAGTTCAGTAAAATCTGCGTTGATTTTTTACTTTTCCTTCTCAGTTATGGCTTAGAGTTCAGTAAAATTTGGGTTGAATTTTTACTTTTCTTTCTCAGTTATGGTTTAGTTCTGCTATCATTTTTTAAATAACTTTTCCATCTACTTCCAAATCTTAAATCTCTAAAAATCCCGGAACGAGTCATCTTAAAAATGCCAACCTTTTGTGCTTCACAGCTGAATTTCTTTTTCTCTCACATTAATACTGGCTATCTATAAATGTCTAAAAACCCAAAGTATTGCCTTACCAGATGTGCCTTTAATGAGCTATGCAGTTGGTATGTGCTGCAGGATGGAATGCAGAATTGCTTTGGAGAGTCTCACTACCTAGATCCTTAGGATTTCCAGATGCCAGGGCAAATGCCATGGATCTTGCAATCTCAAACATATGGCACAAACCTTCAGGAACAAAAAATGATGCAGAGTTGCAAAAAAAAAAGGAAAAAAATTAGTTACTGCCAAAAGCTGTAACTGACAGACACCGTATGAGAAGCTGAGCACTAGAATTCAGGTTGTAACGCCTCCCTAAAGGACCACATAACTTCATTAGTAAAAGTAAAGACCATTTTACAAGAAATACTGTGTAGTGGTGAATTTTGGCGTTTGCTTTTCTGTCCCTAAAAAGAAGATCATCCATAGCTGCAGTGTTCAACTGGCCAGAAAAGCCACACCCCCTCGCTCCTGCAGTCACGGGGAGAATACAAAGGTGTGTTTCTTAATTCATGATGCAAAGCTCTGTAAAAACACTATGCAAAGTCAAAAAATGATGTGGTGAATATTGTAAAAGTCTTCCATGCTGCAGCCTTTAGGCTTAAAGTAAATGACTTTTGATGAGACTCCTAAATGAGAGAACATGTGGCTCCAGCAGTTGTTGGGAGTTATCAGATAACACCAACTTTACATGGAATCCAAACTAATTCCTGCACGGTGTTACTGCAGCAAAGGCTGCACCAACAATGGCAGACATATCATTAAATGGGCAAACGGAGAAACATAATTAAATTAACTGATAATCATCTCTCTTCTTCTATCCAGACTCTAATTTAATGCACTTGCAAATGTAATGAGGTTCACTGAATTGAAAAATACTCTGGAAATAACAGAAACAAGATTAAATTAATTGCAAGACATCCTGATAAGAAAGCTTGCTTCAAATTATGGGAAGCACATTTCTAAAAGCCATTACAAGGCCAGTCACATATCATGCACCTTGATGACAAATAAGACATTTTAAATTATTTTTTTTACCAGCTGGAATATCCACTGTGTTTCCTACAGCCATATGCTAACTGCTTAGTGCTCTCTCACCTTCAGCTAAATAAACATGTGAAAAACACTTGGGCAGTAAAAAATTAAAACCTGGCCAACAACCAAAACTACTTTTACTCCAATCATTTCCTTGTAACTCACGCTCTAAAATATAAGATTAAGACATACAAAATGCATTTAGACCTCGCAGTGTCTTGGCTGAAAATTTATGTTGTTTTTCTCCCTAAAAATATGCAATTTAAACTTCCACAAGGAGGAATAAAGAATTCATTTTGAACACAAAATAACTAACTCTCCCTTCTGCCTGCAAGTCTTCTGGACAATGCAACCTCTCTGGAGCACGGTCAGACACACAGCAACCATCCTGAGAGATTTTGATGGAATTTTTTCTTAAAAAACCCTGCAGTGACAGGAATTCCACCATCTCTATAGGTATCCTGTCCTAATACTATACTGTATTGGATGCTTTAATTTAAGAAACAAGGAAATCCTTATATAAAAGCACATTAGACATTTCAGATACTTTATTTGAAAGCATTGCCTAGTAAGTGCCAGCAGACTAAAATTTCCAACACTAGTGGGAGCTACAAGACATCCAATGACGAGGATTTTAGTAGAATCATCTCAAGTGATTCCACTTCTGTATTTCCTTACACCCAGATTTACAACAAAGGCTTGCCATTAGCATACAGGGACAAGCCACTTAAACTTACACTCCCCTGACAGCATTGTATTCCAGAGGGCAAACAGAGGGCTGCAATCAGAGGTTCTTGTTTTAACATTGAAAAGCACACAAGAGCAACTTGAAGTTGCATTTCTGGGCAGGGACAGGCTGCAGTGACAAGAGTAATACAGAATTACAGCTAAACTAAGGCAGTACCTGAGCTGGAAAGCAAAGACAGGAGAGAAATGTGTGTTAAACCCCAGGGCATCACCCTTAACACCAGGGCACTCTGGTCCCAGCCCAACAAACGGTGGAGCAGACACCCTGAAGAAGGTGAGAATCCCACTACTATCAGCTCAGTCCATCAAAGGGAAGCCAAGCAACAAAAAAGGAGAAAATTCTGATGACACGAAACTTCCTTCTTGTTCTGTCAAAGGCCTTTGTAGAAAATGACCCAAATGATGCTGAGTCACTTTTCTTCCAGGCTGGATTCCTCTCACCTGGCTTTCAGTGTGTGCCAGTGAGCTCTGCCAGCCAGGCTGGGCACCCTCTACTGCTAAATGGGGTAGGATCCTGCTCTGTGGATACCCTGAAGGGGGAATTCAAATAGCTGGAGAACACCACATGCTGAACACACTTGAACTTAAATTTCAGCCTGTTTGTACTGTAATTATCTCTTCTCAAAGTTGGGTCTTTTGGATATGTTATTGTAAGTATTTATAGAGAGTTTTATCACATTTTTCTAGCTTCCTTATTTGTATAAACAACCAATTAGTTATGAACTTCAATAAAGAGCACTTTCGGGGCTTCCTGTAGTAAAGTCGGTCATTATTCACTGAGTATTCCATTCTTAAGGAAGAGGAACTGTGAAGTTAAAGGTGTATGGATACACTTGGAGAGAATTTCAGGAGAGTTCATGTAGTTTTATAAATAATGCTTCAAAAGGGAAACTCACTGTTTATACTGCATATATGCCTTGTTACTTATAAAAAGCAAGCATTATACTGGTAACAGATGGTTTGTCAAGGTGGCCTTATATGATTTTGTTTTCTATTTTCAACAGGCTTTCAGTGTAACTCTAGTTCCAAAAAGATCTGGTCCTAAGATCCATTAAAAACTGGCAATAGAGTAGGAATTGGTGTTAATTAGTCCGGGCCTTCTCCCAAATCTCTACCAATTAAACAAGTGTTTAGTGTTATTAAGCTTACATGTTATAAATCTTTATCTGCATAACAGCATTAAAAATGGAAGAGGAGCAAAGTAGTAAAGAAAAAGGAAAAGTAATAAAATATAGCTGAAAAGTTAAAAAAGAGAAATCTGCTGCTTCTGTTTCTTCCCCTCTAAGTTTACCAGCACAAGTAGGCATTTTAAAACTCCTAATTCTGCATGAGATTAATATCATGGGTTTTAGGATACAAAATAAATTTTACATGTCATGTAAGAGGGCAGACAAAACTGCATTCTCAAAGGGTGATTTCCCTACACAGTCTCATACATTAGTCATACCAAGAGAAAGCAAAACAAAACAGAAAGCTTCCTAATCTACTTCAAGGTTAAAATAAATTTAGAAACTTGTATGAGAAATAGAACTGTAATACAGAATACTGCAATGAAACACTAACCACTAAGTCGGCTGTCTGAACAAAGCATGTGCTGAGAAGTGTTGGCTCAGATCACTGACCCATCCAGAGTCGTGTTCATCTCTCCCCTGGTCACACCAGATGCTTCAAAGACAGACAGAAACAAATGGCCTCTGTTCCCCACACCTATTTTGCTTGTACAAATCAGTTATGAATAACCTGCTGCTGAGATAAAATGTTTATTTACAGGTGCTTGAATACCTATCCCAGTGTTTACAGGAAAAGTCAACCGTAATATATTTCGGAGTAGAAGTGGTCACAGCACCGAGGCTGACAAAGCTCAAGAAGCTTTTGGATGACACCCTCAGGCACAGGGTGTCACTCCTGGGGACGGTCCCATGCAGGGCTATGGGTTGGACTTGATGATCCCGGTGGGTTCCTTCCACCTCAGCCTATTCTGTGAACCCTACCAAACATTGCACAGCCTCTCTAGACCCTTCTTCTGGGGGTTAGGTAACTTCTTGGTCAGTATTTTTTCCTCATACCTGAAAACAATTTGCTGTGCTGCAGCCTGTGCCCACAGCCCTTCATCCTTTTACTGTGTGCTTCCAAGGAGTCTGGCTCCATTCTTTGTCCTCTTAGGTGGCTAATCAAGACTCAGCTTAGTCCTCTAAGTAAATAGACTCAGTTCTACCTGCATCTCTCCATGCTCTGTGTGCCTTAGGCAGGAGAAGTACACAAAGAGATCCAGCACTAAGCCCTCAGCCGACTCCCTGACAAGTTTAAGAACTGCTCAAGGAGAACATAAAACCAGGTCATGCTCTTCCACTCTGGGATAGCCACTGGAATCTGAGTATTTTGGTTTCATTTCACAGAAAAAGCAATCAGTTAGGAACAGGAAGCTTTGATAAAGATAACAGATGCACTTCAGGGACAGGAGAGCAGTGGCAAAGGCAGCAGGGATAGAAGGCAACAAATTGCATTATGCTAACAGAGGCTCTAACAGAGGCTCTCACAAGCTTTGATTAGTCTTCACTGGCTTCTCTGCCAGATATATCATGGCCAGAACTGGTCAGAGGGTAAATTTGTATGAGAACAGGAAATAATTGCCTAACAATAACAACATCATGGTCACCTCAGTTTTTAAAGATGATGAAACATCCCTATCCAGCTGGAGAGAAGATAATTTTTGGCTAACGTTCAGGAAGCAAATGGTGGTGATGCTGGACCAACAGAGAGAGGATGAGCAGCCAATCTAATCACTGGCAGCTCTTCTTCTCAGACATCCAATAAAGGGACATTTTGCACGTGACATAAATTTGATAAACCAGGGGTGAAAATGCAAGACAGGAATTTACTAAAGCAGGAGGGGAAAAAAGTGAGTTTTGCACATTCACATTTAGTAAGTGTGGGAAAATAACAGAAGAAGGGTGAGAAGAATTGCCAACACAGCCAAGTGACTTGCAGCTGGGGGGTAGGAAAACACCTATATCACATTGTTTAGTCTCATTAGATCCTCACTGCCACCTGAGTGCCTCTGCTTTGGCAACCTCCCACTCCGGGAGGGCATGGAAACAGGTTTAGTGTGGGCAATTCATCCCTGGGTTTGTGGCTGCTCCTGCACCCTGCCCGGGTAAGCTCACACACTCAGGGTAAAACCCCTCCTCCTCCCACAGCTCTTGTTTCTGTGCAGAAGGACACAAGGATCTCCACAGGGCATGGGAACAAACCCACAGCTGATCCCAAACAGACCAAAACAAATGGGCAAGGGATGACAACATTGCAAGTTACACCAAGAGAGTTTCAAACAATGGCAATTACTTAATTTGCAGCTCGATAAAATCATGTTCTTTGCATTCTTTTTTTTTTTTTTTCCCCCTCTTGGAGAGACCAATATGTTTATTCCTGAAACGCACATACAGACAGAAATGTGGACTGTAGGAATTCTGTGTCTTCCAGAGGAAAACATAACCAGGAGTCTGCTTGAAAAAAACTTCTCCTCATCAGCTCATACATAAATATGCACATGCACATCTGTAAAGCATGAGATTTTAACAAGTACTGAGATGACCAACTCCTGCAATGTCTGATGACAGCTGTGACCTCTTAACAGATGTCCTATAGAAAGGTAATATTTGCCAAAACAAAAATTATTGGGCTTGACATATGGCTATTTGAGCCACATTTAATTATTTTCAAGATCAGAATGCAATAGTGGATGTCTAATCGTTCCTCTGAGTTACAATTTTTCAAGTTACTGAATTTGTATCAACCTACTGAATTTGTGAAACTGCAAAATTTTTAAAAAATAATGGCACTAAAGGAAATATTCTTTCGACACGTCCACCTTCCTTCACCAATCCAGCTGACTTACAACCAAGAATTACAACAATTACAGAGAGGAACACCCCGTGAATGGACACTGCAGTATCTGTGTCATATTATAGTGCAAAAATCACCTGCAGATGCAACTATACAGATGACTTCAGACAATATATATCCGAAAAATTGGAAAGAGGCTTTCAGTCCATCCGCGGTGACATAAAGAGGGTGATTAAATTAAAAAAGCAAACTTCAAACTGAAAACATCACTCTAAAAAGACAAGGCAAGCAAAACAAGAGTTTTATTCCAAATGCAATCTGTCAAGAGCTTTTAAACACAGCATTACCTCCTCTTTTTCAGAGCATCCCTGAGCCATAAATCCCTGGCAGCTGGGACAAAATTCTGGGAGAATTTCACTCTGTGTGACCTGTTCTTCCACTCTTCCAGAGCTGGATGAGCAAACAGAGCATGGGGCAGAGAGGCATTTAAATGACCAATACAATCATGCAGCCAAGATCCTCCACTCACTTGAGCCAGGGTGAAGAATTCTTCAGAAACTGGCAGGATAAACCCAAAAAGCCCTTCAGAGGACACTAAAGCCCAGAAATGCTCTCCTGTGAGATAATCTTTGTCCCATTCAGAGTTAAGACTGAGAGAACACATCCAGCAGTACCCACAGGACCTGCTCGGGGGTCTCTGGTCCCTTCCAGTCAGGGAACCACTTTACTTTCAAGTCAGGGAGTCTCATGCACAGCTCAATGAGAAGCAGAAAGACAAGGACAGCTGAAAAGGTCACTGCAATAATTTAAACTTACACCTCCACAGAGTGACTTTCCTTCTCTAGTCCTTGAAACAATGTGCACCTTTTGGTGTGAACAGTGACAGAGCTATGGAAAACAACTCGAGCTCCACACCCCGTGCAGGTTCAGGGAAGTCACAGTGACAGTGGAGCTGCACTGCTTGAGCATGAGCCTTTCCCAGGGGCAGCCATATGTGCCCCAAAAAACAAAGCATAAACCCAAGAAAAACCAGCCCAAAAGGAGCATCATTAAAGGTTTTCTTACCCACCACATGCCAGCCCCTTCTCAGCTTCCACAAAACACCACTTTCAGTATGCATTTTGGGGTTTTTTTGGTACTACAATTCTTTTCACAAATCTGGCAGCCAAAATCATACCCAGAAGAAAAGACACCTCAGGAGGGATGTGTGGAAGCTGGTGTGGAAAACTTGTGAATATATCCTACAATGAATCCAGTGCTTAATGTCATAAAGGATAAATAATTAGGAGGTGTAATAAGGAATTGCAGCTGCAAGGTTATTTGGGCTCAGTATTTATCACAGGATGGTATCATGCTCATAAAAGACCGGGCTTATGGGAGCAATGCTGTAAATATTTTTTCCCATCATTTCATCAACACAAGGACAAAAAAACCAGCTTATATAAATATCAGCATCTATCATAAATAAAACAGCAGTGTGATAAGCTCATTTTTTTAGAGAATTGTTTTTAAAATGTCTTTTCCCCCTCTGTTGTGCCAAGTTCATATGGGATTTACCGGAACTCTTAATTTATGGAGATGTTTTCACTCTGTGTGTGAAGGCATGCATGTAAATACCTTCTTTCACATCAAATTCTAACTGTTAAGGTCAACAATGAATTTAAGAAAATATTCAAATACCACCACTGTATTTCTCAACAGATTTAAAAAATCAGATTGTGATTTTGGCAAAGGATAGAGAACACTCCTTCAAGCCACTGAGGGCAACAACCTCCACTGCTGTTTCAAAACTTCAGTCTTAAGAAGCATTTTTGGTTGGTTTGTTTCATTCAACCACAAGGGGAACAACCAGTTTATCACTTTATATTGAAAACATCTTTGGGTCCTTCATTGCAAATGTTTTACTTGCAAATAGTGAGGGAAAGATCAGGGAGCAGGTTCTTTATATCAACCGCAGTTAAATTGGCACAGCAATTTAATAACATTCCTGCTTCAGAATGAGCAAATTAGGAAGGTTCCCCTTTTTATTTTCCTTTTCCTTTTTTCTACTATGCCTACTATAAATGCTTCTAACCATTGTGAAGACTTATTTTGTTTGCAATGATGCATCTTGGTTTAATAATGAAAACACCGTAACCCCATTTCACCAAAGCATGTTCCCAAAAGGAGCAGCCATTCCTCAACCTGTAAGAACTGTTCTAGATCTCCAGTACACTTTCAAAAAACCCCCAAAAATCCTTTGTACAGATAAGAGCACGTGCCCCCCACAGAAAGTGCACCTGCAGAACTGGTACCACCACTACCAAAGGAGAAAGAAAAACCTTTCTGCCAGCAGTGGGAACCAGCACTGTTGTAAAATGAGTGAAGATGCTGCTGAAAGCCAAGGCTCCTTTAGGAATTACTCAATGGCCCACACAATCTTAGGTATTGAAGGGCTCAGTGTGGTACCTGCTGTTTACAGGGTTTCCTCCCAGGCTCATTATCAGTTCATCTCAAAATGCCACCAATGGTCTCCATCCCCAGCATCTTGTAAGAAAGGCAAAGCCCACCTAAATTCCCTCTTTCACTCTGGGTAATATTCCTGTGGATTCCTATGGAAAAGATGTACATGCTGAAAGGCAGAGGAACAAATATACTGTAATCACACTGGGACAGGGGGTACACTGAGTTCAAACATCCATGTGACCCTTACAATACTTTATCACCCCATACATTTAAGAACATCCTTAAGTGCAAGCCTGCCTAAAGTGACTGGTTACAAAGTGCTCCCCTTGATTAAGTTAAAAAGGAGCCCGAATGTGTGGCTGATTTCTCTATGTGCAACTTCAGTTGAAGTTAAATATGCTAGTTTATATCATTCTCTGTACTCTTTCATTATATAAAGTACATTTTAAACAGCAATAATGAAAGCAAACAAAAACCTCAAAACAAAACAAAGAAACAACACCCAAACACAAAATTGTTGAGTTCCAGCTTTTAAGAAACCCAGCATTTACATTCTGACAAGCAATTAAATGCTGTAATCAGAATCCGCCTCAGACACATGAAGCATGTAGATCCCAGTCCATCGTGGCTCAGAAGTCTTCAAGGATTTATTCAGCATTTGTAAGCAGGCAATTATTGTCACTTCCCTGCATCCAAAATAATTCTTTTCTAAAACACCTTTTCCTTATTACTTCACTCTGAGGTCTTTTGTGTATGCAGCACCTCAGCTGAGTCCCTGAATTATTATTAATCAAAAAAATCACCTCTCTCCATGAACAAAAGGGACATTTTCCTCTTGCTGCTTCATTAGTTTGGCTTTCTGGTGCACAATGTGTAATCACCCACGTTCTCTCCCTGCATGACCCATTGGCAAAATGGGGAATTTGAGCCTGGTGTTTGTATGGGATTGTAGAGGGAGCTCTGGTTCAGATATTCAGATTTGTCTTATTAGTCCCACTCGCACTGATTTTCCACGAATTGATGACATATTTGTAATCAATAGTACACGTCCTTCACATCAAATTACAGTGTGTAGTCGTTACTATCTCTTGCCATCTATCACACCTATCAAGTCTCAAATGATAGAAAAATCCACTTATCTATCAAAGCCAGCATCTATCAAATTAAGACAATTAAGGGGTTTGAGAGACTGCTATGTCTTTCAGAAAATATTAATACATTGCACTGAAGGCCAAGCAAAATAAGACTTTGCGAGACAAATGAGAAATTCCAAACCCCTCAAACAGCACTACAGAAAACAGAAATAATAAAACCCCACCAGCTGCCGTTTCCAGGGAAAAGAAACTCCTTATCAGGATGGGATTACTTTAAACCTTGCAAGAGTGATTTCTTCCACACACTTGCTGATGCAGCCTGAAAAGCCACGTGATACATCACAACAAGCAGCCCAGAGCTGGAGATAAACTGGGTTTGTTCCCATGTATGGGTTGGGTTTGATTTTCTAGTGCCTCGACATGCATATGAAGGCCACACGTGTAAAGGTGATACAATGAAGGTTTTCAACCTGATACAACATGAACGTATCTAATAGTCTTTTTTTCATTTAAAAACTAAAATAAGTGTGAATATCAGTTTTTAAAAGCTTTGAAGGTTCAATAAAACAACAAAAGAAGATGAAAATAAGTAATGTAAGGGTTTGCCTCATTTCATATTATCCTTAAATAAGCAGAGCACCTTTGGAGTCATGTTTTCTACGAAATTCATGTTTTCTCTGAAATTACTCAAAAAGAAAAGATGCAGCAACAAAGCAGATACTGATTTTTTTACTTCTAACCTCCTCAGGACCACCCTGATGCACTGATTTAACCACAGCTAGGCCAGTCTCCACAGCAGACACTCCTGGAGTCTATTTCAGCAGCAAAAAGCTTGGTTTTGCAAAACATGTTTTCTGAATTAACTTTCCCCCCTTAAATTTATGAATATCCTGGTTGTCCATCGCTTATTGCCTTAATAATTCATCCCATTGCTTTAAATCCTGTGAAACACAATTGAAACCTTATAACCAGGTGCGACACATACAATTGTCCTGGGATTGAACAACCAAATGTGTAGGTAGTACTTTGATTCCTGTTGCAATACAAGTCTGTATAAAATGGAATAAACCAACCCAAGAGAAAGAACTAGCTAACCAATACATACCCTCTAGCCATTTATTACATGAGGAAAAGAATGATTCTACCTCTGATTCGCAACTACTTCAGCCTCAAGGATTCTTTAAAAAAAACAACCTTTTACTTGCAGAGAACCAAACCAACACACTGCACAATTCTGTGCTAAATTTATGCCCATGATCCTCTCCTTTGCCTTAATGACTCTGTGATTCTGTGAATAGTAAAAACAGGTGAAAAAGAACGGGATATCGATTAACTTGTCCAAATTTTGTAATTCAAATGTAGTGAGAGTTTAATCTGTGCAATCCTGTAATAGAAAAGAATGGGAAAAACAAATAGTGTATCCAAGAATAATTTCTTAAAATTCATAGTTGTACCATGGTCTGATGTTGTGAAAGTGGGCATGAAAAGTGAAATGCAAAATGTTGCTAGCAAAGTTATGAGATGAGGCTATTTTGGTAATCTTTGGCTTTTTTTTTTTGCTAATTTCTTTTTTGCTAAAATCCTTAAATTATTGAAGAACAGCTATTTAATACAAATGACAAAAGCCTTGTAGCAATTAGTGCGTTTATGTTGTGCTTGCAAGGAAGGAGCGACATTTTACAGTAATTTCCTTGCGAGAAGGTAATTTTCCGTGCTGCAATTGCATCTGCATCACAGATCTAATAGATTTGCCTGTAATTATAACAAATGTAACTTTTCCTACTATGAATGTTCCACTCAGACACAGACAGCTGGAGCAGCAGGCAGTGACACAGATGAAATGTGTGAGTTGGAAGGTGAAATCTGCTGTACGTGCTCCCTCCTCCCAACCGATGCTGGGGGCTACGACAGCATTCCCTGCTCCCATGGGGTCTCCATCATGCACGGAGCCTGCAAAGGTTTTATGGGTTTTGTAAAAGATTTCATGTCCTAATTTAATTGTCACAGTCCCAGGACTTTTGTGACTCCTTGGGAGCCCCCAGAGGCAGTGCACTCCAATTCCAAGCCTCCAACCATACCCTTGCTGAAGCTGTCTCCCCCCAGACAGAGCATTTGATTCCAATTGCCTTTTGCTGCTGCAGCAAACCTGACTTCAGCTCAGCATTTGCAATTCTTGCCTGTGTAAGGGACAGCACTGGTGACTGGCCATAACAACTCAATCAGCTTCCCCAGAACACGGCACCAGCTATTTAGGACAAGCCCAGGGCTGAGTAAACATATAACTCAATCTACATGTTCTCCCATGGTTACCTAGTGCTACCCACTGGCTACTTATAATGCTGTCAGGCCTGGAAAAAATACCAAATAACTCACTATTTGTGTGGGGTTTGTTTCCTGTAATCTCTTGGGTTAATATCCTCACTCTTATTAGAATATTTTATGCAATTAAAATTTAATTTCAAGGCTTTCTTTCTCTGGTTCACACCAGGCAGCAACAGGGGCAGAATCCCTCTAGGTTGGAGTTTCTGTTAGTTACACCCAACTTCTCTTCCCCATAATGAATTTACAGGTTTTTCAGGAGCTCTCTGGTCCACCCAAACCTTTACAAACATGATACAGCAGACTCAAAGATATAATTGTCCCTATGACATTAATACAAATGTTGATAAGGAATCTGTACATACAGCTCTTTCTAGAACACCACTTTCTGCTTGGATGCTCAGCCACCTCTGAAATGGATATGATATCATCTTCTTTCCCAAAACAACAAGGGACATGCACAAGTCCAGACTGCAAATTGTAGTTTTGCTGGGAAGAAGCCTGTTCTACACACAGCACAGATTTCTTCTAAGTTTAAATAACTTCTTGGTTCACATCCACTTGCTCTTCATCACAGTTTAAAAACATCTATAACTGTCAAGATGGGTGTGGAGAGGCAGAGGGAAAGACAGCAGGAGGGAAGGAGAAGCCATAATTCCCTTCAAATAACTACAGAAGTCTGATATTTGCAGTAAACACACACCAGACAAACTGTCCACACTAGTGGAACAAAGAAACAGGCTTTGGAGTTCATAGTAATTGGCACAGCAATTAATAAGACATATAGCACATGGTAAAACCAGTTCTGCCATCTGTGCCAATTGTCCCCAAGTGGAAGCTGTGCATCTTTGCCCTGTTCATCAGCATTAAGATTGCTGCTCCATGCCAAGTCTTATTTTATTGGCTCCTCTTTGTTCCAATGCTAAAATTCTATCAGAATTTCTATTTAAAACTTCTCATAATAACACCAAAAACTCCAAGCAAAACACATAAAACCACACAGTACTGGATTTTTTGGCTAACCTTAGTGCCTTCAGGGCAATTAACATGCCGTGCTGTGTTTATAAATTGATTTTCACAATTATTTATGAATTATCACATTTGTTGAAAAAGCTGAATATAACAGGTTATACTGTAAAAGTGGCAGAAGCAGAGTGGCTCCTCTGAAGCATATTTAAGATTTGAGACAGAAAAAAGTATAATACACTTGAAACTAAGACGAACATCAAGATCATGAGCCAAAGAAAAGAATACTGCTTCTCTTTTAAATTCCTAAATAACTGCAGGGAGGTTTATACAGCCTTCTCTTATCTACATCTTCAAATACCCTGCCCTGATAATGCCTCCAGCCAAAGGGAGCTGTTATACCCGGTACCATCAGGCCCATCCTTTTATAACCGGTATGTGAATTATTTTCAGTCACCAACATCTGTTTGGCTTGAAACAACTTCTGCCCTCACTGCTTGACGGTGAGCCCCAGGCAAAAGGCTGGTGACCACCTTCAAGGGAGTCAAGAGTTGGCTCAGGAGCTTCAGGTTTGCCCAGAGATGTTTGTACAGAGTTCCTCTTGTCACCTCTGTGAACTGCCCCTCTCCTTTGCTTATGGCACTGGGTGCACAGATAGACATACAGACCTAAGTCCACGTCTTTTCCATGATAGTTGGGCTATCTCACTAATAACAGTTATTTGGAGACAGATTAATTAAGCTTTCTGTGGTAGCCTCTGCCTCAGGAATCACGAGGCAGTTGGGGTTTTGCATTTATTAGTGGGATAGCAAGAGCTTCACATCCAACTCCCTCACACTGCGAGCAAAACAAACCTCCGAGGAGGCACAGGAGACATGATTTAGTTCCAGGAGAGAAAAGCTACTTTGTGGGAGCTCCTGAAGAACTTCCCACTTCATGAGTCACCCAGCAGTCACAGGGGCCTGTCACAGAATTTACTTCTGCAAACACCAAAGGACGACTGTCTTTAAATCAGACGCGTTAAATGCACTACATCTTCTCTTCAAAAGCAGTGATGTTCTGTAACACCTACACGTCCAGAATAAATTAGCTTTCTTATTCAGTGGTCTCAACAATGGGAAGCCGCAGAGAATAAAGGAGAAAGGGGAATGCTAACCTCTGCCAAAATACTTATTAATTACCCTGCCTTTCAGATGCTTCCCTTGTTGAAGGGCTGGTTGGTGCCATGCAAAATAAGGAATAACACATAGTCTCTAACAAGGTGTTTAAGACACTGAGCAATAATTTGGAAATCGCCCTTAATTTTTACTTTCCATTGAAGCTGTGCTCAACAATCCTAAATAAAGGAGGAAAATAAATTAGCTGTTAAGCTTTTCTCTGCACGTATCTCCCTGCTGAACACCGAAGGAGAATCTAATCTAAGGTCAGAAAGGTGACCCTGCCATGATGTATTTAACTGCTGACCACCCCACTGAGACTGTCAATAAAAGTAGCTGCTGGTGTCAGTTGTGACACTTTTTGCATAGTGGGCACCTGCCCGTTACCAGGTGGAGAGAAAACCTCCACTCATTTCATACACGAAACTGAAGAGCTGTCATCTGGTAACAGATTTTTATTTCTACCAGGAGTGTATTTGAATTCAAAGTAATGACCTGGAAGTACAAAATTCCATATTCTCTAATCCCACAAGCCATGCAATTCTCCCTCTTAAGTTACTATTGAATGTCTATATAGCTTCCCCTCCTGTTCCTGATTTAATACAATGCTATCAACAAACCCTCTTAGTGAACAGGGTCATGGCAAGATTTACAGTGCTTTTCCACAGGACTGCAGGTGAATTTATTTTACCCAATATATCCATTTAGATCCATTTTCCTCAGAACATTATTCTTCAAAGACAACTTAGCAAGTTCTCCAGCATCAGATAAAAGTCGAACTAAGTGGTGCAAAGATGACAAGGTGTCCTGCATGACCTTAATCAGAAGTTTAAGTGCAGGATAGAAGTGAGAACTGAACCAAGAGCCAACTACCACAACTGTCTTTTTTAAACATCAAGGAGACAAATGTTGCTCCTCGGGCATGTTTCTTCACCTGACTGACACCCCCAGCTTCTGGATTGCACTCAGCAAGCAAGGATTGCAGCAATATACTGAAGGAAAGCAGTGTCACTCACCAACACCTCAACGCACTATGTGAGAAAGCTCTAGGCGTCCTGCAATGACAATGGACAGTCATTAATGGGATCGGTACAGGAATCTGCAGAGATAGGCACAGTACACAGAGTGTTACTCAAGACACGTGTAATCATGGCCAAGGGCACTGGCCTTCACTTGCCTTAGCCCTCTGTCCATACACATGCCAACCCCCAGCTTGCTTTTTCTGTCATGTTTGGTGTCACACACACAGAGTTCTGTCCGAAATGTCACTAACAGAACCTCCAAACCATTGGAAAGCTACGGGGAGAACTTACAGCACCTTCCAGTGCCTAAAGGGGCTCCAGGAGAGCTGAAGAGGGATGTCTCCCAAGGGCATGGAGTGTCAGGACAAGGGGGATGGCTCCCCACTGACAGAGGGAGGGTTTGATGGAATATTAGGAAGGAATTCCCCCCTGTCAGGGTGGGAGGCCCCGGCACAGGGTGCCCAGAGAAGCTGTGGCTGCCCCATCCCTGGAAGTGTCCAAGGCCAGGTTGGATGGGGCTTGGAGCAACCTGGGCTAGTGGAAGCTGTCCCTGCCATGGCAGGGGGTGGAATGAGATGGGCTTTGAGGTCCATTCCAATCCAAACTGTTCTGTGATTCCATGACACTGTGATTTAAGCCATCCCAAATCAAGTTCATAAAGTAACCTGTTTTATAAGGCATTTCTTCTGAATATTTGGCCTGTGGCTTTACAGTTACAGACAAAATATCAAATAATGAAACTCTTCTTTCCATGTACACTTAATATACAACAGAACTGATTAGCTTTCAATATTAGAAAAATCAAATTGCTCAAAGTTCCAACTTCTTATTTTGCAAATAAAAACAAGTTGCCAAAAAACCCCATAATTTTTGGCACCGTGTTGGCCCAATTAAACCTCCATTTCAGTAAAATTCAAAACACAGCCAAAAATAATCTAATTGAGCTATAACAAAACTGGACTTTTTATTCTCTGGTGGTGAGAAGGACATTAAAATGGTTTTAAAATATCCAGATAACTAAACAAGATTAAAAAGCATAAC
The DNA here is from genome assembly GCA_035583185.1 of Anabacerthia variegaticeps. NCBI lineage: Eukaryota > Metazoa > Chordata > Aves > Passeriformes > Furnariidae > Anabacerthia > Anabacerthia variegaticeps. The sequence goes on along the minus strand of JAWWEW010000033.1, from coordinate 3,732,274 downwards.
TTTACAACCGAAGCAGAGATAATGAGAAAGCAGAGAAACGCTCAACTCTGTGGTTCTGTAGAGGCATTAAGGAGTGGAGGAAAGCCCTGACTTGCAGTTTCAAGGATGGCAGAAGGTAAAGAAGAACTCTTTAGGCAGCCACAAACATCCCTCTACCAAAGGGGAATGCAGAGCCCTCCAGTCTGTGAGGATAAACCAGTGGAGAGAACAACTACCAATTCCCACTGACTTCTGACCTTCTAGAGGGCTTTAAGCGTGGATGAAGAACAGTCCTTCTAGAACTGGACAGCAAAACACAAATGTGATACATATTCATAAAGTAGATCTAACTTTGGGAGCTGCTGGTAATGGAAACAGAGATAAAAGAATCCCGAGAGCAAGGAAGACACTGAATGAAACAAAAGTGACTGATCTGAAGGCTTTGATCGTTGTCCAGAAGCTGGAAAACAAAACTGCCTGTGACCCTCAGCAGAGACACCAGGATGCCCAGATCTGGCAAAGGGAAGTTTTCTTGGGGAACACAAGGAGGCAGGAAAGAGGTTAAGGAGGACACGGAGGCTGCTGAAACTTCAGGGAACAAAAACAACAACAAAACAGAAGACTGGACCAAATAAAACACTATTTGGGAGGGAAGCAGAGGGTTTTATCCAAAAAAAGGTTAGGTGAAGGTTCTTAATCCACTAACTCTACCAGCAGAATCAATGCAACCTGTGACACAGTTCTGTCCTAAGTGTCAAATTGTATTCAGATGAAAGACTGTCTATTAAACATTAATATAAAAGCCCTAGTAATTAAATCCTTTTTATTTTTAACAACAGCTAATCACCTGCAGAGGACATTTAACCTTTTTCAATTATCTTTGGTAATACAAGGACCTGAAATGTACTGCAACAGCCTTGTTTCGTACCTATGTATGATATGATTCCTTCTCTTATATATATATACTTACAGGTACACATGCATGTGTATGTAGTAAATAATGTGTATTAATGAATATTTCTCATTCTGGAGTAACTGGAAAACTTAACAGGAGAGTAGCTATAAAAAAGAAAAGAGAAATGAAACTGAACAATGCAGAGACTGGGTGAGATACCTGCTCTGTTTTGAGCGATTTCTTTTTGCTAACTTATTTAGCAGAAATGATTGAACATTTTGGGAACAGCTGCCTTGTTAAAGACTCAACATGCCCGGCCCTTCCCTGATGTGCAAGGGTAACAGTGCTCATCCCTCAAGACCTCTCCCCAGTGGTATGTCAGAAATGATATTCCTGATGTTCATGAATTTATATAAAACACAGTGGGAAAAGGAAACAGAAACACTTTGAAAAGCTACTCAGATAAAAGAGGAGCCTTTTTCTGAGTTGATAAATGCATTCAGGAGCACATTCCTTTATGTAATCCCTCTTCAGACAGTAGAAGGAAGTCACTGAAGAATTATTTTTTTCAAACCAGATAAAACACGAATCATTTTATCTTAAAATTACATAATGTAAATGCAAATCAATCAGCATCCTCAGACAACTATACAGTTGACAAAGTGGCTCTTCAAGCCAGAAGATAGCAGAATTATTAAGCAGTTCTTTGTTACAGTGGCTGTAACCCTCGCTATTTTTTCCAACCAAGGCGAGAAAAGCCGTAGACATTTATATCCATTGAAGGCAAAGCCCTGGTGGAGATGTGGGAGCGCACTGGGGACGCCGTAATCGATAGGTTACTTGTTCAATAGAGGGCACACATTACTTTTACTCCAAGACAAATACACTCGAAGTTATGTTTTGTCTCTGTCACTGAACAGCTCTTTTTCATCCCAGCTTTTGTTGGGCTTCCCTTCCACAGAGTAATGAGCCCAGCACTTGGGGATGACTAAGGGGAGCCTTCATTTTTCAGAAGAATGACTGTCCCTCATCTGACATGAAACACCACTTTAGGATGAAGCAATGGTATGAAAGGTGCAATAGAAGCAGAATGCAAGAGGGAAAAAAAAGATAAATTCCAATGCAGTCCCTGTTTCTTTAGGGAATAACCATTTAACTCTGTTTCCTGACAGACTAGGGAAAACTGCGCAGGGAGACAGCAAAAGGTTGAGAGAAAGCAAGTGCAATCAGCTAAGAAAAGCCCAGAAGCTGGGTGGCAGTGGCAGTAGAGACAAAAAGAAAAGAGAAAATTCTTCTTTTCCCACTTCTCCCCTTCCTCCTAGAAGGAAAACATGTCTGAGCTCTTCACAACATCATCAGATGTTTTTTTTGTGGGAGTACAGAAACTGGGGTTGGCTCACAGGATCTCTCATAAGGGTTGAAACACTGACACGAGTATAAAAGGGACCCACAACACCATGTTCAAACATAACTGAAGCTGGAAAACAAAGGGAGAAGGGGAAAAAAAAATAAAGAAAGCAAAAAAGCCTGCCATGGACTGAGGAAGGTTTGGTTCAGTCAGGAATAAGTCTTGGAGCACAGTCAGAGCACCCAGCAGGACAAGGTGTCAAATCAACAACCATTACAAGGAGGAGGAACAGCCCCATCCCGGGCAGACCACGGAGAGGGTTCAATTAACAGGACTCAGCTCTGTGCCCTGCCACGGAAGGGAAAGGCAGAGAAGCAGAATGCACCAGAGTTTGCTCTCTCTCATCTGGAAGGGGAACAACACCATGCAGATCCCCCCACTGGAGAACTGCTGGCTCCCCACTAAGTATTTACTTGAAGCAGAGTTCCCTCAGTGCTTCTGAGTGCACAGATACTGGAAAGTTGCAAACACAGGATTATAGAAACACTGAGCAGCACGAAACTTATGTGAGTTCTTGAAAAAATTAAAATAGAGTTCAGGTTTCCTGAAGTCTTGGTGAGTCTGCAGTATTATGGTGAATGTTTGAGGCTTAAAAATAAAAGTAAAATTTGTAACTGGTACTACAAAAAAGCAAGAGGTATCGAATTGACAAGTGCCCAGAGGTAGAACTGACTAGCACAATTTTGACTGATTCCCAACAGGCTAAAAGAGAGTGTCCACGACAAATGGTACCAATTCCTTCAAATCAGGGCAGGGCTTCAACTTGCACATGTGATTATCTGTTAGCAGAAAGGACTAACACCTACATTTATTACAGTTCTTCCAAAGAAAAGATCAGATGGGTTAGAGCAGAGGGAAAGGCTGTGTACAGGAAAGGTGGAAGTAAAGAAGTGGTTAGAAAAGAGAAATATTTGAGCCCATCACTGCAAAACAGCTCATTATTTTCTCCTGCAATACATGATCTCAGCAATGGCTGCCTGGCATTAATGACCAGCTCTACAAGATGTGTCTGGCAATCCACTCAGACACTCCAGTCAGCCTTTCCTTCAGGCTCTGCTAATGCCTTGCCACTTCTGCCCTTTGGGCTCTGCCTGTGTCAGGACTGAGAGTCCCTGGGGGACTTCAAGGCATTCCTAAGGCCAGGAACAACGCGGCTCAAAGGTGCAGTGCTGACCCTCTCCTGCTCAGTCCCTCTCCAAGGACTGCTGTAATCAAAAGGACCTGCAAGTCCTTTATTACAGTCAGCCAGAGCAACGGCAAGGCTATTTAATGAAAAAAAGCATCTTTAATGCTTGTTTGTGACACTCTGAAGAGCCCAGGTTACCTTTGCTTTACCCCCGTTGCAGCCACTGCATCCCACCAGTTTACCACCACACCAACTCCAAATGCTGGAGATGGAATGGTTAAAAGCTGTAATCACAAATCAGTTCTAAAGTCTGAAAGGAAAAAAAAGAAAATCAGTTGATGGAAGATTCCATCATTATTATCACTTTACATCAGTATTTTGATTTATGACCAGCATCTGTAGCCCAGTACAAACAGTCTCTTTAAACACCTGCAACCTAAAAGTAGAAATCCAATATGCAGCTTTATTGAGGAACTAAGAGCAACTGTGATCCACTGGGGAGCAACATTGCCAAACTGACAGCCACCACTTGCCAAGAGAGATTCAGAGTGTGCCCATTCCTCAGATTCCTGCTCCCACACAACATCCCACCCAGCCCCAGGTGGATGCACATTCCTACTCTATGCATCCTGCTACATTATAGTACTATCAGTATTTGCTGACAGCCCATCCTATCCAATATCTCCTTTTTAGTTTTTATAAGTGTAGACTGTTATGGTCAAGAAAAACATCCTAAAATTACAGACAAAGCCTGTAAAATCAAGGGGTTTAAATAAATGTGCAGCAAGCTGCCCAATTACGTACTGCAGTATCTTTTGAAAACAAATATTCTAAACCAGATGGCAAGTACAAAGGAATTAAGTCAATGCCTGAATGAAAGAGAAACTTATCTTTTAGCCCCAAAAATACACTGGATAACAAGTGTTTTACTGCCACAAAATGGGTGTCTCCGAGATGTAACACTACAAAAGTGAGCTGACTGCAGATGAAGGTAAAAAACCCAGATGTATTTCTCACATCTTTTACTGCACTCTGTACTCAGGGAAGACTCTGAAAGATGAACATTGGCACGTAACACCCTGAAAGCCACTGGATGTGGCTGCATGTTCTGTGTGCACGTGAGCAGCACCTCCAGTCCACCCTGGCCTGGGATGAAACACGGATCCAAATACTGTGCTTACCCACGAATCAGAGATGTTCCCACAGCTTTTGGTTTGGATGTGTCTAAATCACAATTATCCAGGAATAAATTCTACAGAGCTAAAAAAACTTTCGCAAGTCCTGTTGACAGGAGAAATATGTGGAAAATGTTATTTTTCTGTCTCTTGATTATGTTTTAATACAACTTTCATGCTTCTGAACAGTAGATTCTGAGGCATGGTTGGTTGCAAGTGATGTCCAGTGTCACCCTGACTGAGCCAGTGCTACACAGGTAGGCTGGCCTGCACTTCGTGTCTCTCTGACAATTTAAATACTTTTTTCCCTTTGCTGCTATATGAGATTTATGTCCACACAACCAGTTTAGCCTCAGTGGTTAAAGGGTTGGCTCATTTTGTACAGAGCATGGATATTAAGACCGTAACTGCTGTCTTTCCTGGGTATTAACAAGAGCTGTAAGCAGACACAGTGATGTATTACTTTTGTTGGAAGCATCCTAAAAATGCAAGCCAAGCCTTCCAATCCTTGTTCTCAAAAAAAGCTGGCACTGGAAAACACTGGATTATGCCCTGTATCAAACTGTGAATGCAGTAAAAATCCTCTCAGTAGCTCAATATCCTTTCAATATTATTTCCCTTATTCTTGCTTTCTCTTTTTACTGTCTTCTTTGATTTTCTTCCTTCTATTATTTCTGACTGGAACTCTGCAATTCTCTCTCGTATCCTGAACCAGGGCTCTGTTGATCACTCATTGTTTACTGCATTTTTGACCTGCATGTCTTCCTATTGCAAAATCAATACAGTATTTAGATTTAAAATAAAAACTCGAGCGCTAACAGTGCTTTATTCTGTAGCTAATAACAGTGCCATATTATTACTTTTTATGCCCTATAAAAAATAAGGAACTGCCAACTATGGTAGCCAAGGCAAAATCGCAGCAAGGTTCTCAGAAATAAACCTTAAGAGCCCAAAGTGCATGTTAGGCACCCCCTGGCTGACTTTACCATCCATGTTATTGAGTTTTATCTACACCTCATGGTCACTAATGTTACAAGCTAGGGTTTAATTCAGGGAACATCATCAATGTTTTACCACTATCTCTACAGAAGAGCAAAGCAGAAAAATCAGCCTGAACCCCAGAACATTCAATACCAGGGAAATAATAGCAAACAAAAATTTAGAGAGCAAGGGACTAGGGAGAATAACATAATATTCCACTGGGCATGTGGACCCCTGTGCCAGAACACAAGTCAAATGGGATGGGTTTTGCATAAGGCAGTTGGCAAAAATATAGAACAAGGCAGCTGAGAAGGTGGAGCAGGAGCAGGGGAGGAGGAGAAAGCAGCTGGTTTAGGCAGCAGAGCAGAAGAGGTTCACTCAAGAGTGAGCAGTGACAGTTTAGGAGACAGTGAAAGAGAAGCTCAGATACTGAAACAATCAAGCAAGATCTCTGCAGATAAACAGAAGCTCAATCTTTTTGTGACTATGCTATTTTAGTTAAAATAGAGCCTGATGTAAAAATGTGTAAGAGTAATTTCCTTGAGAAAACAGGTCCAGAAACCCAAGAATGCTTATAGGTCCCAGCAGAGTAATTACCAAACCTTTAGCTACACCCATACACCTGTGTCTGGATACACACACACAGGTGTACATTTTTACATGTGCTAAACATACCTGTACAGAGGATAAGTTATGGTGCAGCTGAATTAACAAGTAATGTGCCATAATAATCATATTATAAACCTATGGAAATATCCAGCCCCTCATGAAGATCTTCCGTCAGTGATGGGAAGGCAAACCTGTCTATATCCCCATTTTGGGGGGTTATTCAAGCAAATGCATCTCTCAGTGACTTTGTTTATATTGGTCATATGTACCTCAAATTGCTGTTTCAATACTCAGAGTCAATTTACTAAACCTTAGTGCCATAGTCTCCTTTTTGCTTCAAAATTAACACTGGAAATCACACCCAAATAAAATAGCAAGCCCTATTTTCTTTATACAGCAGCACAGTGAGCACTGGATAAAGTATTTGTTATTGTTACTGTAGATTTTCCATGTGATAATATATAACTCCTAGACATAAAAAGCAAAATATTTGTCCTGCAAAATATACAGGTTGAAATACAGAATCTGGCAGAAACAGTCTAACAGTAGTTAATTCAAGGCAGACTGAGTCCTTAGAAGCAAGATGATGTTAATAATTACAGGAAAAATTAGATATAGTTGCATTTAAACAAATGCCACATGAAACACATTCAACCATCTGCTAAAACTGTCTTTGGGTAGGATGTTGGAAGATATTGCATAATCATCTGCATATGACAGATAATTTTAGCCAAATCTAAATAATAATATTCTGATACGTCTTAAGGAAAAAAAAAAGTAAACTGCTTTGCAAACTTAATAAATATCTGAAGTGTTATTTAATATTAATAGTCTGAATTCCATACAAAATCGACTGGGTTATAGACACAAAAAAAGAAAGATCAACCATTTTTTAACTGTTTTTCATGTATTTTGAACCACAGATTGTTGTACCTAGAATTCCTCGTGTATTTTGTCCCTTAAATCTTTTCAAAGCAGTGTTTTAGAAAAGCAGTTAACACATAAAACATCCTTCTGCTCCTCAACCATTCTACAGTACAAGGACTATTTGCTCATATAGCTTAATGATCTGGGAAAGGAGAGATTTGGAAAACCTCTGGAAAGGTTTTCTGAAACACAAAAAATTGTCACAACTGGTAAAGGTTGTCCTTGTAGAGCAGGTGGCGAAGTTTCCCAATTTATACAGAAATCTGTGCAGTCATATCCCATTTAAGTATGTTGATTTACTATTCATTATTTAAACAGTGCACAAAAAAATGTGCACTGCAACAAAATGTTATCAGTTCTGAAGGTCGTTCTCTAAATAACACAATGAAGCACGTTTCCTAAAGCCAACTTCTACCACAAAGAGAAAAGAGAAGAAACTAAAAAAAAAAAAAAAAAAAACCAAATTACTTGAAGATCTAACAAAACAAATATTGTTATGAAGACAATTGAATCTCACAGTCCTTATGCTAAGCACAATCTGGAATTAAAATTGACTGAAGAGATTTGATTTGCCTTAAACACATTGGAACAGCTGAGAAGGAACAGAAACCTGGTAAACAAGTTACCAAGAAAGAGAACATGCCTTCAGGATTGGATTACCTGGAAGGACAGCATTTGCTGTCTGTGCAATGTGCCACCCTGGAATGTGACAGCACCTGCCATTATGCAGCTGGCCCAGGGAATTAATGGCCCAGGGAATTAACGTTTGACTCACAGAGGGACTGAGGTGGAAGGGAGCACCTTGAGCGCTCCAGTCCCCACTCCTGCCCACAGGACTTCCACTTGGAAGCACGTGGCTCCACATTTTGTTCTGAGAACCTCTGTTGATCTCCAGGAGGTTCCTCAGCCTCTCCCAGCCATCCCAGGACTCCCTGGGTTGCAGTTTTTGCCTCCTGTTTTTTTGTTATACACCTGTAACCCCACTGCAGTAGTTTAGTACAGTCAGAGTAGCTCACTAAACTACTCATCCTAAGGAGTGGTGGTTGCAGTCATTTTAAATAAATGGTAAGTGGACAGAAGCAAATGGCTGATCCAATATAGTTTTATCTATGACCTAACATGGTTCAATATTCAGTTGTTCCACCTATTGGTCTAAAATATTATTGAAATATATAAATCACTACATGGCTCATCCCACCAAACATAAATATCTCAATGAGGAAAACTAAGCTTCCAATGCAGTGTCCATGCCAGATTTCTTCTCCCACCCTGTCTTCTTGAGTTTCACCACACAATTCATTTGCTGTTCCTGTGCTCTGAGCATTATCTTTCAACACACCACAAGGTCAGGAGTGGTGGGAGCCTCTTGAGGATATTGGCTTGTCTTCAGCCCAAGACAGACCACACCTTGTTTCCTCTGAAGAAAAACAATTGTCCTTATGATCTTGGGTTTGTGAAAGCAACATCACAGTGGTAAATACACAAACACATACATGTGTTTACTGATGTAAAGAGTGCCATCTGGGTAAAATGAACCCACTCAGTGCCCTGCTACAGCCCAAAAGCATCAGGCAAGAACATCTGGAATAACTGCTGGCATGTTCCCTATGCTGGATACAACCCTGGAAAAGTGTTTCAGAGGAAACTGTGTTAGCATTTGTCTTCTGAGAAATGCAGCCCCCCAAACGGCCTGAACATGCATTTCCATGAAGAAATGGCATAACAACTGATAGATCTGTGTTCTCTACTGAAGATGGCCATGGGCTGGCTCTGCTGAACCTCAGATGTAGTTCACAGGTATCCATTAAGAATCAGATCTATCAGGAGTTTATTCCCAACTTCCCAGATGGATTTTGGATTGTTATTGTCTGCCTAAAGCTAAAATAAAAGCTAAGAATCCAATTCTAAAGATTTTCTACACGGAATGTGTTGCAAACAACATTGTAAAGCTTTCTGAGAAAATACAATTTTGTGGCAAAGACTTTCAAATTGAAATACACAACAGGATGAAACATAAATAACAGATGAAACAAATAAAGGGAGGACAGATTCAAGGGGGAAAAGAAAGCAGTGAGAATATCAGAATTTATTTAATACTGTCCAGTGTTTCACAAGCTGTACATGGAGTGCAGAGTGCTGAAAACATCACTCAAATTAAACTGCTACAATAGCATGTATTATTTTGCTAAGATAGATATATATATATATAAGATGGCTTACAAGAAAGAAAAAACACAGTTTTTGAAACAAATGTGCTAAAAAAACTTCCAGAAGAGTTGTGTGTCATACCCCAGAATATGTAATGTAACAGCAGCAGCAGCGAAGGCCATTAGTGAAAACAAGTGACTAAAGAAATTTCCAGTTCAGCATCATCAAAAAGTGTCATGAAACTCAATCAGTGGAAAGGCAAATAACTCCAAGCAACAGCTTTGATAGTACAATTTCCCCTTGGATAATTTTACTGCAAAGAACAACTTAATTCCTACAACTACCCATTAGACCACCAGCTATTGCTGCTGTCACCTATGAAAACTTCGCCGTGCCAGACAAAATGCCAAAAGTATTCATTACAAACAACACAATCACTTCTTCTTTACTGTGATCAGCTTAGAGGTATTCACCCATTTGGGAACTACAAAAAATTAAGACAACTTTCTGCCACATTCAGCCGATTCCCATCCTGCCCACTCTGTGCTATATGGAGAACACAATCCCATCAGACAAATAGCAGAAAGTGCCTCTTTCAAGTACAAACAATAAAGCAGCTCCACCAGAGACAGCTCAAATCTGCCACTAGTGCTGACTAGTTGATTAGGTTTGGGGGGTTTGGGTTTGTTAGATTTGTTGGGTTTTTCTTTTTTTTGGCATTTAGAATTTCATTATTTACCACAATGAAGATGTGAAAGTACATGCAGTCAATTACTTAAGCCAAAAGCAGTGTTTTCCCTTTTTATTTCCCCTTTCCTCCACCACACCTTCAACCAACATAAAACAGCAACTGAGGTATGTGAAAGCGTAACAATAAAATAATCCACGTTTGTAATAATTTTAGGAGCAGATTACAGGCACCAGATGAAAGCTCTCCTTTGTGTTAACTGACCATGTTTCCTCCATAGCAATGAAACTGCATCAGTTTCCAACCTCACAACCTGCACCTTAGTTTAGGCACGACATTGTTCTGAATAGAGACGTACAAAATCCTGTCTTAAGTGGCAATTTAGATACTAGAATCAATAAAAGGGAAAATGATGCTGTAATGAATGCATCAGTTATCAGTGTATACATCTGAAAAGGTCCTCCCAAAGACCAAGGGAACAAAATATTAAAACCAGATGTCTCAGCACAGCACGTTTTGCCCCCATGTTATCTTCCTACTCCAGGCATTCTGCAGTGTTCAAATTTGTGGAAATGGTTGGTGTTTATCACATCAACCTCCCAGTGCACGGGGCGTTCACATGCAGACTGCTTAAGACATTGCACTTTTCGACAGATCACAATTAAATGATGTATAAGCTTGTTCTAACAGTGACTTGTAGGTTTTTCTACCCTAGCAATGTCACAAACTTGAAGTTTTCAGCACTTTCAAGGTTATCTCCTGCAGTGTTGGACCTTAACACAGTTATTCCATGTCCACTCCTTTGATTTAGCAAAGTAGGTCATTGTCACATCAGTGCCTTCCTGTGACTCCACCATCCTGGCTTCTATTTAATGGCTACACACTGGAAGGACTCTCAGTGCAGGTTCACTCACACCAGACTGTCTGCAGTACAGTGAAGCTGAACTAGGACTTTCTGTAGGAACTGAGATAAGAAAAATCCTTATTTTATAAGTCATATTCCTCTCCTCAGCAAACACGCCAAGATTTGTGTGGTTCATCTTTACAACAGGTTTGAATGTCTGTTACGTTTGGGGGGACATTTCATCAGCAACAAGCTACAAGACCACGTAAATCTTATTTACTACAGCAAAGGCAGAAAAAACAACACAAAGGTGGTGGAAAAGACACTATTTTGTTCACTGCACTCAAACTACTTCTTTGATTATAGCACCAGTATATTCCAAACACATTGGTTCTTTCCAAAACACAGCACTGATTGGTGCACCACTTCTACAAACAGAGCTTGCTTTAGCAGACCACTTCCCTGTTGCTCAAAATGCACAAACGCATAAGTGCCACAGCAGCTGATTTCAGTGTGACATCAGGCCACTGACTGTGATAGAACTCTTCTATTTACTGTCGCTAGAGCATCAAATACACTGAAGTGCAGCTCTGCCACCAAGTTGGAGCCTCAGTGCCCACTGACCATGAGGTTACAGAGTGCTGTGGACAACAGAAGCTCTGTCACCTGAACAGTGGTCATGGAGTGCGCAGTGACTGCCACCCAAGGCTGGGTGCCCAGAGTGTTGTCATTCCACTTGGTCGGGGCACCCAAAGGTCATGGCTCAAATCTTCCAGAGCCACCTGTGCTCTCCACAGCTTTTAAGGCTCAGAGAAGCTTTCACAGGTTTAATTCATGCTCGTTCAGAACACAAACACAAAGATGTTACAACCTCCTACGGCTCCTCAGTTTTTCATCTCTCCCTTATTTCTTCTCTTTGTGCACATCCCCAGCTCTTTAGAACATTATTGCTTTAAGTTTATCTAACTGTGATATAGCACATTACAAACACTCAACAGCACAGTGATACTGAGGAGGTTTATGACCTTAACTTTAAATACCTTTCTGGGAAATTTCTAGCAACCCGTCTCATTAAAATAAAAATATTAGTTCAGGTTGTCCTAACCAAATGTATTATACTTGACACACAGACAATGACTGAAATTGTTATCATGTGTTCCAGGGCATGGGTGCTTTTCTTTGGCACTCCATTATTTATGGAAGCTGATAAGAGTCCTGTAAATGGGTATTGTGGAACAGGTACACACTGCCCTGGCAGCTCTTCCCATCCCTGAGTCAGAAAACCCCACTGAATGGTGAGCAGGCAGCCTGGTCCTTGGCCCATTTTTATCTCAGCCTTTATTTGAGAGAAACATTGATGATAATTGTGGAAAACACGTTACTTTGGCATCTATACAGTTTTGAAATGGTGACCCAGAAAGCAACATTCCAATTTCCCAATCCTACTTGGTGAGCTGCCTTATACTGCCACGACCATAAAAATATTTCAAATTACTGTAAATTATTCACAAAAACTACATCTGCCCTAAGCAAAGTAACATTTCTACCTTTTTTGCCCATAGCCACTGGGGAGGGGTGGGGGAGAGAATTCCAAAAAACAAAGTTAGAAATACATAAAACTGTAGAAGATCAAAATAATTTAATAGGGTACAATCTCAGGGGAAACTAATAATCATCTGTGAAACAGATTCACCATTAATTTATATGAATTGACTATATAGCACAACGTTCCAATCTGGGACACAATTTAAACTGGGACAAGGAATCACTATTTAACCTAGATTCTGTAAATTCACCTCAGACATTTCCAGTTTTCCTTAACAGCAAATATTCAATGACCTGCCACAAGATACAGAGGAAGAATATTTTGAAGAGCAGAGTATTTGCTTCTTTCCGTACATAACAAGTGGTGTCACCAAGGCTGGCAGGGAAGCAAACTGAATGGGGCAGCAATATCTACACAGGGCTGATAGAGATAATGGCCACAGAAAGGTGGAGATATTAAAAATTAAGAAGCACAAAAAGAAAGGCTTGGTTATCAATATCTTACTGGAAATAGAAAACAATATTTAAAATAAACTTGCAATCAACTAAAGTGTTTACAGAAAAACACCCTCTGCCTATGTGAGAGCAAAAGCTACAGCACCACAGCTAAAAAAAAAAAAAATGCATGATGTCAATAATAATTGAAGCTAATTATAGAGAATCCCAGACAAAACTGTTGTTCACAGGCACTTAAGGAGAACATGAGGAGGATCTGGCCATGCTGATTTTCTCAGGAAAACCTCAGAACATGTGACAGTGACACCCAAACACAAATGCCCAGTCACACACACAGGTGACCCCTCTCACAGAAAAACGGGAACTCCCTTGCCATGAATCATTCAAACAAAGCGATTAATGCTGCAGATATTTCTAATTATTACAAACTGCCTTGGAAGCAACAGCCACCAATCAACAAGGCAAGCTTTGTACTGTTTCAGAAGAAGCTCTTTTCTGCTGTTTGCTAGCAAAAATCCTGAAGTTTTATAGTTCCCGAACACTGCCTGAAGCAGCTGGATACTTTGCATAATTTTCTGTGAGCCAGCCAAGCACGAAGCTCTTAAATTGTGCTGCTAGGTAGTACCCCCAGCTAGAGCAGAGCTGCTGTGCTGCTCCTGGGGCGGATGGCCCTGCTGTCACCTGCGGTCACCTCCCAGCTCCCCGTCCTGTACCTCCCTCTCCCGGTTACCAGGCAGCGCTCCTGACCTTGCAGTCGGTGTGGATTCCCAGCTCTCTCCTGAAGCACCCATCAATCACGTCATTAAAGTCTTTTACTCCTGCTTTAGGACTCCAGCCAGGTTGGGACATATGTTACTTAGGCATTTTATTGAAACATTAATTCAGTGCAGACTTTTGTTTATCTGATTTTTTTTTTGTCTGCTTGCCTCCCATTTTAATACTTACTCTGTGTGTAGAGCTGAACAGCCAGAGCCCTTGACACTGACGTCTTCCTATTATATTTTTCTCATATTAATCAAAGGTAGAGCTTGGCGAGTTGGTTTAAAAATCTAGATGGTGCATCACTGCTGTAATTCATCTCTGCTTTGATGATGCCCTTGCCAATCAGCTCATAATTAATGTTTATAGTTATTTCCACCGGAGGCAGAAGGGGTAGGAAGGTTTCTAAGGAAGGGTTCGGCCGCTGTATGGCTACATCTTGTGGGGACATGGGACATGTATGTGCTGTGAACACATCATATGGCACACGTAACTGCTGAGTAAGGACCACCTACCAAAAGACCAAATCACAGTGACGTGTGCATGTGAAATTGTGTGATGCCTTCTGCATTTTTAAATGCAATGAAACAATATTTAAAACAAACAATTTTAAACAATTTTTTTTAACTGTGTTTTCTTGACAGTTTCTAAACATAAACTGGTGCTGGTCAGGCATAAAGGGAAATCACTTTTAATTGTGCAGCAGGTGAGCACTCCATTTCTTTTTCCTATCTGTGCCTTGAAATAAGTTCATGAGCCAACATCATGGGGGAAAAGCACATTTGGAAACTCATCTTTGCAATGCCATGGTATATCAGTTCAACTTGTGTTTACATATAGTCTTTTCTCAAAATTACCACTTTAAAAAGTTAGTACTGGAGTGAAAAAAGAAGGCAAAGTTGCTGCATTTACAGTGGGGAACTCACGTGTAAAATGCTACTTTATGGCTTTTAAAACCAAACCAAACGAACAGTCTTGAGTGACTTTACCAAAGGGTGCCAAAGACAAGGACAAAAAGGCTCCCTGGGAATCCAGTTCACACTGACAGGAAATCAATAACTCAGGCATTAACAAGTCACAAACACAATGCTGTACAATGGAAAACATTCTGACAAAGACAAGGAGCTATAAAGAATTTATGTTTTATACCGAAAAGTTGGTGTGCCTTAAGGTTTTCTCTCCAGCAACACTCCTGGCTCAATACAATCCCCACTTTTTCTCTCACTTTCTGACCTTAAACTTTCGAAGCAGCACTTAATGCAGGAATAAATGGCAAGATGCATGGAAGCAAAGTTACATCTTTGAGATGAGGGTGAAATTCAGGTTTGCCTTATCACTGGGGTGTAGGGAGGTGTCATGTACACTGCCTCACTCTCCCTCTCTTCACAGGGATTAGAAAAATTCAGCACCGGTTTTATAATCTGGGAGATTATAAAATCAGAGACTTGCCATCCTGATTGGATTCCCCACATGAGCATTATTAACACGTGCAAGGGTCCCAGCAAATCAGTGGGGGGCACCTGGGGGCTGATCTTGTTAAAATGTTAATGGGATCGCTTTTCCCACCATTAGTTCCACAACAGAAACAAATAACCCTGTATGTCTTGGAGCAGTTTGCTGCTGAAAGGATGAATTCCACTTCGAAATGACCTGCAAGAGCTCTTGCATAAACTCATCAAGTGGCCATAACTCAACTGCAATGTTATGCTAAATAATTTCTCATCTATAGCCACTCAACCTCATACTTCACGTGATGGCAAATACCACTGGGAACAGCCTAATACTCTTCAGATTTTATGACAGATTAGTACTAAAACTGGAGCCCAGAAAGAATTTCATGTAAACACACAGAATCCCAGCCCTCCACCCCTAATCACAGCGCAGTGATTTTCCTGTTGGATTATTCATCTTGTATTTTTCTAAGGACATGGTTTCCACGACCGTATTTCAGTGGGATGTGATGACAGTGCCACATGCTGAGTTACTGCAGAATCACTTCGTCAGAGGACAGAAATTTATATTGGGTACTTGCAACCAAGCAAGAGGTGAGAAACAGAAACTAATTGGATTTTATAACTAAAAAACATTATATGGATATATCACTTTTAGTTCTTAAGCATCAACATCTCTCCTAAGAGATCCTGCACCTATTCTGTGATGCATCATAAACTGGCCAAAAAAAAAAGAAAAAAATCTGTATTTTCGATGTACACCGAGGTCTTCTTGTCCCGAATAAGTGCACAGTTTCCAGGATATACAGTTATATGTCTGTGTGCATGATTCTTCTTTCCTGTTTTCTAGGAAAGAGGATCAGAATGGACACTGTTTCCTTCAAAAACTGACTGGATTCATTTCTTTCCCTTATGGACAGCTACGTCCATAAACCTTTCAAATCTTGGCTATTACTAAAAATATCATTATAATAAATAGTTCTCATTTCCTCATATCATTTACTCAGCTTTTGCAAAGCTGCTGCTCAGTTCGGCTTATGGCAAGCCCGCTTGATCCTCCAAGACCTTTTAACAGTATCTACAACTAACGTGGCTTTACCTAATTAATAGAGAAGATGGCATCACTGCACAATAATCCCTGACAAATGGATCATTATCAATAGCTAACGACTACTTCGTTAACTAATTGCCCTGGGGCAAAAGCGTGTCCGGGGACAGAAACACTTTGTAAGGCAGAGAAAGAGCTATTACCAGCCATAAAGTTTGGGCTCGGAGGTGCTCCCGGCATTATAAATCCCCCCGAGTGGCGGGGCTAAGGATTCCTGCGGAGGGAAGGCACGGTGGCCGGGCAGGAGTGGCACACAATCCCCCCCCGGGAATGCACCCGCTTCCCCAATTAGAGTGAAGAATGCAGCCCACTCCCTTCAGAGCACTAAGGGCATGCCAGAGCTCTCCTAACACTGAGGGAAAAACAACCGCATTATACACGCTAAAGAGTGGGGAGGCAGAGCAAGACTTAAGCAGAACCTGCACTGTGGAACGAATGAATATATTCACTTGGGATCTCGTTGGGAGATTCCAATAAAGTTCATTGTTAATGCACGATGTAGCCAGCATGCCATGCGTGGATTTCAGCTCAGCGTGTCCTGCAAACCCTTCCAGGGATGCCGTGTACTCTGGTAACATCACTTGCTCCATGGGGGAAGGAACAGACTGGCTACAATCACCGCAGAGGGAGCGGCAAGGGGGATGCAAAACTAGAGCTGGAGTTCCAAAGTGCAGCTGCCACATTGCCAGTGGTGCAACTCACCCCGCCGGGCTTGGTGCCTGCTGCACCTTCGCATGCAGAGAGCACATCCCGGACCTCTGGGCTGCCAGAGAACCCCCGGATGCTCATGAATTGCAGGCTGATTATCAAATAAAAGCCTATACTTAAAGCACGTTTTTGTCCTTTAAGTGGACACATCTGCATTCACCACATCCAATCATTACTGATACACTCCATTCACAGCCTCATTAAAGAGACACCACAACTTTCAGTTTGCCCACCCAGAGGTTCTCTATTCCTTTCAAATGAAAGAGCAATTTTGAAGAATGCCAGAACTACTGATCTGCCTTTCTTTTGTGGGTTTTCAAATGTTCAAACACCCCTGCTTCAAAAAGTACAAAGTTTGCTGGTTTGATTATTCTGCACCACACTGCAAAAAGACAGCACCTTGAAGAAAGAACTGGCATATAAGAAAGGAAGAAAAAGAGATGGAATTTGCTTGTGTGGAAGGAGTACAAAGACTACTTAGAAAAGGGATGAAAAGCACAGAAATAACAAGATGGGCAAGAAGAGGCAGCAAGAGTTATATTACAGAAGAACAATGCAATTGTAAGAGAGCTTTCAGGGGGTAATAAATATATTCTACAATTCAGGATCCCATATAAAATATAAAATATAGGACAATATATGTATTTAGACATTATTCCATATATATTTTAAAAGTAAAAATCTGTGAAAGTTGGTGTTGTAAGAAAATTAGGTTTGAGGTGTCTAGATTACATTTCATGCCCAGGGTCATTATTGAGTTGAGATCCTCATTATTCCATGGGAAGAAAAGCAATAACAGAGTAACTGCACTGCTTTCTAGGTAGAGAGCCACCAGAATGACAGCCTTTCTGTAAACACCTGCAGGAGAATGAAGTGAAAGCAACTTCCAGTGTCAGGGGTTTGAAATCAGCTTCCAAACCACCGTCCAGTCCCCTCCATCAGCGCTAAGTGGGTTTGTGGGGTTCAAGCCTTACCCTTCATGGAACAGCACGTGGAAAGGGTCACAGGTATGGTCTGCTCCAGAGGGGCAGCTTTTGTCTTCCTGAGATTCACCCCGTGCCCCCCAGAGGGGCAAGTCAGAGGAGAGAGAGGGGTGCTGGAAAAACAATTAGTTCTTTACCTTCAGAGTGTCCTAAAGCCAACGGGAAGAGGGAGGAGGAAAAGGCAGCAGCTGCAGAAGGCCCCATGTTCAAACTATCACATCAAGAGCCCTGGATGATTTGAACAGCAAGATATGCAGAATACTTATGGCAAAAACAGCAAAGAAAAAATCTCTTCTGAGCCCACACTATCCTTTGGTGCCATTCCCAGCTTAACATGCAATGTATCATCAAAGCAACATTACACTGACAGCACAGAATTTATGAGAGATGTCCCGTGTCTTATTAAATAGGAATTGAAAGCAACAGGGTAGAACCAAAGAGCACAATCACATCGTCTTCACATTTCTAGACACTGAGAAAAAAAGAGGGGGAAAAGAGATAATATATATGAATGTAGATTAAGTAATGTTTACTCCTAAAGACCAGCTAGATCAAAAGTAGATAAAGTTATTTACAGACCTCTGTTCTATATAATTCATCTTTATGAAATGCGAAACTCCAACTTAGAAGAAAAACAAAACAAAACAAACACCAAACCCACTTCACTCTTCCTTCAGAAAGTTTTCCTTTTAGTTGTCACTAAAATAAATGAAAGGCACAATATGATGCAAAGGACTTTTCTGGACTTATTGGGAAGGGCTTGGAATAGGTGGAAATAGTGCTTGTTCAACTCTGAAAGAGTGGAGTACCTGGATTAGAAATTACCTGGAAAAGAGATTATATATGAATATAATCAATCATAATGGTGGAGAGCATGTGAGCAAAGTCATCCACACTGGGAAAGAACTCAGAATTTTCAGCCTAATACTAGATCCCTTCTCTCTCAGATAATGCTGTCTTACCCAGTAATCTGTATAACCATCCCCAAGCTTCCATCAGAAATTAGACACACTTTTTGAAAGACACTCAGTACTAATAATCAAGCCTTGAAGTGACAAAATATCTAACACATCTCTGTTCCATTTTTAGTGGCCATCCAAATACTGTAGGCTTGCAGTACATGTTGCTAATCAGTTTATCCTGCACAAACTGGGATGGGAAGCTTTGCAGGTCTTAGAAAGGAAGATAAAACTTTTCAGCTAGGACATGGCTGGTTAGATTTACATATTTTGTACATGCGATAGCAGACATGTTAACCATATGCATCTCCTGAGATAAACTGCTTTCTCGAAAGGATTTTTACATGGGAATAACAAATACTATAATGAAGATATATCAGCTTTTGGCTTTCTCTTTTCTGTGACATGAAGTGTTCTGGCCAAAGTGTCCCACTGTCATTTGTGTCAGCTCAGTCCTCTCCTGTAGCCAGCCATATGTTTCTGTGTATCAAAGCAGCGAATCAGAAATTATTCTTCAACAACAGGAACATTTCATATC
This sequence comes from Anabacerthia variegaticeps, assembly GCA_035583185.1. Classification (NCBI taxonomy): domain Eukaryota; kingdom Metazoa; phylum Chordata; class Aves; order Passeriformes; family Furnariidae; genus Anabacerthia; species Anabacerthia variegaticeps. Next base: position 3,712,987 of record JAWWEW010000033.1, on the reverse strand, counting down.
CAGGATTCCTGCGTACCAGGGTATTTTAAAGGCATCACATGTTCATCAGAACAGTGCCAAAAGAACAATAAGTACCTGCTGAGGCAGAATGGGAGGGGCCATGTCAAATATGTAAGCATAAGAACATTATCTTCAATTTCTTCTGAAACATAATTGCCTGGAAATTTTGAGAGAAGAGACAATTCACATACCTGGTGCTAGAGAGGAAAGGATATAAAACACATTCATCCCCCTGTAACTGCATTGGCTCTTGTGTGACACACATTGTGCCCCTGAATCCTCTTGTATCAGACCTTTGTTTCCAACTAACACCTCAGCTCTGCTGGGAAACTTCCTGCAAGTGACTGCTGTGGTTGTTCAACAGCGTCACAAATGCCACAGCCATGTAATTCATTGTATTTGTGTTATTTATTGTGTTATTTATTGTGTTCCAAGTCAGGCTTTCTTTTAAAATTTTGTTGCCTGGTTTTTGTATCTTGAGAGGTATAACTGACACTATGGAAAAAAGCACATATGGACATCCCAGAGTGGAACTCCTCAAATGAAAGCCCTCCTGGAGATGCAAAGCACCTCCCAAAAGCACAATAGATTCCAAACCCTGTGAATTCTGCTGAAAATATGCCACAATCAAACCTCACAGTAAAAACTACTTCATGCAGAGCAGGTGACGTTTCAAGTCTCCAAAATTGCAAATTGAATGTTAGTATTAGAATTTAATTCTATTAACTCCAGGAGGTGACAGGAACATTGAGTGGAAGAGAAAGAAGGAGCTGTTTCTTCTGATGTTAAGTGCATGAGAGAGAATTAAGACATGCAGGAGCAGGGCAAGTTAATTCAGAGCTCAGAAGGTACACGAAGTGATTCAAAGAAGTTTAAGAGTGACTAACCATAGGCAAACAGGAATTAGGATGTAATAAGAAGAAATTCAAATATTTCTCATCTCAGAGACAGCCCTGCATCCACTGTAGATACCTGGCCAGCAAAGAGGGTAAAGCAGGACAGAGCATATTAGGACAAAACAATTAACATTACAAAGGTGAACCTCAAGTTCAGATAGTACTTACTCTGAGTATGTGAGATGGTCAAGAGGAGCAGCTCCATTGGTGCTCAGTCTGGTCCTGCAGCACCACCCCTGCCCTTCCTTCTCTGCCAGTTTACTGAGAGCCCAAACTGGGTCTGAGCCCTGACTGCAGCATTCTGGCATTCTCTTTTCTAGGAAGATCTGGATGCCAGTGGCAATCTGGTTTCAAGGAAACCTGTCAAAAAGGAAACTTTCAATTCCCACCCTGACACATGTGCCTCAGTGCTAAACTTTGCAAAGCTTTCAGATTCCACTTTTAGTGAGCAACACCACTGTCCACAAACCACTATTTCAGCATTTATGTGAATATCACAAAGAGGAAAGTAACAAAGCCCATCTAAATTTCACCTCATTAACTTACTTCAGCATGTTTCTCAACTAGGAGAGCTCAAGAGTGGGCAGGAAAAACCATCCAAACAAGCAGTACTCAAGGATCAATCTCCGTAAGAACCTTTCTGCAGAGCTCACACTAGTGCTGTGTGGGCCTGTGGTATGATCTGGACATCTCCATCAGTATCCCTAAAAGACAGCATGGTTTGACTGAAAAGTTCCTCAAAGGAACCTACGGAAAGAAAGTAGGTCAGAAGAGCACCAGGTCAGACTCTTCGAGGCCAAGGAACTGAACCTGGACAGCAGTCCCAGAGCAGATCTCATCAGGAACTTGAGTCACAAGAGCAGTTCCTTGGAGAGAAGGGCTCCTGCCCTCCTGTGCTGGGGGGGGCTTCAGGCTACCATGGTAACCAACAGGAGCAGTCATTTCTCAGAAATCATCACCAAATCACAGTGCAAACTACACCAGTCCATGCTGACTCACAGGCACATCACAATCAGGCATTATTCTAAGCTCTGCTCAATTGCAGGAGCTCAGAATGGTGTGCACTTCTCTACTGGCACGTGCCTTATGTCCTGGTTTAATTACTAATTGACTAATCTTTTGTACATTAAAAAGTAGTAATTTTACCATGCACATCCCTTGATCAACATTACTGTGTGCTGAAAATCCATCAGTGATATTTACTATTAAATATCATATAAGAACATGATACAATGATATCATAAGAATTATGATATTACTGTTTAAAACCTTCAGTATTTTTTCAGGCTTTGCTAGCTATCCAATGACAATGAAAAAACTATCCATTTGTTTTTTTCAGTTGCAAACCTTTCCTCAGTAATAGGCAAAGGAGATACCATTTACAATTTGAAATTGTCTTAATTGTACTAATAAAGAATAAATACAGAATTAATATAATTGGTACATACATAAGATATTTGGGTATAAAGGTCGGTGAGTCTGATTTAAGAGCTCTCATACACATAAACTGTCAAAAAAGCGAACACCTCCCACCATCAAATGAGTGCTGTCACTGGGGATCACCTTCCCATTCATTTCACAACAATTTATATTAAAAACCGAATCTGTTCAGGTAAGATCTGCACTCACAAAGGTGAGATGTCACAAAGCCACACACAAAAGCATAAGCTTGTTTTATTTAGTGATACACAAAATGTCAAGTGACTGCATATGTTCATGCTTACACAACTGTTCTGCAGCACGGATTTCACTGTTTTCCTTTCCAGCATCTTCACACCCTTAATGTAATTTCTCAACATATTTGCACTGCTAAAAACACCTAATTTGGCTTTTTTCCCCGCCGTGACTGACGTTCTGCATGACCTTGAGTCGAGTGCCATTGTAACAAGCTGTCTCTCGCTGTGGGAGTTCTCTTTTTTTTTACAGTGTTTGAGCACAGGATCTTTGATTTGGTAAAGCAGCCCTTGAAGAGCTGATGCAGCACTCAGTAATTTTCTACAGCCACAGAGGTTTACGGTTTGCCCAAGCTTCAGCAGGAACAGCAGTATTTCACACACACATAAGAGAGTTTTAAGAAGGCACTTTAGAAAGCGCTTTGAAAACACAGAGCTTCACAACCCCCAAAAAAGTGACTAAGAAGGATACAGGTATTGCTGTGACTTCCTATGGTGGCAGAGCCAGCAGGAATTCAATAATGCACAGTGAAAACAATATATCCAGTTGCAATTACAGTGAGTCTCAAAGCTTTAAAAAACCCCAAACAATGAAAAGCGCTTTTTTTGCCTTTTTTTCTTTTTTCCCTACAATGCTCCTTAGCACTCTGCTTGGAGAACTCACTGGCAATAATTACAATACTCATGGGTCCAACATGGGTCTCCGTTTTCCTCACCCAATGACAGCAGAATGACAAAACGCTAGCAAGGTTTCCCACCAGCTGCCTTCATAACTCAGTGCAAACATGTACAACTCAATCTCATCCCAGTGAAATTTCCAAACCTAAGGCAATGTAGTAGATTAACGAAACTGCCCAGAGTTTTGCTGGGCCATGCTGCACCTTTTATATGAATATACAAATCAAATTAAGATGAAGTCTGCTTTGTGGGGGGATGTGAACTAATCACGTTTCATGTCCCAAAAATAGTTAACAGGATACCAAGTATAACAGCAGTGTCCATATAGCTCAAATGACTAAGCAGTGATGAAAAATCATTTATTTCTTGCTACACAGTGTTTATGATTCAGAAATAAACAAATCAGACCAAAACAACTAAACCAAAAACCCAAACCAGTGGCTGCTTGGGTGTTGGCTCAGTGCCCTCCCCTGTGTTTGCATTGCCACCACACTTGGCCATCCATCCCAAGGGCCAGCACTGGCCACAATGGGGATAACACAGCTATGGAATTGCCATTCCCAGCAGAGATCTGGGGCTTTCACCCCTGTCTGGCACCTCATGGGCCAGCACAGGGTCTGATTAAGCTTTATATCATTCAGTCAGGTTCTGGTCATTCTGCAAACTCCGTTACTAGTTGAGCTCTGCTTCTCAACCACCCTGGTGACACCAAAGACAAGTTGCCCTGCCCAAAATTCATGCAGGACTAGTTAAACCTGGTCTGTGATCCTCTGTGTTCGACTGACAGGTGGGGCAGGGAGGAGGGGGACCTCTGCAGCAATGCAACATATGTCTCTCCTTCCCAAAAGCATCCAGAGGGAGCTGAATGACCCAACTCTCTGCTATTTCATACACTCTAGAAATCTCTGGGTGATGGTGCAAAGTGCATTCAGCAAGAGGCAAAAAATTGTGCCCAAACTACAAAGGACTGTTCTTTAAACATTAAAACTTGTACTGAGGAGGAGAAGGAACAACGAGTAGAACTTTGTCGCCAGTTTCCACCTATTTAGGGCATTTTATTTTTTAAATAAGCATTTCAAGGGATACAGGAGAGGCTGAGACAAGATCCTTGAAATCAGTCCTGCCCTCCAGAACGTGGGACACCTGCACTGCAAAACGACTTACACACCATTGCATGAACGGGAGACAAATTCCTGTGCACAGGTTATCTCCCCTGCAGCAGCTCCCCACATTGCCAGGGCCTGTGCAGCACTTGAAAGGTTTGTTCCAGCCCACCTCTCCCTCTCTCCCTGCTCTACACCATGCCAGATTATTCGGTTATATAGGTTAAATTCTCGTGCAGAAAAGACCCATATCTTTTTTTGTGACACATAAGGCCAGAGATGTTAACTTTTTAAAGCTGTACCAACCCCATGACAATTATTTTAATTTTATGCAAAGGTCTTTAAATAGACCAGCTTAGTAAATGATTATGAGGCACTTTCCTATTACAAAACCTCTTTCCACAGTGAACTCTGACTAGTGATACCCATTTTCAGAAGGCATCTGAAATCTGTGCACCATTTCCTACAGTAGCCAAGGATGCCTGGTTTTCAGTATGTGAGAAATGCATGGACAAATTTCTCCATGCCCTGTATTCACTAATGACATCAACCTTTCCTGGATAATAACAGTAATATCTGCACATTAACGATTTTGCACAGGAGATGTTAAAAGTGTTCACCATTTTAGCTGAGTGCCCTCAAATTGGGCATGGGCACAGACAGAGCTGAAGGAAAAAGGAGTTTCAGAGACTATAATTAGAACAAATGGCATGGGTGAGAAAACAGAGTACAAACCCCAAAAAGATAATGAGAATTATTACCTTTGTAATCCCTCCAGTAAGAGAAAAAACATTCATTAATCCAACTAAAAAGTTACTATTAAACAACTAAAAAAATTATAAAATTTCTGATCTTGAATCTGAGACATTACCTTTTTTCCCCATTTTGTTTCCAATTCAGAATATTCTCCCATTTGTATTTGATTTGGTGATTAATGTGGACCTTATTGTTTCATGATACTTTTAAAAACTGCCTGACTTCAGATTTATTCCAGGTAAGCTTTGAGTACATTTATTTGTTGCCTGATTTTGGCTCCCTAGGAAAACTGTGAGCTCTCCATTGTTAAGCTGGGAGCTCTACTGAAATAGGCATTTCTGAAAGAGGAAAATATTAAATCTATTATATATAGTGGCAAAATATTGCCTAGTCATCAGTTTTTCAAGAAACCTAAGATGTCTGGATGGCCTGCTTCCTCCTGCTTTGTGCATTTCCAGATGCTGGGCATTTTTCACTTAATTGACAATCTGTTAACATGCTTTAATGTTCAGACTGAACCCAAAATGTGAAGGGCAGATGCACAAGTGCACTAAACACACTCAAAGGTTTGATATTGCCCAGGATAAACCGATATGGACTCCACTGTTTCCACTGGCAGCACTTTGAGCATGTAAACAAACACCAAAATTAACAAGAGTGGGTGAGGACAACTGCAAAATTAACAACTCTGCTTCGCCTGTCGTGCATTAAAGCCACAAAAAGTTTACTAAGTTTGAGCAATTAAAACAATCCTTTTCCTGTTCATTACGTTATTAAATTTGGACAGATATGGAGAAGATAACAGGATCATAAATGAACATGGATAACCTAAAGACAAAGTGATACAGTAAATCACCACAAACACAAAATTCAAGATCTGAAACTGGCAGGTCCATAAAGGAATATAAATTAGGACAGTGCTAAGCAATAAAAACATTTGTGAGTTGATAGGGAATGAAAAATTTAAATAAAAACATTTCCTGGTCTGCTCAGCCATAACAATGTTCTTTTGTTTGTGTTCTTTGTAATTTAGCTGCTTGACAACTTCATTCAACCTTCAGCAGCAAACATGAGTATCGATTATCTCTGCACATCCTAATGACTGCAGACTGGGACACAAACCATAAAAGCAGAGTTTCTGGTTGCCAGTGAAATTATAGTTTGCCCTACAAGATTGCACAATAAATCAGAGAACAAATCAGCCAGCATGGGGCTCTGGGGTCACTGAAGTGATGTTGACACATTACAATAATGAGAACTTGAAACACCTCATGCCCTATTGATTTTTAAGCTGAATCATTGCCACTGCAGGAGATTACTAGAATGTGTGCTGGAATCACGGCCCACGTGGGAGATGCTGATGAAAAATACAAACAATTGCACCAAAATAGTTCTTCACCTGTATCACACAGTACTCTTCCCTCACCCCTCAAGGTCTCAGACTGTAATCCCATCAACGCTTAACTATCTCGCTTAAAACAACTTTCTATTCTCCTGCCCACATTAATTATGTAGGTACATAATGTAGACTTGAAGTGACCCTTTAAAACATCTCACAGAAACTGAATATTGGAAAAGTCAGACTATGAAAAACCCTTTTGAATATTCCAAGTAGCTTTACTGTTTTCACTCAACACCACATTATTCCACGATGTAAAAATAACTCCAATAATCACCAACTTATTTTCTGTGTACAAGGGAGACTACAATATGCAAATGCCACCAGCTAAAGAAGAGAAACGCTCCTCTTTTCCTCCTTTTACTTCCACTCGATAGCATTGAGAACCAAAAGGCTGTCAGAGAGGTGACCAGTGACACCAGATGATTACAGCCCTGTCACGACAAAAGGAGCAGTTATAATTTGCACTGCAGCCAATTACTGTAGGAACACATCATTTTGCTTAAGGGGAGAAAATAATACCTCTATTATCACTTCCAGCCGGGAGATCTCATGCTATGCCACCGAGGTGCAAGCAAAGAGAATCTACTTAACGAGTGCCCCCGCAGTAAATAAACTTTGAAGGTTTTTTACTCTCGGCAATAAGTACTTTTTAAATACTACAGCGGTGTTCTTAACGAAGCACAACTTTGTCAACTGTCAAGGCAGAAGAAAGAGTTAACTGGAAGTGAAAGGAGATCTCTGTGAAGAACTAAGCAACCTATGGCAAAGAGAAGAAACTTTTACTTCTTGATGCACTTACCAGTGAGAGGGATTAGATAGTTAAATATATCCTAAGGATTAGCTCCTGTTGGGCTCCTCAGAGATATGTTTTTAATCAGGAGCTCTGCACTTGGCATTTAGTCCTTCAGGGAGGGGGGGAAATCTCAAATTATTTTTCTTCTTCCATCTGAAATTTAGTGCCATCAGCAGGACTCCAAGGAAAGAAGGGAGCAGAAGGACAAGGAAGACAAGGAATCTCAGTTCATGACACAAGCCCAGCCTTGTTAGTTCCTCACAATTTTTAAGGTGCTTATTCTCAACCCACCTCTGGGAGAGGCAGTTCCTAAACTGACTTACAATGTGGAATAAAGACAAGAGGGAGGTGGCAGCAAGAGTCACAGATTTGAAGGAATACAGGTATTTGTGCAGATGTGTGAGGATGCAGTTCTGAGCACACAGATCCCCCCAGTCTCTCTGCCACCACCAGAGCACCTGCAGTTATTTGTTCTTGCCTTTCCTCTGCCCTTTTCCCAGCAGAGTAGCTCAAGGTACCTCAATTTGTCTTTCTGTCTGTGCCCAAACCGCTGCTACTTCATCTCATACCTAAGCCTGGGAAGTACACTTAAACCAGTCCATCCTCTCCCTGATTTTCCCTGCGAGACATCCTCAAACAAATGAGAACACATCAACGGTGCTAAGTGGCACAAACCAGCAGCTAAAATCATTAATAGGGGAAAACCACTCCCCAGCAGGCTCTCCTGTGCACTAGTTGGGGGCCTACAGGCAATTCTAATTACCACCCCAGAATGTGTAGTACAGGACGAGCTGCCTGCCAGAAACGCAGCCTTTTCGAGGAGGAAAATTTCATCTCTCTCCCCTAACAATGCAATAGATTTTTGACAATTGGGAAATAGTGCTAACAGAAAATCAAATTAAGAAGATGCTCGGTGTTACACAGGAAGAACAAACAGCAGTAAGTACAACAACAAACACACCCGGCTGGCAGACAAGAGGCAGGACTCCGCAATACAGATTTTACAAGGAGACAGTGCCCATTGATGTGGGCAGGAGGATGCCCATGTTAGTCAGCAATTTGGCTGCTGGTCCAGCTCCCAGCTGAGCTGCTTTGGGTCAACCCTTGCTCTAAGGACACTAGGACAACAAAGAGAAGCAAATCCCACTCAGATTATTGATCTAATCTGTTAGGACTGTGCATGTTTCTCATATTTTATCGATTGTTTTATGTTCTAGCAGATGAAACGTTCTATTCAACATTCTCCTTGCAGTCCTGTAACTTCTGCAGAATCAGTATCAGTAAGTGTAACAAACCCCTCAGTTCATTTTGCTAATGTCAATCTTAATTAATGGCACGTTAGAATTCATTAGACAATAATTTTCCCAACTACTTGATGCTGGGCAGCATTAGAATACAATCATAGCACCACTTACCATTTTGCATCCAAATAGAAGTTAGATAAGGGGGAGTAGCCTATTGAGCAAGAAAAGCCAACTCATGAATACTAAAAAAATAGCTTTAGAAAATTTTACCATGTAGGTAGCACATAAATATATGAACAATTAAAATAGCTATAAATGCATTATTAATATTCATATTCTGGAAGAAATACTTCGGGAAAGAGACTGTATTTTGACAAAGCAACTGTGTCAGCACAAAAAATACTGCCATTTTTCTCTGTTGTTAGCAGTAAGAGAAAGTCTCAGCAGCACCGTAAATACTTTGTAAACCTTATTTACAACAAACCAGGAACCCTTGGCAGAGTACAACCATTACTGGCATGTGATACCCTAAGGAACTTCTGTAATCTGCAGCAAGGGCACGCCTGTTTCAGCTGCACAAAGTCTACTCAGCCTGTATGAAGTATAGAAGAAGGTCCAAGACAACATCAATGGTCATGACAGAAGATTGAACTGGTTAAAAGACCCCAAAATTCTCATGCGAAACTCAGAGAAGTAACACTAGGGCTGTTTATTTCTTAAAGCAAGTAAAAGCAAGAGTGAATATAAATACCCATAGCTGGCACAGAGACGAAGAGAATTCAGCTCTCAGAAGAAAGGACACAGGAACAGGAAATGAAAATTAACAGAAAAGCAGAAGGACATCTCTCCTCCCACAGATTCTACCTGTCAGGATCTTTTTAAAGGCAACAGGTATTTACAACCCTAAGACTCATTGTCAAAAATGTGTTCCCAAAGCTGAATACTAAAGGAAATCTAAGGAGTGATCAAAGTGGAACTAAATCTCCATACCCAGATGACTAAAACCTGGTGCCTTGAGGACCAAACTCATCCCTTCAACACTAAACATCAAGATCAAGGGGAGTAACAGCAGATTTGATTCAGGGAGAGCTCCACACACACCTTCACTTGAGGAGCCTGGTACCCAGTGCCCTGCTCTGCCAAAGCTCAGCCAGTATGAAACCAGCTCCACTCTGACCAAGGCACCGTCTTTCTCTCTGTCTCCACGGAGAGGATAACACTAAAGGTCTTGGGAATGCTTATTTTTGATTGTTTTATTAAAATTATGGGTTTTTTTTTAATAGGCCACTTCTCAGTACCAGAGCAGAGCTGGGATTTCCCTCGCAGCCACACGATGTCAGTGTTGCTGAGTGAAAATTTGAAACTTGCATATTTATCGGGACTCAAATAAAAGTTTGGGCATTTTGCTCCTTTAAGGCTACCACAGGACAACTTAGCACAGCTAAAAGGTGCCACGGTGCAAGCCATCCAGAACTAAAAATTAAAGGATGTGAAAGTCACCAGTTAATGCACAATGACAGCAGTGCCAGCATTAGAATATTTTTGTTGTTTGGTGTCTCACAGTGACGTCACCAGAGTAATTGTGTGTTCCCACCTCTGCTTCCCACTGGCTGAAATTTGTGAAGGCTGAGGAAAATTAATTCACTCGACGTTTATAAAACTCATTAAGAAAAGAGATTCTCGGAGTAAAACCTAAAAGTGTCATGAGAAGATGATCTGTTTGCCCCTTCCCCAGTTCAAACTGAGGAACTGGCCCACCAAGCTGAGTGCTGCTCAGAGAACAGGATTGCAGACTTGAGTGGAGGAGGGAATTATGCCATAACCTGCCCCCTTACCCTTCAGCACACATCTCTTTTTGGAGCTATCGTTTTAAAACTTAAAAATACACTTCCTAGAAAAATCATAGTGCTGCCAAGGCACAATCTAATTCAATCCTTGCTCCCAGTCACCCAAACCTGGAGAGAGAATGGAGACCTGAAGATAACAGGATCACCGTAAAACATATCCTTTGTACTTTGTAACTAAAAACCCAACTGTATAGATTCTTTAGAACTGGATTTTCCTTGTTGCAATAGCACTGACAAAAGATTCAAAGTAACTTTTCTTGAACACTTGCTTTCTTTTTGATGCCTCGATTCGGTTTTCCCCCCTGTAATCTCTTTGTGTCTCTTCCCAGCCCACACTGTGTCCCACATTTGGGGTACGACAGGTTAAAAGTCACACCGTCTCACCTTCTCACTTCAAACACCATAATGTGATTCATTGTTCTGCTGCAGCCACGAATGAAAATCCAGCCCAAAGGGGGGATGGGGAGAAGGTACTAGTAAAGTTCAGCTCCTGTGGGGGTTTGAGGCTGTTTAATTTGCACCAAAAAGCCCAGGAGATGTAGGAAACGCTACCTTAGGTCCAAGGTATGCACTGATGGATCCAGTTATAAGCTCCAAACTGTAGGAAACAAGCACAGAAACACAAGAAACTACAAAAGGCGGATGTAAACAGAGTTCTCCTCAGTATTTCTGTCTCCCTCACCATCTGTATCGCCAGACTTTTCTTTCTTCACACTTGTGCACAAAAAGATATTAGAAAAGAAATGGTAATTGTAAATATTGAAGATGATGGCCATGTTTTTTCCAAATCCCTTGCCCACTCGTTACAAGATACTGCTGTGCATCTTGTGTCTCTGCTGCTAACATTTCACGGAGTGCTTCCACAAACATACGTTTGTGCTCCCTGTCAACACTTTGTTCTGTCACTGCACAGATGGCTTTACACTGAAGCGTATGAAAATATTAAATTCTTTCTAAACCTGGCAAAGTTTGAAATGCCTGTGAGCAATAAGTATCTTGGCAGCTATTTCTTTAATACGGATATTACAGAATCCTATTTAGAGCTTCCTCATCAGTTTCCGATTTGCTGCAGCCTATTCTAAAACTACATTTTTCTTAGAACTTAATTGATGGTAGCACTGTTTCATTCAAAATAATATCATTTCTAAGCAGAATATTACATTTTCCTATTTGCCTATGCAGAAGTTAAAAACTGGTTAGAAAAATTATGGTGAGACACAAGAGGGTTTGTGTTGCAACAAGAAGGAGCTGGGAGGACACTGGGATTTTGTTCCCAGCTGTTCCTTCTTGTCTTTAAGTACAGCAATTGGTGGAGTTTGATCTTCAAGATTTGATTCCACTTCCCTCTAACACAATCTTCTGTCCTATGCCAAACCAGTTGTTGGCTCTAGAAACTAGACTAGAACAAAATAACAATTGAGAAAAGAGGGTGTGCAGCATGTTTATCCTTCTCACAATGTTTACACTGAATGCAGCAACTTCAGTTTCAGTTGGTAAACTGAAATTCCTGAGACGTGCCTTGATTATGCAACAAACAAATCCCCTTAATTTCTATTCTTCCCTCATTTGGAGCTTTTTCTGACAGAATTTGCTGCTTCCTATACAGAACACGTAGAACATTACACAGAAACCAGCATGACAGAGCCTCTCTGGCCCCAGGGCCCTCTTACACTTCTCAAAGATAAAAAAACCCCAAAAGTTTCAACTGTTCTAATAAAGTCTGTGTAATCAGCTTTTTATTAATAAACCTTAATGTTATCTTATTAATAGAAGATGGGAAAGTCTGTAGAGTTCTCACAGGAAAAATTACTTTCTATTAGTAAAGCAAAAATACATTCAAAATAACTTAGTTTAGATTATATGTCTGTCTTTTAAATCCTAAAGGTAACATTAAAGGAACAAGGGAAGCTGTGGTATGTAATTTGGGTGTTATAAGAGCTTATACAGAAGCAATTGTTTAAATGCATCAATTCTATTGAACCTGTCTTGTCCCTTATTAAGAGGATTATTAAGCACTTCCATAAATACAGAGCAAGAATTTTGTCAGAACTAAAAGTTTCACCAGCAGTCACAGTGTTTGAAGATGAGACACCTGAGAAGGGGAGCTGGGAGCAGGGATTGAAAAGGGACACACCCCTTATTGCACTGTTCCTTCAAAAACTAAAACTGGCTCAAAGGAAAAGCCAAGATTTGATCAGAAACTTTGCAAAACTCCAGTATTTCCCCAAATTCTGTTCTAGTGATATTGATTCAGTGCCTCGCCTCACAGATGTGTTAACAACAGCAAGGTCAGATTAAAAAACCCAAATTTTTGGTAAGCACGTCAGTGAAATCCACCTGCTGAATGGGAATTAAGTTTGGTTTTGAGAAAGATTTTCCACTATAGGAAAAGGAAAACACAGTTATAAATTAATTCTATAGACCATCTTTACATACAATGACATACCAGCTGCATTTTTCTGGCCTTTGCTTTCCAAACCTTTCCTAAAAGCCTCCAGTGGTAGAAATCCCATAATCTTCCTAACTCATCTAATTAAATATTAAGTATTCTTACTATCAGGAAACCTTTCTAATGTGCAATCTAAATCGCCCTTTGTGTAATTTAAGCCCAGAGCTTCACACCCTCCTCACTACAGTCAGGGAGAAGACCACGTCGATGCTCTTACATCCAATTACCTGTTAGAATTTGTTTCTTCAAGGAGAAATGCACTCTACTGTCTGCAGCACTGAAAGATCAAATGAAACATCCGTCACTGACTCAAGTTAGACCCAAGCACTTCTGCACTTCCTATAATGTCTAGGAAAATAAAAAGGAAATTTCTCAGTGAGGACAAAAAAAAAAGACAATTCCTTTCACATTGCCCAAATTAAACACGTCAACGTTGCAATGCAACTTTCTTCTTTTCTTCCATGTTTCCAGTTTTCTTAAAACAAAGATAAAGTTTTTTTTGTTCAAATAACTACAAAGGATTGATAGTTACCTAACCCTCCTCCCTACCTGCAGTGAAAAAACCTGCTTGGATCCAGTTCGAATTTTACAGTCTTTGTGCTTCTCAGACATAAAGATTTGGGGGAATAAATGTATACATCCTGCATGCCATTTTTAAAGATAATTCCCCTTAAGAATCTCGGCTTCCTCATCCATCTTTGTCTTCTGTTATCTTAATGGGCACAATGCCCTTGGCTCCTCTGTAGTGTTAAAACTTGCAGAAAATAAGAACAGCCCAATCCACCTGACTGCTATGAAGGCACAAGATAATCTACCTGAGTCATGCATTCGAGTGTATGATTAAAGTTTGCATCCTCCACTTTTCCTGTTCTGCTCCATAGCCAAAGTCAAGCTGTGCACTAGCCAGTGACTCACACATTGTTATTTTCTAATATTAGTCATTTAGCTGTTAATTACCAAAACAGGGTTTGCTACAAACGTCTTTGCACCCTTTTCCATAGATACCAATACATTTCAAAACTGCAGAAGCATTTTCCATTTTCTCCCTCTTGTGCTTTACTCTTTTCTGAAAGATATACCCCTTTCAAGTGCAGAGGTGCTAATCTGGTCAAGCAGAGTATGAGGCATCACCTCGCATCCCTTCTGCCAAAAAACTTGTATCCTAAATCTCTGTCCTGCATTCCTCCTCTCCCCACACTTTCCCTCTGAGGTTATACTGACAGCATAAATGCATACAGTAATATTTCAGAGAAATTCATTCACAGAAACTATATGAACCAAGAGCAGGCAGAGCTAATCAAGTCTTGAGTGCATTGGCACAAGTGTTTAACTTTATTTATGACACACATATCTACATATACACAGTTCTATAAATTTAGGAACATAATAGGTCCTGAATAAAACTTTCTGGTTAACTATGGCAGAATAATAAACCTCATGTCCTTTGTCTCAAAGAAGTCCAACGGGAAGCTTAGAAATCTCAAGTCAGCTGTGAGAGCCACAGCCTCAAATGTCTGTCTTACAATAATCATTATATAATCCTCACTATATTATAAATCATGGCCAATATTTGGCTTCTGATCATTAGTTAAACTATTTGAATTCAATGTCTTTACTTAAATGCAAAATGTCCAAAAAGCATGTCTTCGACTAAAAATAAAGATTCCCAACTCAAATAACTAACCCAAAATACACAAATTACAGTGTGTGGGACAGAAACCTGGCATCTGAACAGGAATCTCTTCCTAGAAAACCAGTGCAGGGCGCAGAGGAACCTTACTTTTTTCCTCAGGTCCTCTGAGAACAGGAAACACTAAGGTCAGCTGCAGGCTGGGAGATTTTCATTTGTCTAGCAAAAACCTATTTTCCCAAACAGTAAGGCTGCTAAGACTGGGGCAGGTAGTCCAGGAGCGCATCGAGCTTCCCTTCCTGACAGTTTTCAAGCATTAACAGGACGCCTGTCATTACTGATGCTTGCTCCTTTCAGAGAGCAGGGCAGGGCTCAATGACATGAAGAGTGGCTCTCTGCATCCCTGTTTTATTGTGATCACCAAATACCTCATTTTAACACCACGATGGGGTTTACCCCGTGCTTGCTCAGCTCTGTGTAGGCAAATACGAGTGCAAGCAGAACGCCCACACTGCTCCCCTTTTCAGAATGCCCTGCCCCAGCTATGACACGCAGTGAATCAGTGGAAGAAACACTAACATACAAACAAGATGCTTCTGTTAATGAGAAGAAATATCAACACACAAAGAGGCTTCAGCTTTACCCAATTTTTCATTGTTCGTGGCAGCTCCAGGAAGAGCATGTAAGCTCCTAACAGCTGCACAACATCGCTGATGTTTGTTGTTTGCAATTATTTACTTGAGAAACTTGCTTCTTCCAGTTACAGCAAGGTTGGACAAATAGTGTCTCCTCCTACAGGACATTCGAGGATTGGGTAGGAGCTCAGTCCCCTGCAGCTACTGCCTATCCCCAAGATGCTCAGCAACCCCCTGTCCCCTCTTTGTCTCCCATTTTATTGATAATTCACAGGCTGGAACACATCTCCTGACTGAGCTTTTCTCTGAAGAGCTCTAAACACCATCCTGAAGTCACTGTATTAAGGGGTGTGATCAGTGAACCACAACTACCACAGAGAGTTGATAAAAGGCACAGTTCTTGAGATCAAAATCAGGCAAAGAGAAGTTCTGCTAAACTGTTACATGACTGTTTGACTTGATTTACCTGTTGTCATAAATGTAGATACTTTCTGGAGAGATGGTGACATCTTGAAAACACAATTGGAAGTAAAAAGAATATACTAAAATCCCCAGTGTCATTCTTAGTATCTTCCTTTAGTAAATACTACTTCCTGTTGTGGCTCAAAGAAAGAACTAGGATGAAGAAAAAGGCTCGTGCTTTCAAATATGAAATTCAAAAATGGAATTGACTCCCATGGCTTCTCCGTTGGTAGAAATTTCAGTCTGCCATGACTGGACTCAGACTTTGCTGACAGTGGGAAAGGCTCAGGACTGGAATGAAATGCCATCTGAAATGAGATGTGGTTGTGAGATGATTCTGCTCTCTGGCACAGGCAGTGGTATCCTGCTTTTCCTGGTAATTGGCGAGGTTAATGCAGGATTACAGCCTCATGTGTGGCTGCCTCAACTGGCAGGGAGGAAAACCAGGCCATCCTGCCACTGTCCATCATACAGACTTGATCAACAAATATTCTTTTTAAAATAACACAAGACTTCAAATGAAAGTGTTAGATGACATTCATTTTCAATGCAGTCTTGCAAAACACTCCAACAAAATAAATATGGTTTGGGATTCCTCTGTGTCACAGCCAAACAGCAAGCTTTCCCTGCATACACTATGACTACTTTCATTCACATAATTAGAAAGCTCAACTTGAACTATGAAAACTTTTAAGTTAAAAAAACTGTAAGCACCTGTCCAGAGAGCATGAGCAGACGGAACAGTTTCCACCTGCAAAGGGTGGGATGTTCTTTTCCATCAGGCTCCAAGACATGAGTGATGAATGGATAATCTTTGCTAAAGCTGGTCCAGTTCATGTTGGTCCATCAGTCAGCAGAGCCTTGACTTAAATCTGGCTATTTCCCTCTCCTTTTCTACCCAGCCAAAATTGCAATAAAAACTGCAGAGGAAACCTGCTTAAAATTTCTGAGCATCAAATCCTTAAAAACAAAAGAAAAAAATGGTTTGGATTCCTCATCATCATTAGCAAAATCTTTAATATATATTTAATATTGATTCAAAGAGATTTGTTTATTAATTCCTAAATATTCAACCAACCTGGTTTTAATTATCTCTACCAAAAAGCAGGTACATAATGGG